>CM033115.1:390603-990603 GCA_019321725.1 Paulownia fortunei
AAATGTTCATATTGCCAAGTGAAAAAAACATTAATGACTTCGATTTATGTAATTAAAATATCCTTTCAATTACTAACACCATCTAGAACCAAAATCTAGCCCATAAATCTATGAACAATCTGTGTAGTGTCTTCATCAACCCAAACACAAAACCACAGCCCAGACCAGTAGCATTAAACCCCATCCTTTAAGCCCACAAAAGGCCCAAAAACACCAAAATCATAGGGCTCCATCATTATCATCAAAATCAAACAATCACACACACCAAGAAGCAAAACCACTGCAAAAAATCACTTCTTGAAATTCAAGCAAAAAAAGAAAACAGAAGCCAATAATAATAATAATAATAATAAAATGGAAGGAGGAGACGACGGAGTAGAGAGGATTGTGGACTCCAAAGACATGCGGCAGCAGAGCAAAGCCTTTGATAAACTCACCGACCGGGTCGAGGATCGCCAACTCGACTCGACCCGAGTCCAAGAAGTCAGTAGATTATACTCATATTTATTCATTTATACAGGTCAATGATTAATATTGTGAGTTTTTTGTTTTTGGATTATTTTTGGTTGTCAGGCTATGGCTTCAATTGCTGGATCAAAAGAAGCTGATATTCAAGCTGCTAGATTGAGGTGGGTTATATTATTTTTTTATTTTTCCTTCTTGGAAGTTGGATTTTATGTTGATTTTTGGTGAATTTTTTCGAGAATCATGTGTTATTTTTGTCTATCATGTTTGTGGGAAAATGGTGATTGAAATTTAGCTTTGAAGCTAAATCTAAATGTTGGAGTCTATACTACACTACAATTAAGAGGACTTGGCTGTTTACTAATGTATAGTGTGGTTTTGCATTATGGATTTTAAATGGTTTTCGTAGTAATGTAGTCAAGATGGAGATGTCTTTTTGGGAAATGAAGATTGTTGTTGCTGATACTAGATGTAATTCTCTAAGTATTGCAAGGGTTTTAATTCTTGAGCTCTTGTAATTTCTTCCACAACATTGGTGTTGTAATCTGATGATGTTGAAAAGATAATTTATTTTCATTGGAAGGGATGAACTAAATTGAATTATTTTTCATGATGACCATGGATGGAAGACTTGGGGAAAATGAGACGGCATTTCCTCAGGTCATGTCATAGAGAAAACTGGTCTTCTTAACCAGTTAATAGTTCTTGCTTTTGTCATTTGTGGTTAGTTAAAACTTAACCTTAGTTTTATGCTCCAGGATGCTATTTTATATATATATATATATATAGTTTCAGGTTTTAAAAAGCTCAAAACTTTGATAGACCTATTGTTTCAGTTGATATTAGCTCAGAGCTTGGTAACTAAGTACTGGCCAAGCTCTAGGACTTGGTGATTCGGTAATTTTTTTACTCATATATGTCTTTGATTGTTGGAAATGGGGTTACGGCCAATATAACCAACGTCTGGGAGTAACATAAGAGTAGACTAGAATGTTGCACTGTTGGCATCAAGTTAACGTTGAACACTTAGCGAGGGTTGAACTGACCATAGAAATGGTGTTTGGTTTCATTACAGGGAGAAAGAATTGGCAGCTGTTAAGATTAATGCTGCTGATGTTGATATCATTGCCAATGAACTAGAGGTTGTTTCCTGATTTCTTATCAAATCTTCACTTTGTTCAGCTGATAGTTTAAATGTATGATTACTTTTCTTCCAATCATGACAACAGCTGGACAAGAAGGTGGCTGAAAGAACATTGCGAGAGCATAAAGGCGATGCTGTTGCTGCCATTAGATCCTTGCTCTACTAACAACCTTCCATAGAAAAATAGCACATAAATTGTTGTCCAGTTGCAAAAAAGGCAAAGATTTGTGGTACATGTATGCATAATTTACTCAAATCTGAGTTGCTGGAATCGGAAGTCCTCACAATATTTCTTGTAGAAACCTTCTTTATAATTGTTTCACATGTTATATCCTTATATAATTTGTTCTTTTCTATTGCGAACTTTTGGCATTTTACATCCTGTGCACACATATTTAGATTGAATTGTTGCCGTTTATGGATGCTGGAAAGAGATATGGTTGTAAATTTGTAATCAACAAGTGCTATGCTTCAAGTTCTTTGCGTCCGTCCTTTATCCAAGAAGTAAATGCGCAAAAATATATGCAGGAATTTATCTGAAATAAAGCAGCTGTATTTCCGTAGCAGATAGGTTGACGCGTCTTGTTGGATCACTCTGTTTCTTCTATAGTTACTTGTAATTAAACAAATTGGCTAGATTTCTCAATGGGGCATCAATTATCCATCACAATGCAGCTACAGGTAGCTTCGTTGAGGATGTAAAGATGATGAACCCAAGGAATGGTATGGAAACACCAAGAATAATCCTAAGAAGAGCCAAACTAAAATGGAAATTGTACATTCAAAAGCCATCATGTTGCTCAGACCTCAGCAGTGCGATTTAGAAAGTGGTATTAAGCCCCCAGTTCAGGAGAAAAAAGAAACCTATTTCACTATTTTACACTCAAGTATACAGCAAGGTTTTAAATTGTTCAACACTACCAATCCAGAATGACCTAAAATGACAATCTTGCACTCTTTCTTTTAAGATTTTAATAAACGGGCAGCTTCTACTGACAGGAAAAAAAAATTAAAACTTTAACAGCTTGTTTTACGTAAATGGTGACAGGATCAATTGTGAACTCTCTGCTACATACACATCACCAAGGAAATTTCTTCATGACAGTCCGTTACACATTTTACGAGACACCTTTCATCAATGACATCCACTTTTGAATCCATCAATAACCTAACACTGTGAAAAAGGTAATCCAGCAGGGGCTTATATTGAGAAAGAGGCGCTGATATCTGCCTCCTCAAGTTTCAGACCGACACCACAAGCAATTTGCAGCGACCTCACAATGTCACCATCTTGCCAACATTTCATGGACCTCACAAAGAAATGTTACTGTACTTGCTGGCAGTAATACAAGCAAGATCATGCACAACTCGCTCCACTTGCATCTATAGTTCTTTTTGGCCAGCATCTCCAGCAACAGCACGCCCAGCTTGAAATTGAATCGCATATTGTCTCTGCATATCTTTTAGCTTCTCCAATAATTCTTGGAATGAAGGACGGCATTGTGGTTCACTAAGTTCAACAGAATAAATAATTTGCCGAATTAGCTAAATGTAAATTATGGTAAACTCAAAGTTATACCTCTAGTTGATACTGGTTATGGAAAACAATATGACAACAGAAAAATGACTATCCAGACGATGCAGTCAGTACGTCCAAAAGCTTTAATTGTTAAATTAGAAACTGAACTAGGTTATCATAAATTTTAATGAAAGAGATTCCAAACTTCAAGAATCTCTACTACTGTCATGGAATTATCAATATTCATTCCCTTAATTCCGCAGCTCAACATGGAATAAACTATTTGTATAAGTACTGAATTTATTGAAAATCAATCAAATTCATGAAACACAAACGTCTACTGCTCTAAAGTCAGATCCAACCTAATAGCTGACGCAACTAATACTGAAAATATTTTTTTTCTCTTGAGATGGAGAAACTTAATTAAAACAACAAATCAAATTGCAATAAGTATCAAGTGAATACAAACCTATGCCAGCAGCTCTCTATAATAGAAGCCCACTGTGGTTCAACATTCTTTGGTATCTCTAGGCGTTGGTTCATGAAGCCCACAGCTCCAATTACCTGTAAGAATCCTAAAGAAATAGGTCATGCATGTAAAAGATATAAAAGATATTACAACACAGTCTATCCAGCCAGCCAGCCCCCATCTCCCCCTCAAGTTTTTTAATTTCTCAAATCAACTTCTTATATTAATTTTCGCACTTCAGGTAGCAGATAACAATAATATGATGTCTAAAAAAGTTTTCAAAAAGATTAACAATACCTGCATTGAATTAAGGTTATCCCAAGGAATCTTGTGTGTAACAAGTTCCCATAGTATCACTCCATAGCTATATACATCAGCCCTGATCATCTCAAACAAAAAGCAAGGTTTAGAATTGAACTACTTATCACTCAGTAAATGTAGTTTAAACCAGATTTAATCGCACTATTCACTTGGCCATACTTCTCATCTGAGGGTTCATTACGAAGAACTTCAGGAGCCATCCACTGAGGCTGCACTACCAAAAATAAGAAGGTTTTCAGAATTCTATGAATTTGAGGCTCGTGAAGCACAAAAATAACTTGAATAGATAGTATCCATATAACTAGAAAGAAGTCCCAGTGCCAGTTAAATACCGTTCCTTTGCCCGTCTTTGTTGTCAAATAAGTTTCATGTTTAAGACGTGAGAGACCAAAGTCACCAACCTGATGAAGAGCACATATTAGCTTTCAAGTCATTGAAAGTATCCAAAGAACACAATGCAGAACAAGGAAACCAGAAACAATACAGAAAAGTGAGTGCAAGCTGACCTTGACAGTCCAGTTCTTGTCAACAAGAAGATTTGAAGACTTCAAATCTCGGTGAATGATAGGAGGATTGAAATGATGAAGGTAATTCATACCTCGCGCCTGTATACATATTGACAATTCACAACAAAAAAGGTCAAACAATTATCCAAGAATTTCTTATTTCTCCATAAAGGTCAAATGCTAAGAATCCACTAGCAGCAAAAAGAGCACACTGAAACAGACTGGTGCCACTACCCAAAAACGTGTGGTTACGTTATAACTAGTTTATTCCAAGATTTATTGAACTTTAATAGCACTTAACAACTTACTATATCCAAAGCCATGTGAATACGCCGCCTCCTTTCTAATTGTGATGTATTCCTCTGTAATAACCGGAACAGACTTCCACTGCATTAAGTGAAAGGGGAAATTGAATATCAGTCTCCCTGCTAAACTGGTAATGGGAAGGACACGAAATAATACAGATACCTCACAGTAAAACATCAGCTCCTATGAGATTGCCTTAGGGGACAAAACTTTATATCTAGGAAAAGAAAAAGAAAATAAGATGGAGTAAGGCATGGGTACAGAAAATACCGTGGAAGAAACTCTGTAACAATGCAAAGACGTTGAGGTGAAGTAACTGCACCCATGAAGAGGAGAATATTTGGATGTCGAAGTCTTTTCATAAGTGACACCTTCAAAACAAAATAAAAACTCTCAAGCATATGCATATCCACCTGACAAATATCCAATTATTCAAGTTTGCTTTTCTTCTTTACTGTTCATTTTTTTCATATTTGTCTTGATGAAAAATGAGTTTTCTTGGGGGAAAAAAAGGAAAATTACAATTCATCTTCAGCATCTCTAGGATGGTCAGTCCTAGCAAGGAAGCAATTTGAATAAAAATCATATTCCAGCGTGAAACCAATTCATTATCAGACAGCATGAACTACAAATTTAATGACCATTATAATCACAAGGCAATCTTAAGATGCATGTAAAGGTGTGAATGGAACACATCAAAGAGGCTTTATTTTGGTATTGGTGTTGATAGTTATCAGTTTTTCATACAATGGTGAAGCTTGTCATCTTGTAGAGACAAACTCATGTCCATCCGACCCTTACCCCAAAGTTATTTGTTCTCTTCTAGATGGTTGTGAACAGCCTGTTAGAACATCAAAGTTTGTGAATCATCTTGATAGAAATTATTTGTTCTGTTTTAGGTAGTTGTGAAAAGTCAATTAGAATAATAAATTTGGTGAAGCATCTTGCTACCAAGGATTTGCAAGAAAAAAAGAACTCAAGCATAGATGACCGTAATCATCTTGGAGAAGAAAAGATACCCCCAGAAGTTATTTGTTATCTTTTAGGTGGTTGTGGACAGTCTGCTACAACATCAAAGTTTGTGAATTATGTTGCTTCAGAGGATCTGCAAGAACAAAAGAACTCAAGCATGGCCAACCCTAGTCATCTTGGAGAAGAAAAATATACCCCCAAAAGTATTTGTTCTCTTCTAGGTGGTTGTTAATTAACTCTTTTCCTTAATTCTCGTCAACTCTAAACTTGAACAATGGACACAAAATACCTGAGTGTAAGCAAGTACATTACCCAAGCCATAGTCGGTAGCCATGTATGTAGCTACTTGAAACAAGGATCATAATATCAGGACTAGAAGCTCTGTTAAAACAGTGGCAGTTCTAGTAAAAACTAAAACAAAGTGACAGAGGAAAGAACACTGAAATCAGAACACATACTGACCTCCTGTCGAAAGGAAAATATCAGATCATCTGAATATTCCTGTTTGGAGAATACCTTGACAGCGACATCCTGCAGCACATAGAAGTTCATTCTATCACAAGAGAACTGGAACATTTTGTCCTTGTTTATTAATAAATAAGAAGCGCAGCAAGAAGAAATATCTGGAAAGACTGCATTATATGATGTAAGAGCAACAGTCAGTTTCCTGTTCATAACTTTCAAGTTTGAATTTATTATAGGGTGAAATACAAAAATTATCACTGAGGCTTGAGCTACTTACAAAAAAACCCATTTAAGTTTGTAAATTACAATTTTACAAATTGCACCTACTGAGGGTGGGTATTTGTAAAAACACAAACCTCGAGGGGTATTTGTAAAAACTCAAGGAGGTATTCGTAATTTCGAAAGATAATTGGTTTTTTTTGTAATTAGGCTAAAAACCTCAGGGGTAGTTTTTGTAATTTACCCTTTATAATATTATCACTGCAAAAGTGACTGCTCATTTAGGAAAAAACTGGCAGATGGTACTAGCTCTAGTCCAAAACTACCAAAACATAATGGATGGCTGAGCTGCATCAAATGATAAATCCATTGGGATGAAATTTGTGGATTTAAATAGATGAAAATTAAATGAAAGAGCAAACTCCCACATCATATACTATAATTTCACAAAGAACTGCTTTCAGTGTAATATCTTGGGGGGATAGGAGAGACATTTTAAATAGAAGAGCCAAAGAACATACTGATCCATACCACAGAGCATGATATACAGTTCCACAAGAACCTGCACAAATATATCAAAAGTTGATGTAAGAGGTAATTTAGAGGATAATGAATCTGCGGCTTGTCAAATGTAAATGGAGAACAAGCCATATAAGCATCAGCAAAGAAATCTCAACTCCAAACATAATCAACGACACATATCTTGTAGACTACTTGTACAGATCCTCAGTAAACCTTACAACAGGAAAAATAGCAGCAAAGGCAGCAAATACAACTCTGGCGTTATCTAATTCTTTTATAGTTTATAGAAACGCAATTACTGACAAAAATGTTGATGGAATATCTGTAAGTAAACTTTTCCATAATTTCAGGCCTCTCCCTAATATCAAGATCCATGGGCAACAAAGAGGAAATGTGTGATGATTAAGAAGCTAAAGCTCCAAAATAACCACCAGTAAAATTGAATGCACTAACCTTGCCCAATTTGTTCTCCAATAGTCAAGTCCTCCCATAAGATTTCATAATCCAAGCAGTCGGTATCCATATCAACTTTATTAACAGCACCACTGCTGGTACTTCCATAACTACTAGCACTGCTTGTGCTGTTAACATTGACTGAAGAGGACCAAGACCCTGAAGCCTCATTAATAGCTGTATGATTGGTTTCACTAACCAGATTTTCTGATTTTAATGTGGCAGCAGCACTCTTCTGCTGCCCCAACTCATTATCTTGGTCATTCTGTAACCATGGCCAGCCAAACTGGGAGGACTTTGGTTCTGTGCCATCCTGTTCATTTCCTTTCCATGGCCATGTTAAACCTTTCTTAGCAATCCAAGCCTCTGCCTTTGAGCTAAGGATCCTAGAAATCCCAGGTTTCCTTTCGCTCTCGTCACCAGAATCTCGAGATGGTTTACCTGGGGAATTTTCCTCATGGCTAACACCAGAGAACACTCCAAATGGAGAAGGATGTATATCTCCTCTAGGTGTACTAGCTCCACTTGAAGCTGCATCATCCCGATGATCAAACATAGCCGTATCTGAGAAACCATGATCAGAGTGATGACTATCACCACTGCCACCTTCACGATCTAAGTTCTCTGCAGGCCTCATTTTTGATTTAACTTTGTTGCTCACTTTAGAAGCCTATTTGAGATTTGGTAGAAATTAGCATATGCTACATAAATACTAGTGATAAACATGAGAAAACTAGAATACGCACCAAGTTTGATAGTTTGGAGGCGATAGCTGCTTGTAGAGGCTGCTGATGATCAAGTGCAAGTTTGCATGCAGGAGTGGTTCTGGGCCTGCTAAAGTTTGAATCGCTTTCCAAGTCCTTCAGTTCAGACATTACTGCCTTTGCTTCTTTGAAAGGTTTAGAATCACTTGATACGCATATGATTCCAACTGAATTTCCATCATCATCATAGAAAGGGGTATTAGTTGCCACAGCTAAAAACCTATCTCCTCTCTTATTTTTAACCGGAAACTGCCCAGTCCAACTCTCACCCCTTGTCACACGATGCACAATGTTATTAGCCATAGCAAAGTCTCGAGAATCTGTTAGTAGCTCAATGGCATCCTGCCCTAGAGCCTCCGCAGCAGAATATCCATAAAGATTTTCAGCAGTTCTGTTCCTGCACCAAATAAAAACGATCTTTTTGGAAAAGACTGACAAAATTTATCAGAAAACACAACTTTTGTTTAACCTTGAAAATCGAATCCCGAAGACAACCGCGTGACAATCACTTGCAATAAGAATCTCATTACATATGAACTTATATCTACAACTAGGTATCAATCTCTATGTATTGAAAGTTAAATGCATCAGCAACACAACTCCACAATTAACTCAGCATCATCAATAAAAGAAAAAGTTGTATCCAAAACTACCAATTATGAACAGGTAAAATAAGAAAACGAGCATCAAAGTGCACTTGTCCAAAAATGGAAAGTATAGTTCAGTTCACCTAACTAACCAGTAAATTATCCGAGAGTTCAGATCAAATATATGCACTGACTGCCCCATTGACTGCAATATATTCAAATACTGCTTATCCGTGAACTTAACTGCCAGAGGCCCCCCATCTCCTCCGCCGCCGCCACTGCCACTCCATGCATCCCTGTTACGACTCTCCCTCTGCAACGGAGAGGAATGCCGAAACGACACAGAGCCCTTCTTCCATGCCGCCACTGGGCTACCATCCCCGCCGTCAGCTCTCCGCCGCGGAGCCCTTTGCGGAGAAATGGAGTGGGACCTCTGCTTGTGATGACGATCAGCAGCCATAATTTCAGCTGTGGATGAAGTGAGGAGATTAGACATCTCTTGCTTCAAGTGGGCGTGGCCTAATTCTAGTTCTTGGATCTTCTTCAGCAGCTCCTCAGCTGGCGGCGGCGGCGCCGAAGGTGACGGAGCTGATTGTGCTGTACTATTATTCTCCATATTAACAAAATTTCTTGGGACCCTTCAAAAATCAAATCTTGAAAATCAAAAATTTCAACCCGTAATATAAAAATTTCTTGAAACCCTTTCTATATCAAATCTAAGAAACTAGAAAAAATTCAACCCGAAATTCCTTGAAACCTTTCACAAATTCAATCTTGAAAATCAAGAAAATCCAATCACTAATGAAACAAAAATCAGAATTTCTTGACAATTTTTCTTTTTCTTTCTCTCACTCTGTTTATACCTCGAGAATGGATCTATGACTAAGATCACCAATGTCTAATCTTTTTCAGAAAGAATTTTTTTTCTTCATTGCGATACTACAAGTATGTGCTTATGTGCATTGTGTGCGCTAATAATAAGTAACCAAAAATGAATAAAAATATGACCTTTGAGAGTTCTACAAACTACAGTTTTGGCTTTTTCCTCTCTTTTATCTCTCTCACTCAACCTTTTCAGATTTGTTCTCTTTACCCACTTGCTCTATCTCCTGGTTCTCTCTCTACAACATCTTACTTTCTCTCTCCAATATGTCTTCCTTCCTGTGAGCTCTGGCTTAGGGGCGGTTCTTGGTTTTAGTTATAATATTTTACATATTTGACCGCCAAATTTAAATCGTCGTCTCGAAATTGGAGTGTGTAACACACGAATTCTAATAGCCAATCGTATTCCGATAAAGTGAGAAAGTATAGACTCGTAAACGCCACGAAAGTTGTGGAGCGTGAGGAATCATTTTCTCCAGTTCCCTTTTTCTTTAAAAACAAAAGGCATAAACAAGTAACAACCAACCACAATCCACTTTTTAATTCCCATTCCCCCCACCTCCCCCAACCCCAACCCAGCAGCCCCTCCTTAATCCCCGCCCCCGCCCCCCCCCCCCCCCCCCCCCCTTGTGGGAATTGCTTAAATTATATGATGACCTTTTTATTTTTGTAATTCTTTTAATTTTATTTTATTTATTTTAAACATTACATGAAAATTTTATTTATTAAAATGGTGATATTCTTTCTAAAAGTATCCTCCCACTTAAATAAATGATATAAGCTATTGACTCTCAACAGTTATTTAAATCCACTAAACTTTTCACATTCAAAATGGAACATTTATTAATTAAAAGGAGAAAATAGATTGGAGGTATTTCAATTTGGAGTTAAGAATTGATGGAGTTAACTTATGAGATCAATTTGCTTAATCTTTGAATTACCAATTTATTTTCTTTTTTGGAGTGAATTCAACTCACCTAATTGATGGCCTAATAAATTATAATATTTTCTCCACCTCCATACAGTTGTGCAGATTAAAAATGGCTAACAACCTAGGATCATTGCACAAGTAACTACTACTAGTTTTTTTCCCTCCTGATTTTGTAAGTACTATGTGAAATCATGTGTAATTTAATACTGTCTAAGAATTTATGGTCCCTATAATTCTTGTACCATGGAAGAAAAGCTTGTTTTATGGAAAATACTTGATTTGTTAAAAAGAATTCCCTTTAATAAGTTAGTTTTGTACTGGTTAAAGGGATTCTGGGGAAGTTCTGATAAGAACATCCATAGAAGCACAATAAGAATGGCATTCATGTTGAGTAATTACACTGTCTTAATCACTAAAGTAGTTGACTTTTTTGATAAGTGACATTTGTGAGTTAATGGTCTAAAAAATAGGTGTATAATACATTCTGCTATATTATTATCGACTATTTACTATTTAAATGACAAATGTTATATTTCACCACTTTTTAATTATTTATATATTTAATGTATTATTTATCAAATGTAACATGTTGAATAAATATTTAAAAAAATATTTTGAAATAAGAACAAATATATCAAATATAACATTTCTTGTTAGGCAAAAAATCAGCCCCAACCCTTCTATCATACCTATTTAGTAAAATCAGTAAAGTGATTTGCCATTCATGGGGAAGCAATTTTGCTTTGCATTTGGAGTTTTAATGCATTCACCCTTCCCCCACATTTGTGGAAAAACAACCACACTTAAAAATCTTGAATTGTTCAAGATTCTTCACCTTCATCTTTTCTTCTCTTAGCCAACTTCATTTTCTTAGGACAAACCCTCTTTTTCCCTTCATTACTAAGATTCCTGTATCTTTTTTCTCTTCATTGCAACATCAAATTACAACTCTTCAAACTCAGCATCAACAATAATTTCATCATAGACAACAAAATAATTGTCTGTCTTCTTCTTCTTCTTCTTCTTCTTCTTCTTTCCCTACACAAACATTTTTTTCTTCTTCTTAATCCTTAATTCCTTATCTTCTGTCCCATTCCCTGTCTGTTTCACCTTTAGATACAAGAAATATGTTGGCCCTTTTGTGTGTGTAATCTGTGTGTGTTTTTGCGTGCGCAGCATGATTAAAGGGCGTGCTCTCAAAAAATTATTACAAGGTCTGATAGAGACAATAGACATCCAAAGGGAACAAATAATCGTCAGGTTTTCCATTCAATCTTACCATAAAGAGAAGAGAATACTTTTCTTCACTTACATCCCCATTCCCCATTTTCTTTAGGCCCAAACACATCTTTATCCCCATTCTAATAGGAGTACACAACCCCAACTTTATTCATCTTATCAAAAACAGGCAATCATACAATAATAATAACAATAAATTGCCACCTTGATGAGGGATTTTTTTGCCATTTAGAGCAAAATATAATTCTCCAAATGGGTTAGAATTTGTGTATTTTTATGCGGGTTTAATCCAACCCAAACAAGGTCGGATCGGGTCATGGATCCACTAACGAGATTTGTTCCCTCATGTGCTCAAACAGGTGACTCCCATTACTATAAATACATTCATTCAAATTATTTAAAGAAACTTTGCTTCATTTGATTTTCCTTATTTATCTACTCTCAATAATTCTTGATATTTCATTAACTTAAGTATCATAGTTTTAATTGAAAGTCATTCCAACAATTTTAACTAGTTTTTAATTCAATTCTCACTAACATTTTGGACTTAATTCCTTAATATAATAAAATTATATTGACGTTGAATCTCATTATTTAAGTAAATAGAATAAAAATTATATCTAAAGTCAAATGATATTTTTTTTTTTTTTGAGTAAATTAAGGGTGGGTGGGCTATGGATTTGGAAAATCCAAGCATTATAAAATGTGCATTATGTTTACATTCTTTTTTTGTGAGTTGACGTTTGGATTAAAGATAAGTGATGTTGATTATTTGGGGTGGTCAAATTCGTGAGAGTAGGTTTGGTCTGGCAACCTAAATTCAATCGATTGCACCACACATTTGAGAGTTTGCCTCTCTAGAAAAATATCAGTGTTAGGTTTCAAAATTTCAACAATGGTGCTTGTATCTTACCTTGGAGCTATATCTTAATTTTTTCGCAATTCTTCAAAACTTCCCGAGGACGATTTTGAAATTAAATTGAAACTTGAGTAATAAATTTGAATATTTTCCTAAGTGAAATGACTAAAATGTCCTTTCTTCATGGAAAATTATTGCTGGATTGATGGCACTGACAAGATTCAAAACTTCACTGATGATTTTAAAACCAAACTAAAATCTCAGGGATGATTTTAAATTTTTCCCAAATCAAAACCATTCTGTATATCTCTCTTTGCAATCCAACCATAGTCCAAAATATAAGAATATCAATGAAGTTCAGGTAAGCTGTAAGACACTTTCAGCAGCTGCTCTCTCAAGGGAGCAAATATACAAGATCACAAGTACAGAACCATACTGATGTATATTATGCTCATTTATGCTGTTCCAGAAGGGTACAATCCTCACTTGGAGAAGCTTATTAAATAGGAGAAAACACTAAAAAGCAGGCAATTCTTACAGAGAATCTCAAAGGCAGTAATTATTTTCAACATTCACCTTCAAGATTTGGGAGAAATAATACTCGTAGCAATATATTTAAGAGTACATATGGTTACGATGACTGTATCCCTTCACAGCTTCAGTCGAGAGAGCCAACAATTTTGTAATGGCTCCATCTTGGTTCCAAAGTATAATGACATGAACACACCCCATTATCGGATATCAAGATCAGCACACTAATGCACAACAATTCTTATGACTGAAATGTCCACCTCAACATAGATTAAAGGCTGGAACCTCAAAGTGAGGTTGTCAATGGAAAACTACGGGAGAATGGCAGGAGAATAATCCAAATATTATCAGCAGATACCCAATTTCAGACTTGTCTCAGGCTGTCCGTGAAAGGTGTCATAGGCAATACTAATAATGTTACATCCGATAGAATATATAGCAAAGAGTGAGTAGTGGATACTTGCTTTCCCAAGTCAGCCAATATTCTTTAAGCCTCTTCGCCGAACGGGCAGATCAAGAGAAATAATGAAATAACATCGTTCTGATTCCCTGATATATTGAACTTCTCCTTTCATAAGCTTCAAAAGTTTTCGGCACATGCTTAGCCCTAGGCCTTCCTGAGTCACCCATCGACTACTGTGGAACATGTCTTGAACCAGTTCAGGTGGAAGACCTTCACCTGGGCACACAATTCTTCATAGGCAAAAAGAAAAGATTATGTAAAAGTCGACGTAATTAGAAAATATAGGGAGTCTCAAGGTTAGGAGGAACAACAAAGGCCACACAACAGTATCACTCAAATAAGTATACTAATGTGGGACAAGGACCAAACTTAATCTGAAATTTCAGGCTTAGAACGGCTTCAAGGATGAGACAGCCTAACTCCTTATTTTACACAGTATCACATCCTTGAAGTTGTTTGACTACAGAATCTTCAGTCAAGATTTACTTTCTCAAATACCACTACTAATCATCCTGTTAAAAACAATGTGAGATGAGGAGTAAATTTGAACAAGGCAAAGACAACTTCACGTTACATATATTTTGCATCAATCAATCACAAAAAGTCCACCATTTTGACTACCTAAGGCAAATCCGATGTGCTTCACATTCTTTCATAAGAGGCATGAATAACATACAAGTTTAAACACTGCACATGCAGCTTTGTGAGGTTTACGTAGAAAATGAGAAAAGTCAAGAAAATTAAGAAATTTGGCGGCATATCCAGTTTTACCAAACACTACAAGAAGGGTATTTGAATTTTTTTACTCCATCATTAAAGCCAGTATAGTAATAAAACACAATGCGTTTTCATGAAACAGATAAGAAAATCCAGATGCTTGATACCTAACATTTTGCTATAGCAATATGGGAATATTTTTACCTAAACTCGATGTGCACGATGGTTATTCCTTCAGAAACTTCTTTCAAACTTGGTCTAAGTTGAATTTCCACCCAACCGTCAGGAGATGGTGCGTAACGGACCATGCTCAGTAGGAAATCAGCCAAGACCTGTTGAATTCTAACTTGATCACCATAGAGCGCCAGTGTCTTGACTTCCTCTGGTATATCACGGATCAATTGCAGACCTCTTTCTCTCAGCAACAACATTACTTGGCTAACAACAGCATCTATTACACTCCCAAGTACAAATTCTACCATCTCGAGCTTCAATGATCCACCAGAAAATGACCTTAACGCAGATCAGCGATAAAAATGTAAAGTAAGGTACTAGCACAACCAGAAAACAGTCCATCAGTAACAGAAATGCAAAGAAGTAATATTTTGACACGCTTTCAGAATCAACAGCGGTCAATCTTTGTCCATCTATTTAGTTTTTGTATCAGACATTACTGATTATGGAAACTTCAATTAATGATCACTTGATCCATGGTGAACAGAATGTTGTTTTCTACCAGATTTAACCTAGAGATGTTAAATTATAATTAATGCCATTCTAAAGTTCAAACAAGACATACCCCTCCTCAATGCTTTCCAGATCCACATCCTTCATAATCTTTAACATCTGCTTCTCACAAGCAGAACTGGTCTCAAGAAACTGCTTTTGGTCTTCTGTCAAATTTGTGGCTTCCAAGAGTGAGTTAGTGAAACGTATTCCACTTAATGGATTTTTTATCTCCTGACAAATATAAGCCAGCTCTTTCATCTTTGAAACACACTTCTTTTCATGTTGCTTCTGGATTCTCAGAGCTTGCTGCAATTCAGGACTTGCAATCTGCAAGAAGCAAAAGGCTCCAATAATCTGTCCATCCATATTTATCCTCTTGTTTGCTGTCAAGAGAGCTTGCACATATTTCCCACTTCTGTTAATAAAAGAAAAAGGGAACTTGTCAGTATCCTGGCCTCCAATTGCGTTGTGCAAGACAATCATGAATTTTGTCATAGCATCTGGACCCTTGAGCCGACAGCAACTGCCAAATATCTCCCCAACTAACATCTTCCCCATGATGTCCTCTCTACTCCACCCAGTGAGCTTTTCCATAGCGGTGTTCCACTCAGAGCAACAGGTATTTTCATCAGAAGCAAATATAGGTGGGATCAGAGGGCTGGGACTGTGTACAATTGCCTTGTAATCACCTTGAATGTGGATGAATTTGTCCATGACCACTTTCTGGCCAGTAACGTCCTGACCAACAAAGCATACACCGACTATATTGTTTGTATAGTCCCTGCTAGAGCAAGCATTGACCACCACAAATACAGCTTTCTTTTGATGTTCGGTGCCAAATGTCCTTAACCTTAATTCTATATTCTTGTCTTCCTCACCTGCATTAATTATGTTTTTTCTATAAGGGTATTGAAAATGAACTAATCTAACGGTGTAATTACTTAGATGACAGTAACAATAAACTACACTATCTTCAACAGATGAAATAGGATTTACACTTGATGTAAAAAACATAACGAAAAAGCAATAGAATTTAGATAGAAGAGAACCACCTCTTAAAGCATGAAACAGAAGCTTGTCAGCAATTTCTTCTGATTCTTTGTGAACAAGATCATGAACCAAGGACTTTCCCATGGCTTCTTCAACTGAAAGTCCAGTCAATTCTGCAACTTTTGCATTCCACCCATTAATGCGGCCTTCAACATCTACAGCGAATATAGGAGCTGTTGCAGTCTCTATCAACCTAACCATTTCTCTGGCAACAGAACTGAGTTCATCCATCCCTTGTAACTCCAAGTCCCCAACTTGGGCATGTACCAGTGCCTTAGAGTTGCTTCCATCAGCATCTTGAAATGAATCTCTTAAAATTAGCTGCAAAGAATGAATTGCGTCCATTTCTGCATTCTCCCATGGCAAACTCCGGCTCTTGACCACTTCTAGAAATGCCTTAAATGAAGAACGGGGATGCATCCGCTGGCCATCATCTTTGTCCTCTGGATGATGCTTTGCACCACCCCATTTGATCTCTTTTCCAGTGTGGGAACGGAACCAGAACAAAAAATCTCTTGAAGTGATATATGCAACAGCCATTCCACAAACCGCATCCCCAAGAGAGGCTGCCCAGGATACCCAGCATCAGCCAAACTATCAGTGCTCAAACCTGTCGAGTCCCCATGAAATGCCAACAACCATTCCACAATATCCTTTATCTGTGTTTCAGTTGGTGTGACACCAAGAGGGTAATACTTCCCCTTGTAGTACAGAGCAGCTCCATCACATTTCACAAGGTCCATGATACTAGGGCTCTGTGTAACAATACCTGTAGGCGAATCTCGAAGCAACATATCACACAATAGTGTTTGTGTCCTTAGAACATGTTTCTCTGACAATTGTGATGCCAGCTGTAATTCCATGTTCAGTTGAAGCCCAAATGCCTGCATCAGGAATTCACAAGCATAACGAAGCGGGAAAGGAATGCATCGTGCAGATGTGTGATGGCCAACAACCAAGCCCCATAGCCTCATTGAATGTCTTCCTTTAACACCGTCTTCTTCATTTCCATTATTGATAACTGCCAATGTCAATGAAGCAATAGACCCCATATTTGCCATGTACTGGGCGTGGCAACCATGAGGGGCCCTAAGCGTTGAACCAACCAAACACAAGGGTTGCATTAGTGCTTCATCCTGGATGACCCTCACAGTAGTGGCGTGACAGTCCACAATCATCCTCACCCTATTCTGCTTAAACAAAAACCTCGAAGCCTGGGGAATATCTGTGGCAGGGTAATGTAAACCAATATACGGCTCTAAATCCGGTCTCTTACTCTCCGCCACAACCTCACCGTGCTCGTCCTCATGAAACTTATAAACCATAACTCGGTCGTACCCTGTGAGCTCCCTCACACTCTCAACTACCGTATCACACAAAAGCTTAATATCGCCACCAGGAATTGACTGCAAATGGGAAATGGCTCTCACCGCGAGCTTCTGTGACTGGACAGCACCCGCAATAGAGAGGGCGGGGTCCTCAGTCCTTACAGGCTCTAAATCAATTACAATCCCGACATCTATCCTATGCAAAATCGCATAAAAAGGCTTCCCCGAATTCTTCGAATGAATCCAAACAGGATTCAGCAGAGTAATCTCCCTTGCCCCAAAAGCCTTCTCGAGCAATACAGAGCTTGAGTGTGTGAAAAGGGTTCTGACATCAGTCCCAATTGTCAAAATTTCCGGCCTTTCAAGACTTGGGACTGACTGAGGCGTCAAGGCCAACATTTCGCGGGCGTTCTCTGAATACGCAATCACTCGAAAATCCGACTCATCGACGGCTATCATGCAACCAAAAGGTTGAATGTGGCCGCCACGCTGCATTTTCGACAAATATGCAGTGATCTGCTGCTCAGGAACAGATTCATTAGTGGTCCTTACACTTTGTGAATAATCAAAGGATCTTCCAGACTCACCAGATTGCTCGAAAACCGCGTGAAGTCTAGCATCCACAGTGAATTGTGCTACAGCCTTGCTCATAGAGTCTCCGCCCCTGTTTAAGCTGGAATTATTATTAACATTATGGTTATGATGATGGGATGTACCTGAAGACTGTGCTTGAGCTAAAGCTTGGGAGCTGTGATGATTATTCCCATGTGTGTCTCTCCTTCCTGAATCAGTCATGTCGTCAAAAACTTCGCACTCAGTTCACTTTTACTCGAATTTCAAGAGAAATTGAGCAGAAATTCCGAAGAATTTGGGGGTGTTTTGAGAAGGGAAATTTTGGGAATAGTGATTATCTGAATGTGTTGCTCTGCTTCCTGAAGTATTCATTTCATCAAACACTTTGTCCGTAGTTATCTTCCACAGGGATTTCAAGAAAAACTGGGCTCAAATTTTCAACAATTTGGTGAAGGGAATTCTTGGTAAGAGATCATTTTCATAGTTTTTATACCAAGTGCCCTTTTTTCTTTTTAACTTTTTTGTATTGTTTTTAAGTTCTTGGAGTGTGTTTTAAAAGTGGGATTTTTTAGTATTTTCTTTTGATTTTTGAAAGAATTGATACTTCTATTAAAATAAATAAGATGGAATTCGAATTTAATCACTTTAAAATGGATAATATTCGAATTTCAATTTTTTGCTTTAACTTGATAGGGCTTTCAATTTGGGACCTCACTCAATATTCATGAACCTAGCTTCGCATTCATTTTGCTTGCAGCACATTTCTATAATTTTAGTTTAAAAGTCAAATTAAATATTGAAAAAGGTTTTTTGTTTTTTAAATTCATGAAAATGAAAATCAAAGAGAAGAAGACCGAAGAACTCTATTTCTTTCTATAATAGATATTTTGATACACCAAATTATCTTTTTAAGTAATTTTGTCAAATTTCAAATTAAATCAATAAAATAAATTAACAATAATCGATTTTCACTTACATAAAAGATATATTCTTTCAAGAAACGAAAAGGGTAATTAACTTTTAGTGCAGTAATAATATTTTTTTTTTATCAGACACTATATAATCATTACCTAAAAAAATGAAAAAAAGAAAAGGAATGTGATAGATAAAATAAAGCAAATACAATAACTTGTATTATGAAATAAGCTCAATAATCTCTATTAATTGAGAATCTTTATAGATGATAGTCTCAGCAATAATGTTGGTTAAAGGTCAAAAGTGAGGGCCTCTTTCTTAATTTTCTTGAGTTGGAAATTTCTTGTGGTTATGGACAGAGGGCCAATATTTGACATCTTAGTATTTGATTGGCTCAATCTTTGCGTTGGAGGACTTGGGCCACGTGGGAATTATACGATTCACAACTTTTTTTAATAATTTTTTTATTTATTAAAACATACCGAAAAGTGGAAAATGAAGGGGGCAAAAAGAAACAAAAAGATGGACAAAGGGCCAATGAAGTAAACTAGTGCTAGTGTAGTAGTACCAAATTCTTTTAAAATAAATGGTGTAAAATGCATTTTGAGTTTAATATTCAAATATATATATTTTATTTTTTTGAGCTACAATAATCTTGAAATATCTTTTACGAACAAAATATCTTCGATAATAGTGTGTTATGAACAAGATAATTCCTTTAGGGGTAGAATTGTCATTTGGAATAAAATGGTCAAAATTACCCTCTTCCCTTAAGTACAACCAATGGGATAAGTTATTTGTTTCATTTTCATTCAAAAGGTTCGATGTTTTTTATTCTTATGCCACTAAACCCTCCCTTTTCTATAAACCCTTATAAGGCATAAAATTGGACCCTATTGTCCTCAAAGGCTCAAACTATAGGAGCTCTAGCCTCTTTACAAGTTATGGAGGCTTAAATTGTAATTGATTATGGAGCACAACATCCAAAAATTACCGCACAAGATGGTTCACGTTTAGCACTAGTCAAATAAAATTAAATATTTGGAATTTTAGCATCATTATATACACATCAATCAAACGACTTATAAATTCATTTAAATACTATTTAAGTAAATAATATGAAATTTCCACGTAAACTAAATAAGGAAACTTAAAGAGTTTTTTTTTTTTTTTTTTTTTTTATTAGACTTTTTAGGGTAGGGGGTATTACGGGAATTGAAGCAATGGGAGGTACAAACACATGAGGCAACAAGTGGTGGGACAAGCAATGTCTATATTTCCCTTTCAGATCACATTCACCCCACGTGAAATTTGTACAATAATTGACACCAACCCATCTTCTACAATTATGACTACTACTATGATCTTTATCTTAGGTCCATCAGTTCTTGCACTGTCATGAAACTACAACTACAGCTACATGGGACTTGTACTGTCAAATTATGGTCATTTGTAAATATTAGGACTTTTTATATAAAATATATCATAAAATAAATATATTTTATTTTTAAATTTAAATAAAAATATAATTAATTCAAATATATAATTCATTTTTACAAAAAAAACCCAGTGAAATTCCAACTGTAGAAATGCTAAAAACACGAAGATGAGTATGAAAATGAAACAAAACGAGCTCTAAATTTTCTAAGCAGGAAACCATAAGTAACAAGGCTATGGCCTGAATTATGCAAATAACAGGATGGACAAAATGCTCTTTGTTCGGATTCTTTGGATCGATAGAACAAATAATGCTTATTTGTTATTTCTTTACCGGAAGCTACAACACAAGAACTCTTTTTAGCAGCACTTGAGAAAGTGTTCTGTCTTGGTGACACTAATGTTAAAACTTACAAAGAGAAGTTCTCAAATCTGCTTTTTAGCAGTACAATTACTGAATTAACTGAAAATGGCACAACAAAAAATGATAACTGAAAACTCCGAACAAGAATGTGCATCGTAAGGTAGGCAGAATTCTTTAGCCTGTTTCTATCAGCAAAAAAATTCACTTGGTATAGAGAACATCTTCCCATGGGTGGCGGTAGAGTGGTTGCTTCAGTCTCTTCTGGTCGAATGTATGTCTGAATTTGGAAAATAATGGATTATTAAGACAAGTACAAGTACACAGCGGTTAAGGAATATAAACGTGGGCAAAGTGAGCGTGTAAAAGCATTGATAGTACAAAATATTTGACATTAAACTTACCCGATGAGACCAATGGAACGAGCCAGGACAAAGAGACCATTCAGGTAACCAATCCCAACAATCTCATCAATTTCTTGCTTGGTGAACATGCCACTGCCTGCAAGAAGATCCAAGAATAGGGACCCAATGGCACCATCAACGTTGAGAACTAGGTTGTTTGCTTTTGAAAGAGTGTAGGTTTCAACTTCAACGGCATATTCCATGTACTTCACAGAGGGAAAATTGGAGCGTGCAAACAGTTGTAGTAACTCTACTCTCTTATCTCTGTTGTCACCCCTCTTGATTCTTTTCAATAAAAAACAAATGAAACAACCCCAGATTAACATTTGCATTTGACAAATTATAAAACATGACACAGGCAAGAAGTCGTCTGAAGAGTTCAATCAAGTGCTTCCCTTCATTCTAATGATTTAAGCTATTGAGAGAAAAGCATAACTAATTTTGATAAGAAAATTCCTTCCATGTGCGCAGTACAACACACGACATGAAATTTCCTTCAGTCACACCCACTACAACAGTCACAGCCTCCAGTCCCCAACACACACATGCACAGTCCACAACTAAAGGAGGAAAGGAGCAAACAAATTAAGGATTTTAGTACCTGTGCCCAATACCAGGAACACGAATGCCCTTCTTTTTCATGCTTTCCACAAATTCATAAGGTGTAAGACCCTGAAAAAACACAGCACGTGAAGCCACTTAAAATTAGGAAAACAGACACGACATAAAGGCACCTAAAAGCCCAAAAGACAGAAGAATCTTTTATTTTCTTAAGCACCAATTAAAAATCATGACAACTCACCCTGTCATAAGCATCCTTGAAGTATCGAGCAGCATCATCAATAGCCCCACCAAATCGGGACCAATTGTCAATAAACCTGTTTTGCAAACAGAGTCACATGAGTTGTAGTACACTAATCACAAAGAAAACCCTCAAAAATCCCATTCTTTTACAAATTGTTTCAAAGATATCCGACACAATTATTATTATTTTTTTATCATAAAATGTCTTCAGCTCATAACACATCACAGAAAATTTTGGATTTGTAATATACCTGAAACAAGACTAGAGACTAGGTCTTTTCCAGCCCTAGCCGTTACAATGGTGTTGTGAGCACCAGAAACACAAGGACCATGGTCAGCACACAACATGATGCAAATCTGGCAAATCAATAGCAGTTTTCAGAAAACAGGCGCAAGTCCAAACAGCAAATAAAAGTAGGAAGTGAAAACTGGATAGGGAATTGAAGGATATGGCAGGCAATAGATGTAGAAGAGTGAACGTCACAGGGGACAGAGGAAGGGAAGGAATACAAAAATACCATAAAATCACCTCAATAAAACGAGTGCAATAACGAGGAAGGCTTCGTTTGAACCACAATAAAGAAATGACATCACCCACACCTAATCCCTGTTCAACAATGGAGGACATTGGGATGCCAGCATAGGTTGGCTCTTCACCTGCCAATGGGTAAAAGTCAAGTTTGAGCATTTAAATTTCCTAACAATCCATTCTTTGGCATGGCAAAATGAAGAATGAACAAGTGAATTAACATACCCCTATCATCAGAGATTGTGGAAATAATGTGTGTTGGAGCCCGAACTTTTCCACTCTTGATTGCTGTGTTAAGATCCTCTGGTATTTGAGGGGGTGTTACCTCTTTCACTGGTGTAATTTTTCCCTCCTCAACCTAATAGAAAGGAACCAAGCACTTCAGCAACCAGCTGGTACAGAAAAATATAGTCATAATATTTAAGCAGCATATGTCTGTAACCGAATATCCAAAAACCTCACCAATTTCTCGAATGTTTCCTTGATTGCACCTTCAAATGCTTCATAAGAAGTGGGAACAACAGCTCCAGCTTCTCTTAGTGCTTGATTCTTGGCCTGTGCAGACTCCATCTCACCACCACTCTTAGCCCCCTATGTAATCAATCAAAATTTTAAATACAGCATGCACATCACAGAAACCAATAAATCAGGGTAAACTGTATTCATGAGGTACTTGCTCACCGCATGACCAAATTGTACTTCTGACTTGAAGAGCCTAGCACAAGTTCCACTGACCCAGGCAACCACAGGCTTGTTGATTTTCCCCTGTTTAAGGGCCTCAACTAGGGAATATTCATCACGTCCACCAAGTTCTCCAAGAACAACCATCATTTTAACCTGTTTTCAATCAGAAAAACAAGATAACTGTAAAGTACAATTAAGGCCATTCCACAAGCCCCATTTTTCAATGCCATCTAGAGCAAGAACGGGGAACATAACAGCTAATTGTAAAGTACATTGCTAAAGATCAAGTTAAAGGTTCCAGAAAGTAAGGTGCTCTGAGAACCCTTAACCTAAAAGGCTTCTACAAACTTAACCAATTGTAAACCAGAAAAACATGAAATGTTTGCATAAAAAATCATCAAACTGTTACTGTTCATCAGAATTCACAAGGATATTCTGGCTTAAGATACATAAGTTTACTAGTGATAGATTTTAGACATTAGGACAGGATCAAGAATTTATACAACACAAGATGAGAATACATAAGCAACTTCTTATAAACTAGATGACGAGAAATAACAGATCTACCAACTGTTGAACAATTTCTTTATATTCTATTCAACAGGTCCAACTATAACAAGAAACTCAAGACCAGAATTCCTTCCAAGGGTACCACAGATACACCAAAAAAAACAAAAAAAAAAAAAAAGAAGAAAACAATAAAGAAAAGAGATCATCAATAAGAACAATAGTAACAAGGCAAAAATTATTATACCTGAGGGATATTATTAAACCGCAGGACATGATCAGAAAGGGTCGACCCAGGGAACACATCTCCTCCAATTGCAATGCCTATATAAATCACCATTAACATTAGAATTACATCCAAACCTAAAAAGAACAACATAAACGAAATTACACTAGGGTCCAGGACTTAGATTCGGACCTTCATAGATTCCATCTGTGACCCGAGCAATTGAGTTGTATAATTCGTTAGACATACCACCCTGTAATTGAAGAGCAACTTTGTTAAAAGTTACCCAATCTGTGGTGAATAATTTAGCATCACATGATAAAGTTTGGCTGATGTAACAGCAATTTGCTAGATGGTGCAAAAGAAGTATGACTAAAGGATTTTAAAATGCATCATAGCACCTGCGTGCAATTGAACGAGAGTACAAATTGATAGATGCCTCTATTGGTAAAAGATAGGTCCACATAGGTAGAGCTCAGCATTAAATAGGTCTAAGATTATGAGCATAGCCGATCCTTTATATTTAATTGGATAAGCATAAAGAAGACAGGAAGAATGAAAAGATCACGTACTGATTTGGAGACAAAGCCAACAGATCCAGGCCTGTACAACTTGCAGTGAATTATGTTATCAATTGTTCCAGCCGTGTCACCTATCTTAAAAGCTCCAGCTTGAATACCTCCAACAGTAGCGGGGCCAATTACAACCTGAAGCATGCTCATCTTTGTCACAAACAAATATTTGATAACACTGCTAAAGGAGAAGCAAATAAGATGTATTATAGGAAGAAAAAAGATATATTACAGATCTGCATACATTGACAAAAGAAAAATTAATTGTGCATGGAATGATAAATCAAGAAGATGCTGTGACATTAGGTACCTTATTGTTTGCCTTTGCATAAGCAATCAATTGCTTGGTGTCTGACTCAGGGACACCTTCAGCTATAATTGCCACAACTCTTATGGTTGGCTGCTTGAGAGCAGCCATAGATGAAGCAGCAGCACTGAAAAAATTGAAGTACAGTGATCAGCCCATACAAGAAGCAAGAAATCAGTAACTGAGATATTTCTAAATAGACAAGACCAACCTTCTAAATGATGCAAAGTTAATGAAAACATCAGCTGTGGGATGTGCAGCACAAGCAGCTTCAATGCTGTAGCATCATAAAAGGAACAATAAATGTGAGTGATAACTAGCCATCATAAAAATTGCAGAATTTGAGCAAGAACCATATTATTGGTGTCAATTTTTTTTATCTTTGACCACTCACTGTAGGTTATCAATATTAGTCATCATTCTCATTATTCAAATATAACTTACAAGGATAACGGTACTAAAGGTTTTCTCTTATGAATCAAAAGTAATGCCATGTGTCAACATTTGGTAATGCTGATAACTAGGGTAACTGAGTTCCACTGGATTTTGACAGAAAACTTCCACATGGAGAAAACCATCTAGACCTAAGAATATCTGGAAACTTCAAGTAGAATAGAAGGCTGACTAGGACATTATCAAAGCAATGCACCTGACTATTTTTGTTGAAAAAGAGTAACTGAACCTTACCAGGGATAAAGAGATTTACCCCTTTATTTATTTGCCTTTTTATCTGTCATCAAAAGAATGGATTAACTAATTCCAAAATCCCGATATTTGCACACATCAGAGCCAACAAACTTACTGAGTGCATAATATTTGATGATCTACAAAGTTCTTTTCAGGCTAAATTCATGAAACGACAAGGTCAACATTCTAATAAAATATTTTGACATTATTTTTCTACAACAATTTTGATGTGAAAGCAATACATCAATGTGTTAGAGAAAGAAAAGGTTTTCCCTACTAGCCACTAAATCCGAAGTGAAAATGGAAAAAAATATAAGCAAGGAAAATAGAACCCACGCGGAGTGAACAGGAATGGCTATTTCCTCCTGACCAAAAAATAGTTTCTGGAATCCCTCAGAACCTGGATTAATAATTCCGGCAACAGAAGGTGTTTCTCTCCCTGATTAGCAAACACGAAACTCATCAGTCAATTAAAGGCAAAATTTTGAAATCAATCACCCGCTGAATATGCAGTTACTTGTAAGAAGTCACATGAAAGCAGATGTTTCACTTAAACTTACCACAGAGGAAGTCGAAATCAAGCATCCGCTGAATCGGCAGTTGCTTGTAATTGTAAAACAGTGCTTGAGTGGTTTTCGAGAAAAGTTGTCCAGTCGCCATGGTGCCGTCTGAAACACCCCTGCATATAAACACAAATTAAATCCCCAGAAGAAAGATTCCTCAACAGACGCATGATGCAAAGCATAGCATGACTTAATAACCAGTTTTTAGCTCTTCCAAGCAAATCAGGTGATCATCCTAGCTTTAAAATCGTATCTTATTTTGCTTACAGATGTCAAAACTTCATCCCCCATATAATATGCACAAGATCCCTATCACTATAACAGATACAAATAAATTACTGAGAATACAATCAAAATAGATTTTTATACATCACATAAGAATTAATATGAACGTTGGTTGCTGCTAATTTCAACTAATCGTTGGCAAGAGATTCTACACTCGGAAAAAACCGTAGAACAAGATCTGCAACCTTATTTCCAAAATCTGGAGTAAGTTCATACATTGATCCCTATAAATCATAAAAACAAAGAAATTTTTGACCAAACTATTACCTAACTTGCACCATCCTTCCATGAGTGGCACCCTCACAGTAATACGCTCTTAAATAGCCATTTTAGATCGCTCTCTCATTGTAAAGTTATTAATGCAAAGAACCAATTGTAATGCAACAGCAGAAATTACACCAAGAATAAACCAAACAATAGATCACACTATATTAACCATAAACCAACAAAACATGCACGTACTAGAATTAAAAAAGCTTTGCCTTTTCGACAATCTTTGAGCGATGGAAACTTAAACTAAAGCCACCTCAGTATACAACAAATCATGGCATGATATTTCCTCGTGAACATCGAAAAAGACATAAATCAAACAGAGATCCGATAATTCAATCCACTTTCTTTTCCCCATAACAGACACACATAGGAATCACAGAATCACCATCAAAATGACTCAAAAACAGATCCAAGAATCGTGAATTACAGCCGAACCCACATAAAAACAAGGCATACCTGACGAGGATAGAATTGGAAAAACAAAGAATTCAACAAAAGGAAGTCCAAGAATCAACAAAAATGCACCTACCCTTTCAACAAGTATGCAAATCGGCAACACGAGAATGTATGATTTAGGAGAAAGGGAGTGGAATTTATATAAGGGGACTGGGACAGAGCATATTGGTGGGGGGTGAGGTGGCAAGGTGCAGTTAGCTCACAAGTGATTGGATTGGTACATTATATTACACGCAGCAGAGTGTGTTTGTGTGTGTTTTGTTATATGTGAATGTATTTATTGTTTGTTAGCCGTTGAAGTTTTACTAAGAACGAAAGCTTTGAAAGAGATGGAGTGGCTGCTGGGCGGATGGATGTTAGGTAGGTGGATCGGATGGTGTGCTTGACTTTGATGGAAAATTAAGGTATGTTTGGATTCACCATTTTTATTTTTGATTTTTGATTTTTTTTGGAAATGATCTAAAAAATATTCTATTTTTTTTTTCAATTTTTGGGAATAAAAATGTGTTCGGATTAATAACTTGCAAAGTTTGGTTAATAACTATAGTATTTTATATAGAAAATATAGAAGATTTGTTTACTTATTTTCGAGTTATTAATAAATAGTATTTTATGAAAATGAAATCTTGTTTCTGAAAATGGGGTATCGTTTTTATAGTAGAATATTAATTATTGAAAATATGAAAAAAAAAAAAAAAAACAAACAAACATGTTATCAAAATTAAATCTTGAAAATATTCTAACAAAATGAATTCAACATATCATACAAAAAATCAAATTTTGGAATAATGAGAAATCAATGAGTTGAACAATTCTTGAAAATTTGATTATTGGGGATTAATTAGATTTGGAAATTGGGATAACTTTTTGATATGCAGTAATTCTTTTCTTCAAAATGGAACCAAAAGAATAGTGCTTTATTTTTATTTTTATTTTAGAAACTAAATATGGCATTATGAATTATCTGATTCTTTTATGGTCAATTTTGGATTTAAAAAAAAAAAAAACTAATGAACAATGTGTCATTCATAGAGAATATACTATTTTGTCATTTATTGTTATATATATTAAGTTAAATTATTTGAGTTTTTATATACATTTTGCACAAAATGTGTTAAAAGAGAGATGAATATCGATCATATTTTATATTTATAAGCAAAATCAATGTTTTAAAATATAAAAAATCATAAAATAAGTCATTAGCAAAATAGAGAAAAACAAATGAACCCATAAATAAGATGGATTTATACCTGAATTCAGGACTTATTGTAGTTTGAAACAGTATAGAATTTGCATGAAGAAAGTCATAGAAAAAACATTATTAAAATTGATTTTCCAATTAGACTCTAATGGGATGCCATGTTTGATCAGTTGAAAGGGAGAATTCAAATTTGAGCAGCAGTACTGTTCCATAGAGCACAATTTTACTCTAAGGTCATCTGCACCAGACATGGGCAAAGTCTACTCACTTTTGTTATCTGTGTGTGTTTCATGTGTTGTCCTAATTTTATTAGTTTTAAAATAACACGTTTTTCAGTTTTAAATTAACACCCCAATTGTGCAGTTCATTTTTTTTTATTATAAACAAATATCACTTCAATAAAATATTTTTTTAAATAAATACTTAATTTTGAATGACATATATCAGCTATATTCGCGTGAAATAAAATATATAATAAAACATAAATTATACGTATGTATCCGAGAAGCCCTACCTTTGAACTAAGGATTAGATTTTATCAAGATGCTTCATCATCTACCGGTGGGAATCAAACGCTGACATAGTTTAAAGGATGTTTGGCTATTTAAAAGATTTAATAAGTATGAATAAGATTAAAAAATAAATTAAATTATTTGATATTTAATTCGAGAGGTTAATTACTAAAAATTCGTATAAACTTGATTTATTATGTATAAAAAATTAAATTAAATATTTTTTTTCATTCAATAAGACTTAAAGCTTAACTCAAGTACAATTAACTAAAAAATGATACAATATATATAAATTTAATACAAACGTGCAATAGAATATCATCATTTATGAATTTTAGTACCACCTACACATAAATTTCGACTTTAGCCTATGCTGGACCAATGGGGGAAATGATAATTTTGCCCTTAATACATAGTATCACTATCACTCATTCATGCTTATTTAAGTTTTTTCAAGCATTTTTTGAAAATTAAAAAGTGCTTTAAAATCTTAAAATAAATAAGCCTAGACTATGTATCCAATTTTACCACAATATATATTGGAGTGAGCTCCAAACTATTTTCACTTTCCAATCAAACATTTCTTCGTTCCAAAACTTAATTAAATATTTCCAAATTTTATAACAAAAATGCTCCTACATTTTTTTAAATCAAAAATATCAAGTGGATATTATTTACTTTAGTGTTTCCGTTACATACTATTTGAGCTAATTAATGCTCGAATTTAATTTACCAGGTCAAAACAAAACAACTAATAAATGCAATCCTGTTGTATTCTCCGTCTCTCTTATAATTAATAAGTTTATTTATTCATTTTTATTTCTTTTACTTTATAGGGCAAGAGAGGTTGAGATAACAATAGAGACGGTTTAAATCTAAATTCATCCCATTTTGGATGAATTTTTTAAGTTATAAACGAGTATAGAATAAATTTTAAATTTTATTTTTGAATCCATCCTTTTTATTTTTTTTAATTATTTTTTATTTTAATTTATATATATTTATTAAATATTATTGTTTAAAAAATATATTTAAAAAATAATATTTTTAAAATTATAAAATGGGTCCAACAGATCTGGCATGTTTAACTCGATCTTGACGAATTTAAGACGACCTTGACGAATTTAAGATGAGTTTGGATTGTTAAAACTTTTGACGAACGAATTTTGAATTTTGACAAACCTAAAACGAGGCAAATCAAGGTGGATAAATTCTTTCCGTTTCAATATAAAAATTATTTACCTTCTCCATATCATTATGCATTAACTTTCCTATTTCTTTATCTAACTCTTTATAGGCCTAACATTCTATTATCAAAAGATTATTATATGTTTTCAGTTTTTTTCCCCTTTATCTAATGCAGATAGAAACATTTTCAAGATTTATATATTTTTTTTCTCCTCCAAATTATTGGTTATACCTATCTCTAAAGCTTTCTAACTTTTCACTATATGTTTCAAGGAAATAGTCTTAATATGTGATTCATAGTAACAAATACAAAAGATTTTTTTTGAAAGAACAAATATAACAATTACAAGATGAAGATTAAATTCAATTTTCTTTTGATAAATTATAAAAACTATCCCTCAAATTTAGTTTAATTATAAAAAATTAAATTATCTTTTGAAATTACAAATATCTCAATGATTATTTTTGTTTTACAGATACCTCTCTCAATAGTTGGATTTTATAAAATAAAATAAATATTATAGGAATACTTGTAAATTACAAATTTAAATATATTTTTTTATAAATAGTTTTATTTTTTATTTTTTATTTTTCAAGGAAGGCCCATTAAGTTAAAGCTTGCTGTTTGGGCCTTCAAATGTTTTTTTTTTAAGGATAGTGTTTGAACTGATTCCTCCCCAAAAGTAGGAAACAGTCAGTTAATGGCGCCAACTTTAGAGGAGTTATTACTCAATCAATGCCCAAACAAAGAACCAGCAGCATTTCATTACATCATACGTTATCCTCTTTCTTCACCATTCTTCTCTAACTGAACACTTCCTATTATCCTATCATCTGAAACTTTTTCTTTTTTCCCCCAACCCAGAAACTCAGAATCCATGAAGAAAGTAGCCATAAAGAAAAGTGGGATTCAATCAAGACTCATTCCTAACAATCAAAGAAGCCTTTAAAGATGGAGAGAGATGAGTGGCTTCTTGTTTTTCTCTGTTTCGTCTTGTTCAATACATAAATTTCAAGGTACCTATATATCCTTAAAGCTCTTTATGTCTTCTTGCATGCACTATATACGGATATATATATATATATATATATATATATATATGTATATATGTTGTGTGTGTGTGAAGGTCCCTTCACATAAAAATTTATTCATCTTGTTATTGTTGATGCATAAGTAGATCTCAGCATGGTAAGAAGTTACCTTTAAGACAGTCATTTCTTCCTGTCACCTTCTTTCTTTGAATCTTCTGTTGCTAATGATTTATTGATTTTTTCTGAATGTGTGCAGGACTTTGCATATAATTCTCCAAAAAGGGTACTTTTGATCCAGCAATGAACTGTAAATTCCAGAGACTTTTATGGGCTATAATATTTTCTTGTATCATAATCACAGTTCATTCACAAAGCAAAACCAATACTACCTCAGCTGCAAATGCTGATTCCTTTGTCTTGGCCTGTGGTGGCACAAGTGATGCCACTGATGCCAATGGCAGAAAATGGACTTCAGACACCAAATTCATCACTTCCAATAATTCTGTATCAGCCACTGCTCAATCCCAAGACCCTTCACTTCCCTCCACAGTTCCCTACATGACAGCAAGAATTTTCAAATCCGAAGCAACGTATAAATTCTCTGTTTCTCCAAAGTATCGCCATTGGATTAGGCTTCATTTTTATCCATCTTCTTATGATAATTTTGATTCCTTGCGGTCATTCTTCTCGGTTACCGCTGGTGGCTTCACTCTTCTTAACAATTTCAGTGCATCCATCACAGCTGAAGCACTCACACAGGCTTATATCATAAGAGAATTCACTATGCTAGGGCTTGAATCAGGCACCCTTGATCTCTCTTTCACACCTTCACCTGCATATAATAACTCTTTTGCATTTATCAATGGCATTGAGATCATTTCAATGCCAGAAATCTTCCAATCAGTGCCAATGGTGGGATTTTCAGACCAAAATCTGGATGCAGAATTCTATACAATGCAGACCATGTTTAGGCTGAATGTTGGTGGGCAGTACATTCCAGCAAGTAATGACTCTGATTTAAGCCGCACATGGTATGATGATTCCCCTTATATATATGGTGCAGGGTTTGGTGTCACCACAGAGGCTGACAAGAATGTAACCATTGCATATCCTTCTAAAGAGTCGAAGTATATTGCCCCGTTAGACGTTTATAGAACAGCACGAAGCATGGGGCCTAATTCAACAGTTAACCAAAATTATAACCTCACCTGGATTTTCCAGATAGATGTCAATTTCACCTATCTTGTGAGGCTCCATTTCTGTGACTATCAGCTTGACAAGGTGAATCAGATGGTATTTAGTATATTCATTAACAACCAGACAGCAGAGCCAGAAGCAGATGTGATAGCCTGGGCTGGAGGTAAAGGAGTGCCTGTGTACAAGGATTATGCAACATATGTAAATGGTAGAACTGGTGATGATCAACTATGGGTTGCTTTGCATCCTAATGTGGAAGTGAAACCTGAATTCTACGATTCAATCCTCAATGGACTTGAGATCTTTAAGTTAAACGACACAAAGGGGAACTTAGCAGGCCCCAATCCTGTGCCATCGCCCATGAAAGCTGAGGCCGAGTCACAGCAGGGAAGGCTTACTTCTCCATCAAAATCGAGCAAAAGTGGCATAATCATAGGTTCAGTTTCAGGCTCACTGGCTGGATTTGGCCTAGTTGTTGGGCTCATTGCTTTTCTAAAGCACAGGAAGACAAGGGAAAAGGAAGAGCTATCTAGCAGTACTGGTGGTTGGTTGCCAATATATGGCAGTTCTCGTTCTTCAGGGACGAACACCACGAGTAAAAGTAGTGGAAGCAGCCGAATCTCAAATCTGGGTGGAGGGCTCTGCAGGCACTTCTCCTTAGCAGAGATAAGACTTGGAACCGATGATTTCAGTGAGTCTCGTGTTATAGGGGTTGGAGGATTTGGGAAGGTGTATAAAGGCTTTATCGATGGAAATACTACCACAGTTGCCATCAAGAGAGCAAACCCCTCTTCTGAACAAGGTGTTCTTGAATTCCTAAATGAAATTGAGTTGCTCTCTAAGCTAAGACACCGGCATTTGGTCTCTCTGATTGGGGCTTGTGAAGAAAACAATGAGATGATACTAGTTTATGATTATATGGCTAATGGGACTTTGAGGGAGCATCTTTACAAGAGCAACAACCCCACTTTATCATGGGGACAGAGATTGGGCATTTGCATTGGTGCTTCAAGAGGGATTCACTATCTTCACACAGGTGCAAAGTACACCATTATCCATAGGGATGTAAAAACCACTAATATTCTATTGGATGAGAAATGGGTAGCTAAGGTTTCCGATTTCGGGCTTTCTAAAACAGGTCATACCCTCAATCAAACACATGTTAGCACAATTGTGAAAGGAAGTTTTGGGTACTTGGACCCTGAGTACTTCCGGAGACAGCAGTTGACAGATAAATCTGATGTGTATTCTTTTGGGGTAGTACTTTTTGAAGTATTATGTGGAAGGCCAGCCCTTAATCCCAGTCTTCCAAAAGAACAAGTTAGCTTAGCAGATTGGGCAATTCTAAATCATAGGAGGAGTACTTTAGAGGATATTATTGATCTACAGATCAAAGGGGAGATTAATCCTGAATGCTTGAAGCACTTCACAGAAACAGCAGTGAAATGTTTATCCGATAACGGCCTTGATCGGCCATCAATGGGGGAAGTGCTGTGGAATCTTGAGTATTGTCTCCAATTGCAAAATAACCCTGATGGGCCAAAGGTGGTGGCTAAGCAGAAAGCCAATGACGCTTATGCCATGTATGCAACATTATTAAGCATTGAAGAGGAGGGTGAAATATGTGACGAATTTAAGGATCATAGTGCTAATGCAGTCTTCTCACAGATAGTGAATCCAAAAGGGAGATGAATGAATTGCCTTTACGCCCAACCTTCTGCCTCTTGCAGTCTTCCTTCACTGTAGGAATCATGCAGCATTAAGACCCCTGAGCCAGTTCTACGGCATTGTGGTTTTGTAATCGACAATACTAATAGGTCTATTCTTGATTCTGCATTTCATATACGTACAACTAAAGTTTCGGTCTTTCAGAGGATTGAACCATGCAGTTAGATTCAGGAACGTTTTTTAGCTTAGAGTGATGATCTTTTTTTTTTTTTTTGGTTTTTTTCTTTTTCTTTTCACCAAGTATAAGTTGGATTTGTTCATCCCTGCTACTGGAGTCTTCCTGATACACAATAGCAAATTTAGTCGCTTAGCTTCTCCTTATGAATTGAGCCATTATACCTCTGATACAGGAATCTTTCTGTGGACCATTTATCTTGCTTGTTGCTTGAACTGCATTGAAAAGTTATTACTCTTTGTCCTGCCATTGCAGAACCTCTAACAACCATACTATAAAACCACTTCAATATTTTTAAGATAAACTCTGAATGGTCATCATCTAAGGAATCTTCCATGTAGGTACCCTAAAACCACTTTCTCGTAATTTTGACAGTACATAAGAAGAAATGAGGATTTATAAATCACTATCTATTCACTGCTTGGTGAAATGTATAATGGCCTTCATTTCCTTGTAAAATCCAAAAGTTAGCCCTTAACTATAAAAAATTAATTACCCACAATTTTATGATTAACTTTTATACATAGTCAAATTAGTTTTGGATGATAGTGTAAATGCTACGCCTGATTATGTGACACTGAATATACATTTTATCATACATTCACACACAAATACAAACACCCATATATTTGTTTAATAAAATGTATACCTATTGTAAACAATCGAATATAACATTTGCTGGACCGATTCGGATTACAAATCCAAAAGTTAGCCTGTGAACATAAAAGTTTAATTACGGACGAAGTTTACATTCAATGACTCCACAGCACCGTAAATCAACTCCAGGGTCAACTGTTTTGGAGGTTTTTTACCATGACCATCTTCATCAATCATCCACAGTTAGAGCAAAAAACTATTCATGAAGCCCATTTAACATTTCCCAACTCTCACCCTCCTTTGTAAGCTTAACAATGTTTTTGTTAAGAGAATAGTCTAAAGTCATGATTGGCTTCAGATAAACTCCAATAGATTTCACACTGTTGTTATCAGCAGTGCCATGAAATCCACCAAACTGGCGATCTTTTCCTAGCCGGAAGCTGAACTCTTTGTCGTGGCTGGTGAATCTGCCAAACGGCCCGTATTCTCCATGGTTTGTGCCAAATGTGATTGAACACAAATGGCTGTTGTTGTAGCTCTTGTGACCACTAATCCAAGTTATATACTCCGCCGGGTGATTGAGTTTCACCTGCATGGTGGCGACATCAGGTGCTCGTTTGAATTCAACTTCAAGAATCACGCTTAAAGAAATTACATTGAGAGTTATTAATGTCACGTTATTACTTCAAATAATTTGGGACAGAACAAGTATATAGTAAAATTCGTTTTGACTAATTCCTTGGATTATTGGAGAAAATATTGATTTCTATGTTGCAACATACATGCTGGAAATTCATGGCAAGACTTATACGGCAGCCCCTATAAGAAAAATAAACTGAAAAATAATGCACACATCTTAACATGATTTTTATCACTGTAAACTGAATGATGTCTAATTTGATGAGAATAAAATCAACTTACAACATCAAAATTGTATCCATCATTTGTACCATGCCTATCAGACAGCACCAGAGTTCCATTCTCAGCATACTGGAATTGAATCGAGTTAATTTCATCGTCGTGAGAAACAAATATCTGAACAATATTATTGTGTCCCTTTTCATCCCAAGGATTTCCATTTTTGCTTCCCACTGGACCAATCTTGATAGTGCTGGAATCATCACCCATTTAGAAGGAAGAAAAATGTTGAAAAATCGAAAGAAAAATAATTTTTTTAAAAGCCAAAACTATGAAATGCAGATAGGTTGATGGTATGTCTGATGCCACGAGCTCATATATTTATGTAGAAAATGAAGATGAGATGAGATAGTTATGAATGAACGTGATGCCCAAATATGTGCTTGTTTCCATTGAATTTTTGACAACTCATTCGAAAATGATGGTCCATCCGAACAGGTTGTAGCAGGTTTACTTTCAATCAATATTAATCATAATGGCTGGCATAAATTTTGAAACAGTCCGATCAAATTAATTAATTTATTATGATCAATATTATCATAATGGCTACCGTTGTACGCTAGCGTATATAATTTTTGCTCCATTGCTATTCCTTTTCATTACAGTTCTACATAAGAGAAGTGAAGGTTCGAAGGTAAAACAACCTCGGGAAGCATTTTCAGCCTGTCAGAATATACACATGGACTCAAACTTAACGAACCAAAACAGGCTCACATGACTCATGTTATGACACAAATCCTTGAAAAAAGGCTTGCGAAGACCATAAAAAGATCAAGAAACTCTCTGAATCAGGGCAACCAGTTTTAGTCAGTTCGTTTACTATGCTTCGAAGTGTTCTGTTCTGATAGGATTTTTCAGAACATCCACCAGTGCTCGTAGACGGTCCGAGACATTCAAGTCATTCAGAGCTTCTACAAGCGATTCTTGAAACTGGAAGCAGTTCTTTGAAATAGGATACTGCATATTGGTAGAGAGATATGTCCAGATGAGACTAAAAAATCAACTATTCAGAGACAGGCTCTGATTCTAACCTGAATAGGCTTCGGTATCTTGGTTTTGATGAGCAGCCACCATCTGTCCACGACTACATATTTAACAAGACAGCAAGCTCGCAAGCCTTCTACACCAGCAAATCTTCCGAATCCACTATCTTTTACACCACCAAATGGAAGGGACTGCAATACGAACAGATGATGTGTGAACGGCTGGACGAAAATACACAGGATTACGGATGAAGCTGAGTCACCCATTTTCTAACACAAACCTCACCGAAAAAATAGTGAGAATGTAATCACATACGAGGTTGATGCAAAATCATTAAATGCAGTAACTCCACAGTGTAAATGAGAAGCTATTTCTTTGGCACGCCGTTGGCTCCTGACAATACAGCACATCCAAGACCATACTTTGAATCATTTGTAAGTTTGACGGCCTCTTCATCAGTACTAAATTCATTATTGGCATGATTGGTCCAAAAGCCTGCATGTGAAAAAGATTTTGAAGTGAATTAGATAGACTTCAATTCATCGAGTTCAGACACTAAATTTTCTGGAAATAATGGTAAATACCTCCTCTTGCATTAATTTCATAGTGTGGTTGACATTTACAATTACAGTAGGAGGGAAGTATTGATCAACGGCCCCCTCACCAATATTACCAACACTTCCACGACCAACAATTTCAGCTGCTTTGTCGAGGCTGTCCCTTACCAGACTCTGAAGCTTTCCAGAATGCTTTTGCATGCATATGGCTCCAATGTCATATTTTCCTACAAGCGGAGGACCCTGCAGATATAGTCTATTAAGCATACAAGTTTAATTACTTAAGCTAATAAATTTCAAGGTCATAACAGAGTTGTCCATCATGTGCTTTAGTTTCTCTAAAACCATTTGCAGATGTAAGCTAAGAGAATAGGACAAGATGGCATCTCAAAATTTGAAGCCAGGAGACACATCATAACCTGATGAGTTAACGTACACAAACATTGAGGAATGACATTCCGTTGAGTGTTGTACTCTTATAAGTTTTAGATGACTTCTGCACTTAGGTGGTTTAATCCCAAATGCAGGGTCAAGTCACAAGCAATAAGCATCTTCCTCATGATTCCAAATATATCTAATTGTATATTACTACTCCACTTGCTAGAAATATGATAAACAGCATGAAGAGAGAGAGCACTATAATTGCCCTTCAGTGCAATTAAAATGTTTCCCGGTTTAGCCTAGTGCTAATTCCAAAGTCAACGAAATCATCATAAATGAAAATCAGGTAAATGCTAAATTCGAAGTTCAAGTTAATAGCCACGAATTGCTATGTACATACAGCAGTAACATATTTAACAATTTTGACTACTTTAGCAACAAATGAGAAATAAATGTTTTTGTGAACAAAAAAACCTCTCAGCTCCAGCACAATTCTGCCCACTTGATTGCATAGCACTCCTTATAGCAATTTGAGCAACCTACAAAACTTAATAACTTATTAGACTCCTGCAAACTACAGGGGGGTGTTAATACTTCGATTTTAAGCTAATGGTAGCTCTTTTCATACATGTGGCACATCAACATCTTCACAGACAATAAAGGCATCTTTTCCACAAAGCTCACGAGTAACTAGTATCAATGTGTACGCAGCATTCCCCATTATCTGCAATAGTATGTATATACGATAATGGAGCCAAGTTAAAATCATTAGCTTTATACAGGACTATTGGCTAATGAATAGAAGTAATTCTCTAAATGTTAATATCTGTTCTGTGACAATCTTTCTGGCTCAAGAGAGAATCCTGACTATTTTACCCACACCCAGTGATCCAACAAATATAATTTTGTTTACTGAAGACACTAGGGCTTCTCCTGTCTCTGTAAACCCGGCAGATAACTAAAAATTCATGTAAAATTAATCAACACGAGCTTGTTAGAAACTCTTACAGCAGCAAGGGCTGCTTGGATTATTCAAAAATATAAACATTCCGACCAACTGGCATGTTCTGAAACCTGCAGTAGCAATCAACCTGATCCTCATAACAAAGACTAAGATAAGGATGTTTCATTCCATCAAATATGCCTATCTCTTCATCAATCTAGTAATTGTCTGTGTCTCCCAAATGTAATAAGTTGAAAATACTGGAAGCTAATTTACAGATGAAATGCCATAGGTTGAAAAAGCATTTCTTTCGCATACAATCTATAAGCATTGAATATAACTTCTGACATCAGGAAAGTAGGGGGTCAGGTGGATTACAGGTAGAAATTAAACTGGCTAATGAAGAGAAGAAGAGAAGTACGGTAGAAACTCATGAACCAGAGGACAAAACTTTAGCATTTGAGCTTCAACAGCCCAGACGTTTATCACCGTCAAGCATTAAAATGTAACTCCTTAGCATGAGCCCAAGGAAGTGAATTCCCTCCATTTTGGATGTGGGAGCCTACTCTGATTTCATGAATATCACAAAACAAGCACCGATAGACCTGAGAGCCGGCATACAAAAGCAGTAGATTCCTGGATGATATCCAAGCAATGCTTCAAATGAACAAATACTGAAACTTAATATGAGCAAGCACTTAACAGTTAGGAGATGTGAGTCATTGCTTGAGAAATTGAGAATATATCATATGGATGTTTGTTGATTCCAGCAAGACAAAATACCTTAATAACAATACTATTCCCGGAGATGACCGCTGCCAACATGGGATTAAGTATGTTGTGAAATGGATAGTTTCATGAAACAATAGCTCCAACAACACCTAGGGGATGGAATTCCACTTTGGCTGTCTAGTGAAGCATTGATCTTCCACTGGTTGTCTAGGCAACAATTTAGTGGAGAATGCAAACCAGAGCTCTAGTCATTCAGAAGAATTTGATTAATTATTTGCAAATTGGCTACATTTGACCAATATGTGGGAATCTGAATATGGAAACAAATATGTGGTGGACCTAAATAACAAGCATGGATCTTCAGTGAAGAGTTCAATGAGAGGTTTTAACTCCTGGTTCCCATGGGGTGGAACAATGACAAATGCAAGAGTCGAGGATCTTAATCTTAGGCTCATGTAAGATCTGAATCTGAACTCTCAGAATGCACTCATATGAGGATGCATAACAGCAATGACTGCCAATACATTACAAGCATCATTGGATTGTAACCATACCTACTGAAAATAGTAACCAAAACAGAGCATCATATAGCAGCAGAACGAATTTTTAAAGTTCAATTACTTAGTGGTATGGGAAAGATAATATTAACATATTCTGAAAATGGAATCCATCAGAGCAAATATAACTATTCAAATAAAAGGTTAAATGCAATATATCCAAACTGTTGATATTCAATCAATGAGACTATAGGAGAAGAAATAAACTCTTAAGTCCATACAATCTGCAAAGTACAGCAAAATCTAACCTCATCAGGTTTCAATGCAGGGAAGTAGCCCAGGTATTTCATTGTTTCCAGCTCATAGCATTGGACTTTATCTGTATGTCTACTCGAAGGTATCTGCATGAAATTTCCAATTGCCATATGATCAAAAAGATGTTTTAACGTACATAATCACACCTCAAACGCACTCAAACATGAGAATGCATGATGAGGCAAACATAAATAGTACAGAATACTTGCACAAACACATAAGTAAAACTATAACGGCAAAAGTATGAAGGTACATAAGTAGTCACAAATTTTGCAATCTCATGTGCAGAGAATCTGGTACAGGATAGTCTTATTGGTTTTGTTTAAATTGAGAACTCTTCCTTATATTAAAAAGAAAGAGCATTTATTAAAAAACACAAAGTAGTAGCATTTACTGATTATTCTCCTTTATATTCTGATCTAAAGATTCAGAGACTTTTATTTTCTGATATGCAAGACTCAGAAATCCAAAGCACTTTTTTCTTTATTTTCCAAAAATGTATCTCATAAAATTTTAAATTGAACACCAAAAAGAAAATAAAATCAAGGCAAACAACTTTATCCTAAAAAATATAATTACACAAAAAAAATCAAAAAAAGAAAAGAAAAACAAACACAGAGCAGCATATCTAAAACTTAGGTAGATGAAGCTATTTTCCTTGGTCTGATTCCCATCATCCAACACAGCCATCACAAAAACATTATATAATGAATGAATTGCCTTTCTGTCCAACCTTCTGCTTATGCAGTCTTGCTTCACCTTTGGAATCATGCAGCATTGAGATCCCTAAGCCAGTTCTACAGCAAAGTGGCTTTTGTAATCGACAATACTAAAAGGTCGATTCTTGATTCTACATTTCATATACGTGCAAGCAAAATTTCGGTCTTTCAGAGGCTTGAACCATGCTGTTACACTCACACTTTATTTAGCTTAGAGTGATGATTTTTGTTTTATGTCGTCCTTTTATTCACGATATCAGTTGGATTGTTTCATCCCTGCTACTGGAGTCTCCTGATAAATGTTAGCAAATTTTAGCTTCTCAACTGGATTGAAACATTATTTTACCCTTTGTCCTGCCATTTCAGAACCTCTAACATCAATCCTATAAAACCACTAAAATATTTTTAAGAGAAACTCTGAATGATTATCGAAGGAATCTTCAATGTAGGTACCATAAAATCACTCTCTCTTAGTTTTGACAGTACGTAGATCAACATTTATGAATCATCATCTATCCACTCCTTCTTGTGAAATGTATAAGGGCCTTCTTTCCCTTGCCAAATCCCAAAGTTAGCCTTTGGATATAAAAATTTAGTTACCCACAATTCTATGATAGATTTTGGATGTCATCAAATCATGTTTGGACTATAATTTCCTAGAAATCCAAAAGTTAACACAGAATATAAGAATTTAGTAACTGACAAAGTTTACATTCAATAACTTCACAGCAACATAAATCAACTCTAGGTTCAAGTGTTTGGAGGTCTTCAACCATGAGCCTCCTCATTAATTATCATCAGTTGAGCATAACTATTCATCAAGCCCATTTAACAATTTCCCAACTCTAAGTCTCACACAACACTTTTAACCTTAACGATATTTTTTTTAAGAGCATCCAAAGACGTGATTGGCTTCAGATAAACTCCAATAGATTTCACACTGTTATCAGTAGTGCCAAAAAATCCACCAAACTGGCGATCTTCTCCAAGCTGGAACCTGAATTCTCTGTCCTGGCTGGTGAATCGGCCAAACGGCCCGTATTCTCCATGGTTTGTGCCAAATGTAATTGAACAAATATGGCAAGAGATGTAGCGCTGGCGGCAACTAATCCAAGTTATATACTCCGCCGGGTAATTGAGCTTCACCTGCATGGTGGCGACGACATCAGGTGTGCGTTTGAATTCAACTTTTCAGAATCACCATAAAAGAAAGTAAAAATAAATACTTCCTAACCTAGAATGCTTTTTTTAGCATTTAACAATCCAAATGTTTATGCAATTAGCGGTATCCGCGTGAGAGGTCAGGATCCGAATCCCTTCTCACCCATCTTTCCCTTATTTGAGCTTCCCCTCCAAAAAAAAATCCAAATATTTATGCAATTATCCATCCCAATGACTAAGCCTTGTTTGTTTTTCATATCTACTTTTTTTATTTTTTATTATTTTAAATTCATAAATTATATTTAATTTATTTAATTTTAATAAAATAATTCTTATTTTTTTATTCAAAATATTTTTCAATCATATTCACATGTTTTCAAATTTATTCTTGCAAAAATATTAATCAATCACTTCAATCAAACTCATTTATCATTAATATATTTTTATTAATATTTATATCATTAATATGAAACAACAACTATAAATTAATTCTTATTAATATATTTTTTTACATCATAAATTTAACACTCATAACTACTATTAATATATATATATATTTTATCAATTATATCATTAATATGATATTTCTTCCTAAAATTTATTATATTAAAATATTTAACTCACATAAATTATTAATTATAACTCACTGCTATCAAAAATCACTTAATATTCCCAATTGTCAATCCACGACCAAAACGCTCTTTTTCCTAAGACATCTTATACTCCCTCCATTCTGAAAATTATCCGAGTTAATTTGATATAAAATTTTAGATGAAAATTAAATAAAGTGTGAATTCTTCTCAAGACTATATGGCAAACCCTACCAGACAAATAAACTGAAAAATAATGCACACACTTAACATGATTTTCATCATTGTAATAAAATAAACTTACAACATCGAATTTGTGTCCATGACTGGAACCATGCCTATCAGACAGCACCAGAGTTCCATTATCAACATACTGGAATTGGAGCGAGTTAATTCCGTCTTCGTGAGAAACAAATATCTGAACAATTTTATCGTGCCCCTTTTCATCCCAATGACTTCCACTTGTGTATCCGACAGGACCTATCTTGATAATGTTGGAATCATCACCCATTTTTTTTTTATTTTATGCCAAAACAATGAAATTTAATTAGATGGATATATGGTATGGTCTGATTCTGATTTCACAAGAACTTATATATTATTGATCTCCCACACATTTACACCTCACAAATCCAATCAATTGATGTACTATGCCCAAAGTGCACAGGATCCACTTTACTTTACCGACATATTTATTAATGAAAGTGCGTATTTCCAATTGATTTTTGACAACTCTTTCAAAAAGTGATGGTCCATTGTTATTGGAAAAACTGTATAAATTCTTTTTAGTGTTGACATTGACCCAAAACAGGATTACTTTAATAGTGTGTATCAGGTTTGATTACTCAACTCCAAATTGGATGCCCTACGTGGATTACTGTAACTGCCTACATCACAATAGGGTGTCCGAATTAAGTCCTTAGGGTTAGTCCCAACGAAGACTATCGTTAGGGTTGTCGTATCAAAAAAATAATTAGAGAGAAAATGATTGAAAGTTACAGAGAATACAAATAAATTACGTACTGCGTTTGGATGGAGAATTTATACTATTCTAGAAGAGGGTTGGTATTCGGTTGGCTTGATGGGTCGATTAAGTTGAGCCATTCAACTGGATTTTTTGAAATTATTTTTGGGTCATATATTATTATTGGGTCATATCTGATCAAATATATAATTAAATTGTGATTAATTTTCAGTTAGTAGTTAGTGAATTAATTTTGATTCAACCTAATAAATTGAATGGGAGAAAATATTATATATATATATATGGGGTGTTTAGATCCATAAGTCTTTACCTATAAATACCAAGTCATTTGTATACTTAAAGCATTAATAAAAAAAGATGCATAATTGAGAGTATTTTGAATTAAAAAGTATTTGATTTCTTAATTTTAAATTTATTTTTTATGAGTAATTTAGGGGGAAATTGAATTTTGGGTTGCAAATAGTATTTGTCGAAAGGTAAATATTGTTTTATTACATAGTTAAAAAATTTTTTAATTACCTCTTTCTCATAGATAATGCAAAAATTATTATATCTTATTTTGTACATTTTCTCACTTATTTAATTTCTCCATATATGTATCATAACAAGGTCTGTATAGTTGTGTGCAACATGAGTATAAATCTTGATTGAAAAAATTGGATGTTAAATGAGACCCCTCCAACTTTTCCTAAAACTTACGCTATTCTATATTACAATTATATACTCTTTTGTGCCAAGTCAAATTAACTGAATAATTTTTGGGTCGAGGGAGGAGTCATGAGATACTTAACTTTGTTATGTCATTTCTTTAATTTATTATTTCAATATTTTTTTGTGACAATTTTACTATTATAACACTTTCCAATCATAATAGTTTTGTTGTTTATTATTTTTCTTTTTTAAATAAAACAACTGATTTTTCAACATTGCGTTAGTAAAATAATTAAATCAAATTGACTATTCAATAAACCGATTCAAAATAATTCCAAGAAAAGATTACCGTCGTTTTGCTCCATTGCTATTCCATTTCATTACGGTTACTACACAAGGTTCAAAGGTTTGCAAGCATTTTCAGTCTGTTAGAGTATACACATGGACTAAAATTTAACGAACCAAAACTGGCTTCACATTATGACAAATCCTTGAGAAAAGGCTTGCAAAGACCATAGAAAAGATTAAGAAAACTCTCTTGAGTCCATGTGCAACCAGTTTTAGTCTGTTCTTTTACTGTTCTTCCAAGCAATGTTGTCAAAATCGCATCGGATTGATCGGTTCAATCGATCCAACAAAAAATCAGAAATCGATCCGGTCCGATTAGACCCAAAAATTGCCCAAAATCGATTTGACAGGTTTAATATATTTTTTTTAAATTTTATTTTTAATTTTTATAAAAATTTAAATTTAATATTTTATTATATTTATATGATTATTTGAATTTTGTGTTTTGTTATATGTATTTTTATGTAACTATTTATTTATTTTTATATTTAAAATATATTATATAATAATTAATATATTATATTATTATTTTATATAATAAAATAAAAAAATATAATTAATTTTTATTAAATCGACCCGACCGTCGGTTGAATCGATCCGATCGATTAAACTGCTAATTTTAATAAAATCGATTTGATTATCGACTCGGTTATGAAAATATTATTTGCAAGGACGAATAGGATTTTCAGAACATCCACCAGTGACCGACCGGTCCCAGACATTCAACCCATACAGAGCTTCTACAAGCGATTATTGAAACTTGAAGTCGTTCTTTGAAATGGGATACTGAATATTGGCAGAGAGATACGTCAAGATGAGACTAAAAAGTCAACTATTCAGAGGCAGGCTTTGATTCTAACCTGAATAGGCTTCGGTATCTTGATTTTGATGTGATGTCACCATCTGTCCTCCGCTACAGATTTAACAAGACAGCAAGCTCACAAGAATTCTACACCAGTAAATACTCCAAATCCAATATCTTTTACACCACCAAATGGCAGGGACTGCAATACAAACAGATGATGCGTGAACCGGTGGACGAAAATACATAGTATTAAAAGTGAAAGTTGAATATGTTATATCCTAAATTGGTCGGAGGATATTTGAAGTCGTTTATAAACAGTATAATATATTTTTCTAATAAGTTAAATTAATTATTTTTAGCAGATCCCGATTCGCTTGCGGGCCCACCCCAACACAAAATCAACTAGAAAAGAAGTAAAGTAAATAAAGGAAGAAAAAAATGATGTACCTGACGCATATAGCATTTTCTAACACAAACCCCACCACAAGAAAAGCAAATAAAGGAAGAAAAAAAAAAAGAAGAAAAGCAAGTAAAGGACAAAAAAAACACAGCATTTTCTAACACAAACCCCACTAGAAAACAAAAAAAAGCAAATAAAGGAAGAAAAATATGGTGAGATGTAATCACCTACTATTTAAATTACCCGACGCATATAGCATTTTCTAACACAAACCCCACCACAAGAAAAGCAAATAAAGGAAGAAAAAAAGAGAGAAGCAAATGAAGGAAGAAAAAAAGAAGAAGAAAAGCAAATGAAGGACAAAAAAAACAGAGCATTTTCCAACACAAACCCCAGTAGAAAACAAAAAAAAGCAAAAAAAAGAAGAAAAAAATGTTGAGAATGTAATCACATACGATTTAAATTACCTGACACATATAGGTTGATGCAAAAGCAGCAACTCCACAGTGTAACTGAGAAGCTAATAGGTTGATGCAAAATCATTAATTGCAGCAACTCCACAGCGTAACTCAGAAGCTATTTGTTTGGCATGAAGTTGGCTGCCAGAAAATACAGCACATCCAAGACCATAACTTGCAAGTTTGACTGCCTCTTCATCAGTACTAAATTTCATTATTGGCATGATTGGTCCAAAAGCCTGCACGTGAATAAGATTTTGAATTGAATTAGACAGTGATGTGTACCGGAAAAGTACACGCCAAAAACTATCGTCCAGCAACAACAGCACCTTCTACCTCTGTTCAATCAACTCCTATAAGACAATCGTCAATGCTATGAGTGACCCAACGTGATCATTCAGTAAGAACTTTCTTGAAAAAGATAAGAAAAATATACTAAATGTTAAGAATTGAAAATCTGAAAAAAGATCATACCTCAAGTCCTTTATTTATAACAATATGATTGACAAGAAATTAGTTCTAAACCCACTTATTACAGGGACTTATTCCATATATTATTTCCTTTTATCCATTAACAATTAATTTATTGCAAGATTCTAACATCATAACATTTCACAAGACTCGAGGTGAGTAGAATCGTATATGTTCACTCCGACCCAACCTCACACATGCCGAGCTGGACCTAACCATCAAAACACTTCTGCAAGATTATAGCTCAGTTTTCGAGAGGAGAGCTCTGTCATGCTTACCACATAGACCCGACCTTGTTCGAATTTGATTTGGTTAGCCAAACCTATCATTTGTTCTAACCCCTTTATTATAGTTTTGCCCCCCGGCACTCAAGGTGTCACGTCCTAAGCTTACCTCCACCTCAGCGCTCATCAAGGAGCCACAAGGTCAAATCCGTACCAATATTTCCAACACTTCCACGACTAACAATTTCAGCTCCTTTGTCGAGGGAATCCCTTACCAGACTCTGAATCTTTTCAGAATGCTCCTGCATGCATATGGCTCCCGTGTCATATTTTCCTACAAAGGGAGGACCCTATAAATGTAGTGTATTAAGCATACAAGTTTAATTAAGTTAATAATTTTAAAGATCATAACAGAGTTCTCCATCATGTTCTTTAGTTTCTCTACAACCACTTGCAGATGTAAGCTAAGAGAATAGGACAAGATGCCATCTCAAATCGAACACAGAAGACACATCATAACCTGATGAGTATTAGTACATAAACATTGACGAATGACATTCCATTTGAGTGTTGTACTCTTATAAGTTATAGATGGCTTCCACACTTAGGTAATTTAATCCCAAATCTAGGGTCAAGTCTCACAAGCAATAAGCATCTTCCTCATGATATGATCCAAATATATCTAATTGTATATTACTACTCCACTTGCTAGAAATATGATAAACAACATGAAGAAAGAGTACACTATTTTTGCCCCCAGGCAGAGATCTGACCTTGATTCATGAGCTATTTGGTTTCACAAAATTGGAAATGCAATTAAAATGTTTGCTGATTTAGCCTAGTGCTAATTCCAAAGTCAACGTAATCATCATAAATGAAAATCGGCTAAATGCTAAATGCGAAGTTCAAGTGAACAGCCATGAATTGCTATGTACTTACAGCAGCAACAGATTTTACAATTTTGACAACTTCAGCAACAAATGAGGAATGAATGTCTTTGTGAACATAAAACCTCTCAGCTCCAGCACAATTCTGCCCACTTGATCGCAGAGCACCCCTTATAGCCATTTGACCAACCTACAAAACTTAATAATTTATTAGACTCCTGCAAACTACAGGTAGATAATAAATACTTCGATTTTAAGCTCATGGTAACTCTTTTTCATACACGTGGCATGTCAACATCTTCACAGAGTAAAGTCATCTTTTCCACCAAGCTCAAGAGTAACTGGTATCAATGCAGCAGTCCTCATTAGCAGCAATAGTGTGTATCCACGACAATGGAGCCAAGTTAAAATCATCAGCTTAATACAGGACGATTGGCTAATGAATTGAAGTAATTCTCTAAATGTTAATATCTCGTTGAATGACAATTTTTCTGCTCGAGAGAGAATCCCGACAATTTCACCCACACCCGGTGATCCAACAAAGATAATTTTGTCGACTGAAGAGGGCTTCTCCTGTCTCTGCAAACCTGGCAGGCAACTAAAAATTCGGGTAAAATTAATCAATACGAGTTTGTATTAGGAACTAAGGCATATAAAAGACTAAGATAAGGATATTTCATTCCATCTCTTCATCAATCTTGTAATTGTCTGTCTCATAAATATAATAAGTTGAAAATAGTGGAAGTTAATTTACAGACGAAATGCCATAGGTTGAAAAAGCATTTCTTTTACATATAACCCATAAGCATTGGGTATAACTTCTGACATCAGGAAAGTAGGGCTAGGTGGATTACAGGAAGAAATTAAACTAGCTAATGAAGAGAAGAAAAGAGGTATGGTAGAAACTAATGAACCAAAAGGACACAACTTTTGGATTTGAGCTTCAACAGCCCAGGCGTTTATCACCATCAAGCATTAAATTGAAACTCTTTAGCAAGAACCCAAGGAAGTGAATTCCCCACACTTTGGATGAGGGAGCCTATTTTGATTTCGTGAATATCACAATACAAGAACCAATAGACCTGAGACCTAGCATACAAAACCAGTAGATTCCTGGATGATATCCAGGCAATGCTTCAAATGGACAATTCTGAAACTTAATATGAGGAAGCATTTAACAGTTAGGAGATGCATCAGTCCTTGAAAAATTGAAAACATGTCATATGGATGTTCGTTTATTCCAGCAAGATAAGATACCTTAATCACAATACTATTCCCCAAGAAGACCGCTGCCAACATGGGATTAAATGCGCTGTGAAATGGATAGTTCCATGAAACAATAACTCCACTTTGGCTGTCTTGTGAAGCATTGATCTTCCACATGACCTACATCATAAGGTACCGACATCAATTTCCATTGGTTGTCTAGGCAAGCATTTAGCGTAGCATGCAAACCAGAGCTCAAGTCATTCAGAAGGATTTTATTAGTTATTTGCAAATTAGCTACATTTGACCAATATGTGGGAATCTGAATATGGAAACAAATATGTGGTGGACCTAAATGACAAGCATGCAGCTTCAGTTAAGAGTTCAACGAGGAGGTTTTAACTCCTGGTTCCCATAGGGTGAAACTATGATAGACACAAGAGTCTAGGATCTTAATCTTAGGCTCATGTAAGATCTGAAACTGAATTCACAGAATGCAATCATGTGAAAATGCATAACGGCAATGATTGCCAATACGTTACAAGCATCACTGAATTGTAACCAAACCTACTGAAGATGGTAAGCAAAACAGAGTGTCATAGAGCAGCAGAACGACTTTTTGAAAGTTCAAATAATTAGTAGTACAGGAAAGATTATATTAACATATTCTGAGCCAAGGAAAGCATGGAAACAATAAAAAATATTACCTGTACTCAGGCTTTAGCCACTATTCACCCTCAGAAAGAAGCCAAGTGATCTTCTCACATGTTGTCATAATTTCCCCCAAAGACGCATCAACCATGGTCTTTCCAGTATCGCATGAAGCAACTCTAATTGGAGTGGCATATGAGAAAGCAATATACTACAACTCACATAATATACAAATAAAAAGAAGGAATAGTAGTTACGATTAGAATTTTGACTTACGTAGGAGGAGGTGAAAAGAGAGAGAAACAATAAACATAGCTTAAGAAATGAGAGCATTCAATTTTCTCATGTTACTTATACAAAAAATGATGATTTGGACCAACAAAGTCATAGCTAACATACATCATGTCCTACATGAATGAAAATAAAAATAAATAAATTAATATTAACTTTTTTATGATACAAAGTTGTAATTCTCAATCCCATGTGCTATTCTCAGTTATGCACTAACATGTACGAATATGAATAAGTTGCTTGACATACCAAAACCTCACACTTGTGACTTCCAAGAGCTCATACAAATTGAACTTTTAATCACACCTTAGATTTGAGCAACTGAACAGGTTCAACAAATTGCTTCATTTAAAATTAGTGAAGTTTTACATTTATCAATATAATACGATTAAATTTAATATCTTCAAACATAAAAAACTAAAAATTGAAAGTTGTCTCATGCAAGAGACATTCAGGCGTGCTAATAATTTTTTACAATTGTAAGTACAGTATATCAACTTTTCTGCCCTCAATTTATTTTTAAGTCATTGCCATCACTATCTGTACATGTTGGCGACAAGGAGTCCTTACTCGCATATAAGCTCCTGGTGTTCAATGATATACTTCAGAAGTATCCTCAGAAACTGGCACCTTTGCTTGAAGCTACTTTTTGCCCATATCCTTTGAGACTTCCTAGCCAGTGCTACACGTTCCTTAACCTAAGCATAGTTCTTCTCATCATCATAACAATGTGCTTGCAAGGTTAAGCAATCTTGAAAATGGAATCCACTAATCAGAGCAAATGTAACTCTTCAAAGAAAAGGTTAAATACGATATATCCAATTTTAATATTCAATCAATGAGACTACAGGAGAAGAAATAAACTCTAAGTCCATACAATCTACAAAATACAGCAAAATCTAACCTCATCAGGTTTCAAAGCAGGGAAGTGGCCCAGGTATTTCATTGTTTCTGGCTCATAGCATTGGACTTTATCCGTATGTCTTCTTGAAGGTATCTGCATGAAATTCCCAATTGCCAAATGATCAATAAGATGCTTTAATGCACATCATCACACCACAAAAGCACTCAAACATGAGAACACATGATGAGAGCACATAAATAGTACAGAATACTCAAAACACATAAGTAATACTGTAATGCCAAAAGTATGAAGGAACATAAGTTGTATTGCAATTTAAAAAATATAAAGGCCTAGCAGCATAGCTTTTTGCAGTGTGACAATCGTGTAATGCGACTGGATTTGAAGTGAAATATTTCACTAATGGCAATTACTTGTTCTCAAATTGCAATATTGAGGCTTCAATATCATGATGCTTGTGATTTGCTGCCATTTGAAAATTTTAAATATTCTCACTATTAATTTTTTTTGCAATCTCATGGCGCAGAGAATCCATTACAGGATATTCTTATTGGTTTGTTTAAGTCGAGAACTCTGATCGCGGATAAATGAAAATTTTATTGATAAGACCTTTTTAATTGTAGCCAATATCTAATTGCAAATAATTCCGACAGCTTCAAGAGAAAAGGAGGCATTTACTATTACAGAGATGATGTGATTTGATTCTTTTTTTTTTCATTGATTTCATTTTTTTCATTTCTCTCGGTCTTACGAGAAAGACACGTGATTTGGGAGATTTTTTGAAATAAGTCTACGTATTAAACAGAAATAGCATTTATTAAAAACTCAAAGAAGCGGCATTTATTCATTACTTCTCCTTCATATTCTGATCTAAAGATTCAGTGGCTTTTATTTTCTAATCTGCAAAGACTCAGAAATAAAAAAATACTATTTTCTTTATTTCCCAATAATGTATATCATAAAGTTTTGAGTCTCTTGGCACCGGGAACACCAAAATAAAATAAAATCAAGGCAAACAACTTCATCTGAAAAAATATAATTACACAATATTAAAAAAAAAATTACTTGAATCTAAAAAAAAACAAACACAGAGCTGCATATCTAAAACTTACATAGATGAAGCTATTTTCCTTGGTCTGATTTCCATCATCCAACACTGCCATCACAAAAATCTTATATAATGAATTAACTAGTACAAAACACAAAAATATTCATCGGTATCGACTTTTTCCTGTTTAACAATCAAAATAGTGCTACAGAAAAAACAAATTACTCAAATAATCAGTGTCAACAAATTAACAATAATATGAATCACATATTCATATAAATATAAGTGGATCGGGTTTTATCATACGCAACGGATTGTCGATCCACGTATCTCGAATCAAACTCGTCTACCAACCTCCCTTTAATGGAACCACAAACATACTTTTTTCATTGGTAGTAAATAACTATTAGAGTTATTCACTCAATTACACACCTCAAATCCTTGGAGTTGTGATGCTTTAAGGAAGACGTAAAGAGAAATTTTAGGAGAAAGATGATATGGAGAGAGTATATTGGGATACCTAAGTTCACTCATACATTCTGTTGGATAGGAATAATAAATATATATTCCTACTCAAAAAAGAATCTCAATCTAACTAGGAAACTCAATCCCATCCAAATTGTGAAGATAACATCCAACTCAAATATAAATTCCAATTAAGTCAAGGGTCCTAAACCCGATCCAATTTCCAATATCTCTCACTCATACATATTTGATTCGATCTCCTCAAATCTCATTATCATACAATTTCTCAATCTCACTTTATTCCCTTCATATAGGAAATGAGGTGTGCAACCAATCGAGAAAGCATAGGTGAGGAGAGTTATATTAAATTATCACCAAACTAACATAACCCTACAACTCGATAGCTCGCCATGTACTCCAAACCAAGTGGTCGCACCAAATCAAGCATTTCTAGATCCCTCAATGAATATAAGTAGAGCATGCTCGACTCACTTAAATATGTATCTATGTTCATGATTAGTTAAACACATTTTGACATAATCACCCGTGTTATGAACTATACAACATAAATGTATTACCAACTTAGTTCTTTCTCGGCCTCTCATGCCAATCAACTTGGCATTGATAGCTTTCCTAGACATGCTCCGACAAGCTGAATCATGATGACCATTGGATATATGTTAAAGTAGGGTCGTCAAACTTACACTTCATGACAAAGTACAGAGTCCCAAAGGGTATAAGAAATAATATAGGGTCACATAGTGACAAAGTAGGGACCTATTCAGTTACTTTCCCATAGGAGGTCGTCTCAAAATACGTAGTATGAATACATACTATAATAGAGCTCCCACTCAATTTGAGCATGTCACGCTCTAAATGAACCTAAGTCCAATCGCTCTTCAAGCAACTAACTTGCGCACTACTAGAAGTCACTTTTTAAAATGCCTTATAGCAGTTCGCACGTTCAATTACAAACAGGCTTATTATGAACTTTGGACATACTTTATAAATGATCAACTCTGATCTCATCTTAGCTTCCAAACTAAGACGACTCTTGGTTATGCATATTAACCTTCCTCGCTACTCCAAGCACGAAAGCGATCATCCGCAAACCTCAATTATGCAACTCGATCTTTTAAGTCTCATCCTGCTCGCTCTCATAGCACTAAGACAATTACTCGTGTGAGAGGGCTAATCAAAGCCCGGTGACAACTCGTAAATCCAGTATCAATCATATAATGAGAATACACTAATATATCTCATTAATCATAATATATTATTACCGGCCATAAAAATCAAGTTCTACGTAATCCGATACTACTCACATGCCTTTAGAGCATATTTTCATACAAAGGCTTGGTAAAAGGGATAAGCGATCATACTGTTCGTAGAAATATGCTTGAGAACAATTTAATTATGCGCACTCTATGGGTAAAGCAATATCTGGTATAAGTATGTTTAGTCCTCCAGTAATGTTCGGCGCCCAAAACATACATCAAAATGACTTTATTATCTCAAAGATAACAACAGCCTCACAAATATGCGCACAATGCGCATCTTTTCAAAATATCAAATTATCTAAAATCTCAGACCAATCTATTAAAATATCTAAGTATCCATCTGACAACATCATAATATTTGCGCAGGGATCACTTTGATATTCACTCACCGAGTGCACACAGTGCACATCAAACTTTCTGCAACCCTTATATAATACTAACTAGTATTTCTTTTCTTTTTTCATCTTAAGGCATTCCAATTTAACTAAGAACATAATCTTTGACCATGAAATGCTAATAGGATTTGTTAGATGCACACAAAATTTCGGTTTCACAACACCAAGTATACATCTACTTCTCCTATATCCATTCCAAATGTAAATGACACCCACTACTATGTGGCAACAACTCCATGTCTTTTCTAGTCATCATATTATTACCCAAATATAATGAGAATTAAATTTTCTTATTTATGATGATATATATAGTGACTTTACTCGATCATCGTAAGCCCATCAGAGTGATAGCTCGATGAAATCATTAATACTACTATCTAGACGATAATTCAAGTTACAAATGGAGCTTCTTGATCTACAATATTTTGCACTCTTGCCCTACTTCTTGAATTTATTAGGCCATCTACATAGATCTCATCGTCCACTTCTCATTCATATATGTCAACCTCAATCATGCAGGACAAACCTAGAAAAAATTGGCAATAACTAATAACATCTTGGCGAATTGAGGTAATCTCACCACTTAGAGAGAACATCTAAAAAAAATTTCGCTCTTCTATTAGGCGAAAATATTTCGCCTTTGGTTGAGCTATACATATGTCAATCAACCTATCTACTTTGCACTTGACCTCTAAAAACCACATGTTTCTAATGGTCTTGCACCTAGATGAAAGATCAACCAACTCTTAGACTTTATTCTTAATCATTAGTCTCATCTTTTCCATCATAGTAGTTATTCCCTTAAAGCATACAAGTGAAGTTAAAAATCGAAATTGACTCATCAACATCTACGAGAGCAGTCATGAAGGATACCCATTCAATCTCATATAAGACGATGGGGAACAACTCATGTTCAATCATTTTTCTTGTAGAATATAAGAGTCTTTTTCAAGTGAGACACTCCCACTAACTTAGGGCCACTCTCACTATCCCAACGATTGCAGGATGAGATAAAATACATCATCCTCACTAGAAAAAATGAGCGCTTCCTTAAGGATCTTGTAACTCGTATAGTTCAAAATTTCCTTTAACATCACATGTGCTCATAAAATCATCCTTGAGAAAAACTACATTGTGCGACTTAATTTCTATCATTTCTATCAAGATGTTCATCACTGTTAAGAACACAGCTTCTTGAACTTAAATAGCATAAACCCACTAATTTGGGCTTGCTGCCATGTCATAGCTCATAGAAGGTTGAAGATTTAATTGGAGGCACATTGTTTTATGATGTACGTTGTAGTCAAGATTGTATCTGCCTAAGTGAGACACAAATCAACTTGCGCTATCATAAATCTAGTCATTTTGAATTTGTTTGATTCCACCCTATTCGTAAGCTCGTTTAGTTGTGATATGTTTAGAATTATTGTTCAAATTGCAACTCCATTTTCCTCGCACATGTGTCCAAACTATTTAGACATGTTATTCTCACTTCTTATTAGTACATTAAACTTCAATGTTCATACTTTATGTGGTTCTCTACCTCTATCAAAAATTACACTAAATAATTTGGCGTTTTTGACTAGTGAGAGTGTACTAATTTATAGCGCGAATAGCAAAGAAAGGAAAATAGAATGCACTATTCAGTGCATCATACTCGTAAGTCTGCACTTATTTTAATGGACTAGCTCTAAAGGATAAGTAACCCACTTTCTTTCTTCCAGCAGGCTTTTGAGTTATTATTCTAATAAAATTACATACATACTTTTAAATTAAATTTCATAAAAACATAGTGAAAATATTTAATAATTAAATTTTCTAAATCCACTAATTTGCCTCTCAAATCGGAACATTAAATTTTAAGACAATAAAAAATAAACTACTCCTTTTATCGTTCTCTTAATTCATAAGTTATGTTTCAATTTTGTATTTATATTTAAAAGTCATCTTACAAGATTAGAAACTAGGTGAATTGAAGTATTACCCATCACCACCATAGTAGCTTCTTCGGCTTCCTGCTGAGTCATCATGTAAACACAAGCTTGGGTGGTCTTCTTCTTCTCTGGATAGTTAAATGCAATGTGCCCTGGCTTTTGGTAATGAAAACATACTCTCTTTCACTGAAGACATTATCCTCGGTGAGACTTACCGTACTTAGGGCATGCGGTAGTAGCGTGTTTGTTCTACAGAGTGCCCTGAGCACCTTTGTGGAAATCCTTCTTTGTCTGCCCATTCTACGTCTTGTGGATTCCACCCTTTGCTTTGAGTCCGCTAGACTAAACTCCGAGCTCATTTCTGCTAAGCTTCTATGTCGTTTCCACCAGTAGGGCCTTGTTGATCACCTCTTTGTAAGTATGTAACTCGAACGGCACCATAACAAGTTTGATTTGGGGCCTAAGTCCCTCCTCGAAATTAATCAACTCTTTTCAAAGATACTTACACTTTCTGCAAAAGTTGTGAAAATTGTCAAAAGTTAGGGTCCATTTCTAAGCAAAACATGATGCTCTTACACCCTATCCTAGTGATTGAATTTTTTTTATTGTTGGGGTATTGACTTCATGGGACCATTTTCGTTATCATTTGGTTTTATTTACATATTGGTCGCCATAGATTATGTCTCAAAATGAATCGAGATAATTCTCTATCGGAACGACAATCACAAAATAGTGTTAAATCATACATAAAGTTGCAATCATTTATCACCCTCAAACAGATGGACAAGTTGAACTTGCAAATAGGGAGATAAAACAAACTTTGGAAAAGACAGTTAACCCAAATCATAAAGATTGGTCTGTTAAACTTACCAATATACTTTGAGCATATATAACTGCTTTCAAAACATTATTAGGCATATCTTCTTATAGGATAGTTTATGGAAAACTCCTTCTAACCTCAGCATGTCATGATAAAATTTAAAAAAATATCATAGAAAAAGTACAAGAAATACTACCTTAAGCCAATAACATCACAAAAAGAGCTTATATCTTAAGAGTCTCTTACATGAAAGATAGGCAAATCTACTAATTCAACCAATGTTTTATAAGTGCATCAATTCAATAGACTATTTCAAATCTAGTGTCTTTTGCACATCTCCAAAAAATAGCTCACATTAATTGTTGAGCTTGAAAATTAGCTCATGACCTTTGCCAAGCTTGAGGTGGTAATTCAAACTCATAATACCTCTTCTTATGCGTTATTTAAACAAACATAGCTGCACAACACTCGATAATAGTCTACTTAATCTCTAATCTCATAATATATTTCACCAACATCTAGAATCCATCAAATGAGAGAATTGAGAACATTAGCAAATGAAAGAACTTTAAGTAGTTAAATTTCATCTCAGTACAATTACGAGTAAAGTGACTAATTTCATTTGTAGCACTTGACATTTGTTGATACTTAGTTGCCTTTATCACTAAGGTGACACATCTTGTCACTTCACAGATCAAATTTACATCAAATTTACAGTTCTAGTTTTAACTTTTGTTCTTGTTAAATTACTTTTACATTTTCCAACACTAACCCAAGTTGGTTTATGTTGGTCAACATGAGCGACAAGTACAATTATTTGTACATTTTTCGACTCTCAACAATTAGCCTCAAGTTAGGTAATTATTATCAAAAACATGTTAGTAATATTTATAAGTTAGCTCAAAAAGTGATTTTAGGACAATTATAACCTTTTAATTGTGAGCAAGCTCATATGACAAAATAGAGTTCAAACTCTTTTATTAAATCCTCTTGTTTGCAGCTTAAACAAATTAAAGCGCAAACGTGATTCTTGATCTATTAGCATATTGTCAGCATCTAAGTTGCAATAATATTTGACAACTGAAAATCTTATGTTTGCGGCTTACACAAATTAAAGCACAAACTTTAGTCTTAGTCCACTAGCATATTGCCAGCGTTTAAGTTGCAACAATATTGAACAACTTGTCCATTTTCATGTTCAATTGGCTTAAAACATAAAATTGGTGAGTTGGTCTAAAATATCTAAATTAATTGCATAAAATTTAGGTACCAGTCTAATATTTTATTCTAAATCCAAATAAATTATTTATTATTCTTTTATACTTAACGAAATCGAAAATTTCGCAACTCAAACTAGTAATCATTTTCCACTAAACAAAAGACATAATAAAAATTTACTAATCATGAATAAAATACAAATTTGTCCACACATATATTATGAATGCAAATATACAATATGAATAATAAAATATTAGTCTCATATGGGCAATATTGACATTTGGTGCATCATGTTGAGATAATTTAGGTCCATGGTGGTAAAATAAAAAATATCCCCCTAAAATTGATGTACGTGACCTCCCAAAATGGCCCAATAAATAGGAATATCGAATTACTATCAATGCTATAAATTATCTCCCACAAAATATGTAATAATATAAAACAATAAATATTCAATTTACATGAGCACCCAAATGTCAGTATACATTCATTCCTAATATATAATAATTCATATCGCATCAACTCAATTTAAATTGCATTAAAATATAATCACAAAAAAATGCAATTAATAAAGCATGCAACTCATGTAGAGCATATTTATTACATAAAAATATTTTTGCATGCATCATAATGCGCAAAAATATTTTTGCATGTACCTTAATGCGCAAAAGGTATTTTGACAATAAAAAATTTTGGCCTTAAAAATATTTTTGCATGTATCATAATGCACAAAAAATAATTTTGCATGCACCATTATGCGCAAAAAATATTATAATTAATTTCTATTGGAATTAATCCAATAAATTCTAAATTTTATTTTTTAAAGAGTTAAAAATAATATTAGTTCACATAAAAAATTCTTTAAAAAAGTAGTATAAGAATTGTTATCTAAATGTAGTAGCTAATTTCTTAACAAGAATTCCAGTGGTCTAGTGGTAGTTTACTTGGCGCCACCCATACGCCAGCTCATCTCTGCCACGCGGGCGATGCTCTTCCGGCGAATTTCAATTTCCGGCTAAAACTTTAAAAAATTCGTATCTCATTCATTTTAAGTCCCTTTTTGACGAATTTTATATCGTTTCAAACCTTTTTTCATGCTCTACAACATAGCATAAAGATTTCATAACAAAAACATTAAAAACAAGTTCGATTTTGAGTCCAAAGGAAACGGACCTCAAACTAAAATTAAATTTTTTCTCAAACCACTCGTCTATTTTTTATCAAATTTTAACCACATGATCCACACTTGAAGATGTAGATATAGTGAAAATTTTATGCTTTTCTAAAAAAATAATACTTTTTTTAAAGTATAAAATTATATTCATAAATTCAATCATTCAAGACGACAGAGAACGCAAGCACTATGGGATCTGATACCAGTGTTAGCAAATTAACAATAATATGAGTCATATATTCATATAAATATAAGTGAATCGGCTTTTGTCATGCGCAATGGATTATCGATTCACCTATTCCGAATCAAACTCATTTATAAGCATCCTATTGATCGAACCATGAATATTATTGGAAGAACGGATAAGAGATATATATTCCTTCTTAAGGAAAAATCTCAATTCAATTAAAAAATTCAATCTCACCCAAATTATAAAGATAACATTCAAATCAAATATAAATGCCAGTTAAATCAAGTTCCCTAAACCAAACTTAATATCCAACAATTAGAATAAAAGCGACACGCACAAATACATGCACGTTTCTTTGCCTTGACATGTAAAAAACAAATTGAGTCAAGCCAAACAATACCGTGTTCAAGCTCGGTTTTCCTCATCGAGCTTGAAATTTACTATGTTGGTTTTATTATACTAGGCATAAATCTCCAACAAGCTCTAAACGAACTCAACACGAATTGAGCTATTTTTCTAAATGTTGGCTCATATGTTAGCTTCTCGAGCCAAGCTCCAAAAATTATAGAATGAGAAGTGATCCAAAACAAAAATACATTGACGCACATACCATCGGAGGCGTCAACATCGATGGAAGGCACATTGGAAGGAATGAGCATGAGAAGGAATCTGCAGATCGCGCACGCGAATGCGATAACCAACAGCGGCAACCAAAACGCCATCGTCTCTCACGTTTCCAATCGATTTAGCTCGAAATCCTGGAAAAAAAAGGCTATACTTGTATGGGAATTCTCCAGTGGACGCAGAAAAAGCAAAATGCTTCTCTTCACTCCCTACTCTTTACTCCTCAACTCATACTGTAGTGATCTATATATATGTGTGTGTGTATATATATATATATTTATTTAATACCGTTCTATTTTTATTATATTTATTTTGACTTAAATATTAAATTTTAAATAGTGAGTCATTTTTGAGAAATAAATATTTAATTTACATTTTTAAAAAAATAAATTAAAAATAGAGACAGCATATCTATAATATTATATGAATATATTTTGATTTTATATGGATAGGAAATAAATTAAGCGAAAAACAACAAATCGTTATGCTTTATTTGATGCTTTCACTTTATTTTTTATTTTTTTTTTAAATTTTGTCGTTAATTTTGAGATTTTTGTATTGGTTGGAGTTTGGATGTCAATCTATCCTTCGGAATTTTTGACACAAAAAGATACCAATAAATTAACACAATCTTTTTATGTTCCTAGTGAATATTTTATGCTTGTTTTTTTTTGAATGGTTTTTAATCACCTTATAGAGGCTATTCACCTAGTTGCTAGAGCTTTTTTAACTGAATATTTCACGATTGTTAATATTTTAAGCAAAATTATTAATTAAGTTATTAAAAATTAAATTCCATTATAATTATTTTGGAGTCCTTTTTATAAAGTATTTGAGCATTATGACAAAACAAATGGAAGAAAAAGATTTATTAGTCGTATATAAATTTTCATTGTATTTTCTATCGAAATCCAAAAGAATTTTGAAAGAGACACTAATAATATGAATATGGTGTTTTTGGCTTCGGCACTTCACCCTCTTAAATTTTAGTCGATTTGATATGTTACATTTTTAAAAATGCATTTCAAAAATAATATTTTAGCGCCACATCATTCTAAACTTAATTATTTTGATAATTTTATTTCTAAAAATAAATTTTAAATATTTTTCTCCCTCAATTTATATTTAGTTTAACACTTTATTCTCAATATCATTTTCAAATAAAACTTTTACCATAATGTTTTTTGCTAGTCTCTATTTCCATGAATAAGTCAAAAAAATAAAATTTAATATTTTTTATTATTACAAATGGTGAAAATACAATAAAAATAGTAATATATTTATTAAAAATAATGATGGTATTTTTACTAATGTTATTGGAATTGATATTATGTACTGTAAATGATAATAATTTAAAAATTTTATGATGTATTTTTTTAACTTTTTATATGGAAAGATAGAGAAAAAAATGTGCGATGAAAGCCAACAAAAAATATTCTAATGAAAATATGAAATTTATATTTGAAGAGGGCAAAACACTATAATATATATAAATTGAGAAAATAAATTACTTAATATTTATGCTTGGGGGCAATATGTTGAAATCATCCAATTTTAAGAATGAAGTACTATTTACCTTTTATTTACTTAATATTATTGCTTCAAGTGTAATATTGCTTTACAAAGAGATTTTGGAATATAATTGACTAAATTACTTTTTGCATATATTTTTTTATAACTCTCTTCATATACAATATATAAAGGTATTAAGGTGCTTATTGGATTTGATTTTTCTATTTTAAACTATCCTTTCTTATTGTTGTAATTTCTTTACAAGGATAGTTTTCGACATACTCGATTTAATTATTTTTTAACAAGTTTTTTAACCTTTTAATACATAATTACAAGAGAGAAATAGGAAAAGAAAAATAAAAAAATGAATAAAAAAGGTGAGAGAAGAAAAAGGGGAAAAGTAAAAAAAAAAAAAAAAAAAAAGGAAAAGGTTAGCAATTAAAGGATGGCTTTGTAATTGTTTATCCAAAAGTTAATATCCGGCGACCCCTTTCCTTTGCCCCATGATCTGTCACTTTTGTGTATTACTCTGCAATCCAACGGTGGAAAACGAAAAACAATCAAAACTAAGTTTAATACAGTACTTAGTATAATCTCAGTGCCTTTTGCTCCATTGTTTTTCGTTCAGCTGACTTCAAGAACGCAGACGAACATTCTGTTCATTATACGTGTAGAGAGAGAGTGGAAAATGGGAGATTGCAGAAGAGTAGGTGTGGCGGTGGACTTCTCGCCGTGCAGCAGAAAAGCTCTAAAATGGGCTGTTGATAACATTTCCCGGAGCGGCGATCACCTGATTCTCGTCACTGTACGCCCCGAAGGCAATTATGAAGAAGGCGAGATGCAGCTCTGGGAGACCACCGGTTCTCGTATGCACCCTCTCTCTCTCTCTCTAGTTATACTCTGTAGTTTTTGTATATCTTTGTTTTTCTTTTGGTCCATTTTGTCTAGGTGGGTGCGCGTGAGTTTTGAGCAGCTATGGGTGTGTGTTTTTGTGTGTAGTTGATGATGTTGCTTTATGTGAAATTGGTCTTGATTTAGTTGCATCTGATTTTAAGATTTCTTTGTAAGATAGTTGACCTCACCAAGTTAGCTTTTTTCTCTCTTTCTTTTTTCTTTTGCCTTCTTGGAGGATGTCATGGTAAAGAACAGGTGATTTAGCAATAGCTAGAAAAGGGTGGACCTCAATAATTCTTACTAAATGATCTGCTGTTGAAAAAATAACAGTTTCTGAATTTTGGCTTTTCTTTTTGTGATTCTGTTTCCTTTTTTGGTGGGGTGGGGTGGGGAAGACTCTTCTTTATATATCACTTCATAAAAGAGCGTTAGACATAAAGTTTGTTGCTTTCTGAGTCTGGATGGTGAGTGTTATTGGATTGATGAGATTTGGATTTGTTTTGTCTTGGGTTTTACTTGTTCCAGGCGTTAAGTTTTGTTGAATATTTGTTTCAATTGTTGTATGAACAGTTGTGGGTTCATTAAAATCTTTTTTCACCAAAACTATGATCTTATTTAATGTATCAATGTAAGATTCAGAGATAATCTTTCACCCTCCTACTTGATGTCTCTGTGTAGTCTATTTGCATCTTTCTCATGATAATGATCAATTGTTTGAACTAGAGTAAAATGATGGTAATTTTTGTCTTTTCTCACTCTTGAGCTATTTTAGAATCGGTGTTCTTTCTCTTGTTATTGTGTTGTTTCCAGTCAATTCCTTATTCCACTAATTTTATCTCTGGCCTTAACCCACATTTTTCTGTAGTATGTTTCACATGTACATGCATATTAATTTGTTTTCTTCATGATTAAATTATTTCCGCTGAACCTTGTTTGTGATCATAATGAAGCATTTCATAAAATGTTGTGTTATTCATGAACCTATGTAGTGTATTTATTGTAATTCAAGTTTAAAAATTTCTGATATTGTTTGTTATATCTGAGATGAAGAAGAAGAGATAATATTTCACTCCTACTTGGCCCTCTGTGTGCGCTATACTTGTTTATTTATTCTTGAACTTCTGCGGAATGCTGGAGTGCTGGTAGCATTTTATGATTTCCCCTTGTACTAATTTAAAATTGACATTGTTTAGTTCTGGACTTACTAAACACCAGAGTCTCTCAATATATGTCCTCATATATGGATGTATGTATGTGACTTGTTTCTTTTGCTGATTAATATATTATTATCAAACCTTATTTCAAGTGTAGTGAAGTGTTTCATTAAAAGGCTGCCGCAGTTACAAATGAACCATGTGTGATGCTGCCCATTTAGACACAAGATGAAAAACGAAATTGCCATCCCTGCTCATCTTATGACAAATTCGTTTCAATTGCTAGGCATCCAAAAAATAACTGCTGGTGCACTTGCATGGAATGCTCTAGGGTCAAGTTTCATTTTAACAGTGGGCAGCTTCTCCAATTATATGTCTTTTCACTCTATTGTTATTAACACATTGATTTACTATTGTAATTTTGTTAGCTTTGATTCCTTTGAGCGAGTTCTCAGACCCCCATATCATGAAGAAATATGGGGTTAATCCTGACCCTGAAACATTGGATATCGTCTCTACTGCATCAAGGCAGAAAGAGGTAATTTTTGCTATGTTATCCTGAAAGTTTTCTTTAGTTCCAAATTTGCAATCTTTTAAAGATTTTATGCTTGTAAGCAGATTGTTGTGCTCATGAAAATCTTCTGGGGAGATGCTCGGGAGAAGATCTGTGAATCAATTGATAATATTCCCCTTGACTGCCTAGTTGTTGGGAACAGAGGGCTTGGCAAACTCAAAAGGTCTGACTCTTTTAAAATCTTTCTTTTGAAAACTCAGGGTTCTTGCTGGATCTTTAACTAAATCTAACGTCAAAATTTCATCTGCCATCTCATAGATCCAGAGAAAGTTCTTTACATCCAAGTAAAATAGTGAGATGAAGTTGAATTTCCTCCATACAGAACTATAGCCATGGAATTTTTATAATAGCCCTCCACAGCTTTTATACCCTTCTATATCAGAACACAAGTATTTTCATGATAAATTCGAAATTTTAGGTTTTATTTAAGCTATCCCAAACAAGCTCTTCATACTGCACCTTCCATCTGCCTAACTAATATGCATTGGGTTTATTTCATTGCAATTTTGCAGGGTTATTATGGGCAGTGTTAGCAACTTTGTGGTGAACAACGCAGCTTGTCCTGTTACCGTAGTGAAGAGCCATGACTAAACACGGTGCATTTTCTGGTTGAGCTCACTTACGTGGTTTCTGGAACGCAATAGTTCAGGGCCCTACTGTTGATTTATAGTAAGCCTGTTGTCTGTAATGAGTCTTTTAAGTTTTTATGCGTGTCTATATTGCAAGGAAGCTTGTTCTGTTTTAGTTATTCAATGTTGGTCATCTTGTGACCTTGTGCTGGTTGTTCTTGTGCCTGTGACAGCAACATAAAAATAATGAAAGTTACATGTGGGATTATTTGTGATGCTTTAAATTAATTACATACCAAGTTCAAGAGGGTGCCAGTGTGTATCTGATCGAATCAAGGACACTCCCCTTCAATTTTGCACACTCCTATCAGTTCAAAATTTGGATAGGAATTATATGCTTCCGAATTTTCAGTTCTTGGAAGTCCCCTTTTTGCCTTTTTTCCCCACAAAACAACAATTTATTCTGTTATTTAATGCAGGAAACTACACTCTCCCTTGAATTCTTGTGCATGCCCACCAAATCAATCACTAAATAAGGGAATAAACATTTACCATATGATTGATTGGAACCCGAACACAACTAAAAAATTTCGTGTCTCAGGTGCACCCTCAAAATAACAACGTTAACCATGACCGTAGTACAAAATCCAAATGAGTAACTTTCCTGTCAGCAAACTAAGAACCAATGCCGAAATCCGTGAAACAAGCACAAGACAGTGTCCTAAATAAGGAAACAAACATCCATGTGGTCATCCTGTTTTCACTCACAGCTGCACGTCTGAATGGTAGCTATACAATTCCCTTAAAACTGGCTTCCCTATTTGTACACCAATCTTAGTTTTTCCAACTTCATTTCCTTACCCTTCTCAGAAACTGCTCACAGCACCAGCAAGAATGGAACCCCATAGGAATCTCAGGTTGCTCTTTATCTCCCTCTGTCTTGTCATCTCCATCAATGCGGCAAGATCCCGGCTTTCCCCGGATGTTTCCCCGAGCCCACAGCCCACATCACCTGTACCATCACCATCGCCATCAGCAGACCCTTCTCTGATCTCTGACCTACTCTTTCCATCAATCTCAAGCTCGCCGTCTGAGTCCATTTCTCCCAGTGCAGACTCTTCATCAGAATACGGAGAAGCCTTAGAGCTTGATGTCTCAACCAAACTTCATTCAGTTAATGCAGATTTCTCAACAAAGCTTCATTCAGTTAGTGTGGATCCAGAAGTGAAGAAAATCTGCGACGACACAGATCATCCTGCCCTTTGCCTGGCCACACTTCTTCCCCTTGTGAAAGGCAAGGTTGATGTGGAATCTGTTCTTGAAGTGGCAGTCCAAGCCAGTAATGAGTTTGCGAAACAAGGCCTGTCCCTGGCAAAGAAGCTTGCTGAGAAACCAGGAACTCCCCCTCAGTTGTTATCCACCCTCAAGGACTGCAAGGACAGTTATGACACAGCAGTGGACAACTTTGACAAGACAATAGATGCTTTCACTGTACGTGATATAGGCACCATGAGAAGCATGCTGAGTGCTGTTATAACATTTATTGGGGATTGTGAGGACGAGTTTGCAGAGTTGCAAACGGATTCCCCATTGTCCGGTTATGCTGAGAAGTTGACCGACATGACAAGCAATTGTCTGGCTATCGTTTCCCAAATGAACTGATCATTTTCCAGTTCATGATGTCCCGTATCTATGTTGTGCTGTCTGCAGAGAAATGTTGTGAGGAACTGCCCTCAGGCTTCAATTCAAGATTTTCTTCAAATTTTCAATATGAAATTCAGGAGGTTTTGCCTTCTCTATATCATCTTTGGTTGCTTCTCTTCTAAGTTTTCTCCATTGTATTAGAATACATCAAGAAATTTGCAGATTATAAGTTGCTGAAATCTGAACCTTAATACAATAGAAATCAAGCAGTTCTTTCAAGCCCTTGTATAGGTCTTGAGAGATTGCCTTGTAACTCAGACTATTTACAATATATTGATAATAAATGTATTTTCTAGTAGTCTGCTTGGCTTCTTGTCTTCTCTACTTTTGCACAAGTTGCAACAAATGAGCTACTTGGTTTTCCTGCTAAAGTTTTTCCTGTTAACATGATAAAACTAGAAGGCTCTGGTATATGTTTTTACAACTTTGATTTTCCAGATAACATACTTTTAACATTATGAGGCTGCCCTGTTCAATCAAAAGAGCTGCCAAGATTTACTCTCAATTAATCACACCTAGCTTCACTCATCTCAGAACTACTAATCTATGCTAATGTTTTTTCTGTTTTTGTGCTGAAGATTGCCATCAATTATAAAAAACCAGACATTTCTCAAACTCATCTTATCAAATGCATAATAATCTATACAGGAAAGAAATCACGGATGACTAGAACACCAGATCCTTGACAGAAAGCTACTAAAAGAGGACAGAGACGAAAAAGCAGGACCATTTTTTAGGTTGTCCATTTTTGCATCAAATTCCTTTCCAGCAAATCTAACCAAATCGCGGTGAAGAACATCAGAAAAAGCTTGTTCTTGACATTCCATTTAATACACCCTCTGTCAGATAAGAAACAGAACCATCGGTTGGGAATTTTCTGCCTAAATTCCAAAAATTAGAGTAAGGCAAGACTAGGATCTTGTCAAGAGTCCTTGGATGCATGGCAAGCTTCTGTTCTTGGAGCTATGTACAAATGCTTACAGTTACAGGTTAAATAACATGCAAAACTATCATTTTAAGAATCAATTATATAGTGTCCATCAATTATGATGAAGCATGTATCTCTAATATGAAATATCAAATAAATTAAAATAAAGAATCCGAATTGACTTGCAACATTATAACTATCTTTTCTTTAGTTATCAAGAGAAAAATACATATTTTCTCCACCAATTAGTGGCTAAAAGACATTTTGTTTATCCGCTAAATACTACTGGTATTTTGTTTACGTGATAATATCAAAGAGAATCTAAGTGATATTTTAGTATATCAAAGAGAATCTAAGTGATATTTTAGTAACCCAAAAAGTCGGCACACCAAATACCATACCAATAATCGCTTCAATTCGGTTATTACCAATTTTCTTTTTTTGGATTTCTCGTTCAAGTGCCATTGAACTTCTAAGCACTAGGTAGAAACCTAAAGGTGAAGGATAAATCATTATTGAAACATAGCATGCACGCTATGAACACACACAATTGCAAAGAATACGGTATGATTCAACCCAAAAGGAGCAATTTACCTTCTGGTTAAATGGTTCAACGTCTTTAAAAAGTTCAGAACTTTATGCATAATGATTCTATATTTTATACAAAATCCATCAGATTGAAAAACAAATACATATAAGATGCATACATACACCCCAAGAAAAACCGATAAGACTGATTAATTACAGGTTATCTCCATTTCCTAGGATCAGAAATTAGGGTACCCCTCTTTCTATTTCAGCATCGACTACATCTACTATGACCGATGTCCAATTAATATTTACCAGCATCTATGACTCATTCATAAAGACAGCACCGTGGCCGTTTGCTTTCAAGAACTTCTTCAACAAAAGAACAACTATAGCAATGGTAAGCCCAAAAGCTGCCCATGTGAATAAGCGATCATCTGCCTGCTTGGGAACCCTTGCTTCTGCCTTATGCAACACCTGCTGTTCGCTTGTGGGCACGGCAGGAACCGACCTTGATGTCTGAGCAACATGTGCATTTGAAGGGGTTTCATTAGGTTCTTCAACAATCCCATCATCTTCAGCTGGATGAGGAAGTGTTTCAGTAGTACGCTGAACAACATCATTTTGGGTACTCTGTTGACCTTCACTCTCTTCATTGCCAGTCTGTGCTTCCGACTCCTGGTTGCCTTGAGGCACTGGAGGTGCTTTGCTAAGCATATATTCATGAATCTAAGCAAGCAACTCATTAGTTTAAGATCACACATGATAGAGACAATCCAGAAAGAGACAAACCAGAAAGTAGGACCTAACAAACCTCATCAATCAACTTTTGGCGCTCAGCAGATCCAAATGTTGGAGCTGCTTCACGAGATTTGACTGCAAGAGCTTGCCTCTCTTCTTTTGTGTAATCTAATGATCCCAGTGCACCATTTGGGCTGGTAGGCATAAATGCAATTAATGCTACCAAAGCAGTCCGAACTGAAAAATCCACCAACACAAATTGTCATTATCCACATACAAACCTATAAAGAATATGTCCATCTTGTGAACCTCATAAAATATCAGCCAAATGAGAGGCAGCGTACAAGATGGGGAAAAAACATCCTTTTCCTTGGAAAAGAACTCTACCATCTTTTTATTTTACTAACACAAAGGTTAAGAAATATCAAAATATCTCAAATAAGAACTTACCACTCCAGGATGGTTGCCAGTGTTCAGGATGATGATTGGAAATGCTTAAGCATATCTTGGTTTGGGTTTCAAATCGACCATTTGGCTGTAAAGTAAAATTTAAACAGACCAGAGATCAATTACAACCAAAGTTTGTTCCCATGAACAATATCCAACTGATACTGTTGAGCTATTTAAGAAGATCAGTGCAATACCGTGAGTAACATAAATGAAGGTGGCTTGAAAGGATATTCAGCAGGCAACTGAATTCTTCCATGATATATTCCTCCCTCAAACTCCGAATCTCTCGGCCCCCTGATTGCAAATTGCCATTCGAATATGTTCTCCTGAAAAAATATTTTAATCAATAAGCTTAAATCTAGACAGAATATCCAGAAAATAAAAAAAAACAAGTGAGTCAACCAAGAATAATAGTTGATTACATCATTCCTAAATCCAGCACCACGAATCACGCATCAGAAAAAGAGTTTTCCCCATTGAAACAGAATTCGGCAGTGTACATGGATAAAGAAAAAAGCAAAAAGGGGAATTCAAACTGAAAATTCAAAATTTAAGAACTATCTAATTTAAGAAATAAATTCAAGGAATTCAAAAGTTTTACGAAATGAATGTGCTCTTCAATGGAAGATTTCAAAATTGTGCGTATAAAAATCAGAAAACGAAGGGAAATCGCACGATCCACACATCAAGCCAACTAATATTAAATTCTCAAATTACCAATTCCAAAATAGAAAAAAAGTAATTTGAATTTATCTTTCCCGATAGTCAACTCTGCGCAAAATTCAAACTCCAAATCAAATTGAAATTCGAATAAGCACCAGCTAACAAAATAATGAAAAATAGTGAAACCAAAATAATTCTAGATCCAGCCGATCTAAAAATAAACATGTGATATCCATTTTCCGCAAAAACAAACAACCCCCTACAAAATTTCTTAAAAACAAAAACGAGCAACAAAATTACAAAAAAAAAAAGAATTTCATAAGTCTGAAATTAATTAGCCATAAATCAACTAAACCTCCAGCGGAAGGCTCATGAAATCATCCGAAGGATTCGACTGCATCTCTTTAACCTCCTGCAAAATCCTCTTCACCGCGGGATTCTTCCGATTGTACTTGTCTTCCGCCATTTTTTCACCTCACTGAACTTTTACGAGTACCAGATTCTTCTCACCAACGAAGACGACGACTTCTATAAACAGAAAATGTATATATTATATAAAGACTCAATTTTTCATTTTTCTTTCATGATGATAAGAGAGAGAGAGTTTGGTGAGAGAGAGAGGTTGGTGACACGTCATCATATTGCAGATCTCCTAACGTGTTAAAAGTACATTGGCTGTTTGCGTGGTTACTGTGCGGTTCACTATTTAAGTATGTTACAGTTTGAACTAAAGACGCGTTCGAAGTTATAAAAAGTCAAAGCCTTAGTGAGTTGTACAAACTTGTGTTCAAACTTCCGCAGCACCTTAGAAACTATACCTATTTATAAAATATTTTTGTGATGATTTAAAATTACAATTGCTTTTTTGAAATTTATTTTTATTTTATAAATATCCTCAATTAATTAATTTTTTTATAATTATGCTAAATTTTAGAAATAGATTTTGTAATTTATGACGACGGATATTTGAATTAAGGTATGAAGATAAATATGGAAAAGTTATTTAAATAACATCTTACTTTTTTAATCTCCAATCTGAGTTAGATCAAATGATGAACAAATTTAAGTTTTATGCCAAGTCTTTGGATCGCCTCAGTAGAATAAAAGGATAAGTGGGAGACAATATTTCTGGGGTGACTTTGCAAGCATTTAAGTAATACCTTGATAGCTTATTACTATTTCATTGTGATTTTTCCCTGTGGAAATATCCTTGTTCCTTTTGGGTTCAAGGCATACTGCATACACTGCACCTAATATAGTGAAAAGTGACTAAGATGTCACTTTTATCAAAAAAATAGATCCAAATAGAGTGCACAAGTTGATCATTTTTAGCTTTATTGTCAATTTTCATAATTACACTAATAAAAAAAATGCATACCTAAAACTGCTGTTGCAGAGTCTACAAGAGACAAAGTATGGATTGAATTTCCTAGTCATTGTAATCAGCAAAGCAACCACAGAGGACAAAGGTGCTTTCATGGAAGTTTCTTGGAACAGCTTTCATTTGAAGTTATGTGCCAGCTTGATCATGGCCCCTTAGCCACAAAAAGTCATTTGGATGATTGTATAGATTATTAAAGAGGAAACCGTTAATTCTTAAGTCTCAGATCTTAACTGGCTGATTTGAAAACATCGAATACGATAACAAGAGATCAAATGCCCTTATGTGATGGAATGTGTCATTATATGACAGAAATTGTCACTGTCAACAATGAATTTGTCCGAGATTGATTGAAAGTCTTTTGTCATGTTATAGATAGTAAAATGAATGTAGCAGTGCATGGGCAGACAGTGAAGGATAAGTTAACTCTTGCATTAGTTCCAAATCTTTGAAATGCTGATCAAAATGTTCCCTGCTGAGCAATTTGATCCCACTGGAGTATCAAATGAGTCTAGTGAGTCAAAGGGTATTGAGAGTGGAGAAGGTAAGAAGTCACCAAAAGGGAGTAACTTCTGTGGAGTTGAAGGATGGGAAGACATGGATATCGACCAGTTTGGTTCTGGCATAGGGTTCTTTCAGGCACAGGGTAATGCAGCTGAGCTAGGACCTGCCATGTCTGAAGATGAAAATCACCGACAACTACAAAACTATTAAGTGTTTGGCAACTTAGATGATTTGTATCTTGATGTTGTCTCTCCTCCTTTTCAATCATGTGATGATGAGATCAGGAAGATTTTTGGCATCGACTTCCAGAATTCTGAGCTAATTGAAGCCAAGGAGAAAGGATCATATGTGTTCCCCGCAGCATCTTTTGAGATTCTGAGGAGATATGGAAACAGGCGCTTAAGATTAGATAGAGAAAAATCAAATGCAGGCACTCAGATGAAATCCACTGATAGTAGAAGTTCAATGGTGTCAACTGAAAAAATCATTGAATTGGCCGCGGAAAAATTCATTCAGTCCATGTCCCAGAGTATAGAAATCTCCAGAATTAGTCATCCATATCCAAGTTCAGTGTTAGGCCATTCTGAAGATGACTCTAAAGGAGTTCAACTTGTGCAGAATCTTCTATTGTGTGCTGAGAAAGTAGGCGATAAGAAGTACGAATGTGCTTGCAAGCTCTTGGAAGAGTGTGACAAAATGAGTTCCTCCACAGGAACCCCCATTCAGAGACTAGTGTATTATTTCAGTGAAGCTCTATATGAGAAGATTGACAGGGAAACGGGAACAATAACAGCAAAGGGTTTGGGAAAGAAGATTTTAGACCCTCTTGAGGCATTTAAATGCACAAATACGTTCCTAATTGCATCTCATGAAAAGCTTCCTCTCTCTCAGATTACAAAATTCTCAGGAATTCAAGCTATTGTAGATTGTGTAGCAGAGGCCAGCAAGGTCCATGTAATTGACCTTATGATCAGGATTGGAGTACAATGCACCATCTTGATGTAAGCACTTGCAGCTCGATGTGAACACCCTATTCAGTACCTTAAGATCACTGCTGTTGGCACTAAATCAAAGCCAACAATAGAGGAGACGGGCAGGCAATTGATGACCTTTGCTGAGTCCTTGAACTTGAAGTTCTCTTTTCATATAGTCATGGTAACAGATATCTTAGATCTCAACGAAAATCTTTTTGAATTGATGCTGATGAAGCTGTTGCTGTCTATGCGGCCTACACTCTTACGAATATGATTGGAAGGGCTGATCGGCTTGAACATGTGATGAAAGTGATAAAAAATATCAATCCTTGTGTCATGATTGTCACAGAAACGGAGGCAAATTGTAATTCTCCTACTTTTGTACGGCGCTTTGTTGAAGCTCTTTTCTTCTATGGTGCATTCTTCGATTCCTTGGCAGAATGTATGAAGAATGATGAAAAAAATAGAAGGTCCATAAGAAACATTGTGGCCGCTGAAGGAGGCATCAGGAAGGTCCGGCCTGTGAGTATAAATGTCTGGAGGGCATTTTTTGCACGTTTTGGGTTAGTGGAGAAAGAACTGAGCATGTCATCTGTGTATCAAGCAAATATGGTGCGGCGGAGTTTCCCCTGTGGGAGCTCCTGTACATTAGGCATGAAGGGTAAATGCTTAACTATAGGTTGGAAGGGAACACCACTTAGTACACTCTCTGCATGGAAGTTTAAAAGAGATGTGATGGATGAAAGTTAAAAGTTCATATTCAATTTCCCTTTTAGCCCTCTTACAGAAAATGTGTGATAAGAAGTTGGTTCTACAGTATTTTTAAGTTGCTAAGCAAAGTTAGACCACATATTGATAGTGGGGGAATATCATTTGTTGTATAATCACCTGTTGGTTTTAGTGCATGTTTTCATCCTTAGAGAAAATCATATCAGATAGAATGAACTCTCAATACTGGATCATGACTTGCCTCTAGTGATGTTCTTAGGTAATGGAGTTTATCATTTGTCCTGTTTATGTTGCTGAAAATCTCAGTACTAGAAGTTTTTAGTATTCAACTGTAGCTTTCTAATGGAATCTAATGTAAATATGAAATATATACTCATATATTCACTAGGACTATTACAATACATCTGTAGAGCAGAGGACCTAAAGAAGAAATCTATAGCAATCTCAATTTGCAACGTCAAAGGAAATTTCACAAAAGTGATTTGATTCTCTTGAAGTAATGAAAAAGTCTAGTTCATCTAAGGCTTACTAGAATGAAGCTGAAAGAAATTTTTTGAAACGATATTATTTACATAGAAGTCAAGATTCAGGGAGTCAGTAGAAGCCAAATCATTTTGTTGTGGCGTTGGGTTCTTTCGGGAACATGACGTTATTGCTGAGCCATCCCTTTCCTGTCTAAAGTATGATCCTGAAGGACTACAAATGCTAGCTTATGTTGTTACTCCATAGATTTTATATGTAGCTTCTCAACCATTACAAGCTTGCGGGGAGGCCATCAGAATACTTTCGAGCACCAAATTGCAAATTTCCGAAAATTCACAGCTTATTGAACCAACTTGAGATTATGAAGGGCTGTAGAAGCATTCTTGCAGGGTCAATGGAAAAGATACATGGACCGAACTATGAGACAATGAGCAGCATCATTTCTCCCTCACCGTTATCAACTAATTAGAGTTGGTCGCAGGGAACTTCATCTAGTCCAATGCTGAAAGTAGCAATGAACACTCAGCTATCAGCTATCAATATGCCAGTTCATTTTTGGGCCTCTCCACAGAGAATGCAAAAGGCATTCAGCTTGTGCATGATGTCTCCTGCCATGGGCTGATCTGAACCCATTTTCTTCCGCTGTGCCTAACAAGCTTGTGCATGATCTCTCCTGCCATATGCTGAGAAATCAGGCAAGCAGCACTACAATTGTTCTAGTAAACTCCTTGGAGAGTTTAATAAGCTGAGTTCCAGGAAAATGAATACAATCCGACAATTGGTGCACTATATGATTGAAGTGCTTCGTGAAAAGATTGATCGGTAATCTGGAAGATTTACTGGAAAAGGTACAATAAAGAAGTGGTTGCTAGACTCCAACTTTCAAATAAAAATTTACTGCTCACCAGGTTAACAAATTTACTGTGATTCAATCCATAGTAGACCATGTAACAACATGTAAAAAGGTTCAAGTTGTTTCAAGGTTTGGGGTTGTGGAGACAGAGCTCAGAGAGTCATCTTTCTATCAAGCAAGTTTGGTCTGTAAAAGTTTCAAACAAGGGGGGTTCTTGCACACTTGGTACGGACAGAAAATGCCTCATTACTTGTCAGAAGGGAACACCAGTATATTCACTGTCTGCATGGAAATTCCATGGGATGCGACCAATTTCAGCATTTACTTTATATTTCTATGCTCTTTTCTCAATTCTTGTATAGCTTTCTGTGCCGCTTTGTGCAACTTTCTTCATGTCAGCTTACTTAGTATGAGTGGCGTTGTATTACTGATACTGGGAATGCATTTGAATGATCTATTAGTATCTTGGAGATTGGTTTTTAGCCCTCATTCATATAATCTGATCCGGTGTATTATTCATAGATTTATATCTCCATCCTTGAGCCTGCTATCTTACAAAGTTCTCTCCACGTACAAATGAAAATACCCGTATAAAATAACTAGCTGTCTTTCCTTTGTTTTTGCAGTTACTAATATATTTATAAGTGGCTGCATATTTTTGGAATCTAATGCTTCTTCTGTAATGAGGCGGCTATTAGGTTGACTCTACCAGCAATTATCCTAGAAGGAATTTTCCTTGCTTGCAGATACTCCTGTATTGGAGCTTTGTTTATAAAAGGATATCGGCAGTGAAAGAAAGCTACAAAAGAAAAGGTTGTTAACTACTTCCTTTGTTCATTTCTGGATACAGCTAAAGACCCCTAGAGCTATTTCAGTTGCGAGCCTCCCTTTGAGGGTTCTTTCTCTGTCATTGACTGATTCAGTTTCTGTTGAGGGAAATTAAACCTCTAATATTGGCAACAACACTGGAAAGCATGGAACCACATTCCGATGAAGCCACTCAGAAAGGCAAACATCCGCTTACAGTTTCTTATCATGTTGAAGCTAAGAAAGAATTTCCAGTCACCATTTGGAATATTGAACAAGTATGGGAGCCAAGTGAAGCGTTTGAGAAGCGATGAACCATGTAAACCAAGCCAACTTAAGCATTTTCAAAGGGAAAACCCGAATGGGCTAGGCTCAAAAATTGAAGGAAGTAACTCGAGTTGTCAAGTATTATCTGCAGAAAGCATCCTGAGATTGGCAAGAATTAAATTTTTCCAGTCCTACTCTCAGAAGGCAGGTGATTGTTTCACTCCTGGAAACCCTTCAGAATTCCAGTGTGGTCTTTCTCATGATAATGAAAGGCTTTTGGATCTTGCATTTTGTCTGCTTGATGCTGCTGAAAACTTTTCCCGCCAACGGTATGATCAAGCCGAAGAATTGATCATTCGTGTTCTTTTGGCTTCCCATGCTGATCATCCTATTGAGAGAGTTGTCACATGTTTTGCTCGGGATCTGAGAGGCAGGATTGATTTAGAGAAGGGCAAAACTGATCTCGAGGGAGAAGTAGTATACGTGGATGTGGAGGAAGCAGTAACGAATCTAAAAGTAGCTATCTATGCATGTGAACAACAACTTCCCTTCTCTCAGATCACACATTTTACTGGGATTCAGACCATTTTGGACAGTATTGGATCATCTGAAAGAATTCATTTCATTGATATTGGAATAAAACTTGGGTCTCACTGGATAATAATTATGCATGCTCTTGCTAATCAAAAAAATTGTCCACTGGAGCAGCTCAAGATTACTGCAGTCTGCACATCCAAAGATAAGATTGAAGAAACAGGTAAACTGCTGTCATCATTTGCAGAGTCTGTGAATTTACCTTTCGAATTGAAAATATTATACTCAGAAATGAATGACCTTAAGAAAGATATGTTTGAGTTAGAGGCTGGTGAAGTATTGGCTGTTTATTTAGAAGTCTGTCTGATGTCTTTATCAGCTTGCCCTCCTCACTTAGAAGCTTTAATAAGAGAGATTAAAAACCTCAATCCCAATTTGATGGTGGTAAATGAAGTAGAGGCAAATATCGTTGCATCAACTTTCATTGACCGATTCCATCAGGGACTATTTCTTTGTAGTGCAATGTTTGATTGCCTGGAGGCTTGCTTGGGATGGGACAACGAGTGTAGGAGGATAGTCGAGCAAGTATACTATCAGGAGATCATTAGAAATATTATTACAACTCAGGACAAGGAGAGTTTTAAACAACGTCTGAAGATTGATTTCTGGAGGGAATATTTTGCAAGGTTTGGTATCGTGGAAATGGAGCTGAGCCAGCCATCTGTATATCAAGCAAGTTTGCTGCTTAGAGAATCTGCTAGCTGGAGTCCTTGTACTCTGGGTATGAATGGGAAATGTATGCTTCTCGGGTGGAAGGGAACCCCATTGCGATCTGTGTCTGCTTGGAAGTTCCCGCATGACTGAAATATAGAGGAAGATGTGCAGTATAAGTAAAAAAAAATTTGTCCTTTTATTATCACTACATATGAAAAGTGTAATGGTCTTTCCTTGAACTCCTTTTGTATGATTATTAGAATAAAGCCATCGACTGCTAGTAAATTTCAGATTCTTGTTTCTACTGCAGATATCAAAGTTCCCCTGTGTCTCCAGGATCAAGAGCACATTTTTCTCTTTTTGTAATGGATTTTTTTTTTTCAATTTATTGGAAGGGCTTATTCTGTAAGCAAGAATGATATCTTCCACGTACTGTTATGCTCTGATGATGAGAGGACTAGTATATAATTAACAACTGCTGAACAATGTGTTTTTGGCCAAGCAAAATAATGGTGCTCGGCTGCTCCCCAAAATGAAGTTTTTTAGGGACATTTTGCATTGTTGGAAGCATTCTTCAAGAGTCTTGGACTAGATTAATGATTTTCACTAGAGGGTGCAATATAATACTTGGAGCCATGGTGCAAGTGCAAAAGATGCAAATAACTTCCCAGCTGGGCATGTTGATTGTTCTTATGAATGATCTCAACATACTAGCAAGAAAATAATCTTAACTCAACCAAAATGAGCCAGATTTTTTAAATGGTAACATTATGAATGTAAACATGAGATTCATTTTGATTGATGAAGTTGAGTCTGTCAAGCTTAGTATTCCATGATTCTATCTTGGAAATTCTCATGAGCATTCTGGAGAGAGTGTTAACATTAGCAATCAAAGAAAAATCAACATAGAAAGATGGGGCAAGTACTTATCTTTCCTACCTTGGTCGGCCGTTCTTAGATAACATCTTATGATTTCCTGTTAGAATGGAGAAATCATGCAAGAAAATATTTCTTTCTTTTCTTCTCTTTTTTTTTTTTACTTTTCTTCTTTGTTTTTTTTTTTTTTAATTTTTTCCCACTCTTGGTGTATGTAGATGTCTTTTCTCGAGCCATTTCAACATGGTCTCAGGCTATATATAAGTCCCCCTGTGGCTGTACCAAAAGTATATTTTGTCTGAAAATAAGCCTAATAGAGAGCATATTGGGGAGACATGGCTTCCAACTCTAAGGAAACCACAGAAACTGAAAGAAATCCAACCAGAATCTCTTATATTGCTGAATCAAAGAAAGAAATCCATTGTCTTCCTTCGGCATCCTTTGAAATCCTGAACAAGTATGGGAGCCAACTTAAGCGTTTTAGAAAGAGAAAAGAAAATGAGCTAAACTATGAGACAACTTGCAACTCCTCAAATTACCAAGTTTTATCTGCTGAAAGCCTTGTGAAATTTGCAAGAACAAGATATGTAGTGCTTCCTTCTGAGAAGACTGGTAATTTTCTACCTCCTAAGGGCTCTGCTAAATCTCATTCCAACTCTTGTCCGCGGAATGTGCATTGCATCTTGTTCTTGCGGCTGAGAAGTTTTGCCACAGACAATTTGATGATGCAAAAGAGTTGCTTAGAGGTTGCTATCAAGCTACTTCAGGCTCAAGTACTCCACTTCAAAAAACTGTCCCACCATTTTGCCGAGACGCTTCAAGAGAGGATTGGTATGGAGATGGGAAGAATTGATCTAGAGAGAAGGAAACTGAATGTGGAAGCTCTGATGAATATGCAGCCAACTTCACTTGCATATGAACAAGAACTTCCCATCTGTCAAGTCACTCAGTTTACTGGGATTCAAGTGATCTTGGACAGTGTAGCAACAGCCAGAAAAATTCCTTTGGTTGATTTTGGAATCAAAAGTGGATCACACGGGACAGTATTGATGCATGCTCTTGCTGATCAGAAAAACTGTTCACTACAGCTGCTCAAGATAACTGCAGTAGGAATGTTGAAAGATAGGCTTGAAGAGTTAGGTAGGTGGCTGTCATCTTATGCTTTTCATTCAAAATAGTTTTTTCAGAATTTGAGGGCATTTAGAATGATTTCTTTGAAGTGGAGGCTAATGAAGTGGTGGCAGTGTACTTCAAATTGCATCTGTGGTCGCCATTAGCATGTCCGGATAGCTTGGAATCTCTCATAAAAGCAATCAAAAACCTCAATCCTTGTGTGATGGTGGTCATTGAAGTGGAGGCAAATACCAATACATCGGATTTCTTGGGCCGTTTTTATGTGGCACTCTATGTTTTCAGTGCCACGTTTGATTGCCTTGAGTGTTGCCTTGAAAGAGATAATCAGTTCAGAGAAGTAGCCGAGAAAGAGTACCACAGGGAGATGATTCAAAATATTATCATATCCGAGGATGAAGAGAGGATTGTTCACAATGTTAAGATCAACTTTTGGAGGGAATTGTTTGCTAGGTTTGGCATTGTGGAAACAGAGTTTAGCCAATCATGTCTGTGTCAAGCAAGCTCGTTGGCCAATTCTTCTGGTTACAGTACATTGAAAATGAATGGAAAATGCATAATTCTTGAGTGGAAAGGAATCCCAATGCTTTCTCTTTCTGCTTGGAAGTTCCAGCAGACAGAGTAGGAGGAGCACCTCCTCTTTCTGACATAGAAGAATGGAACTAATGCAATTTTTATAGAAAACAAAACACGTACCGCATAACTGTAATAGTGTGTATCCCAGTATTAATGAATAAAGAGTGAGTTTCTTTTGAGTAGTTCTTACATGAGGATCAATTCCAGATAGAGCAAATCCTTTATTCTCCTTTGTCTACCATTTCTTTCTGTAAGACGATGGGAACCGCAACCACTTTTCATGGTCCCAGGTGGTTTGAACCCAATATCTTTCCACAAAAAGGTCACCTTTTCTTTTGAGTAGCCTATTATTTCATTGAAATAAGCAACATATATTACCTTTTGGAACATTCCGACTTTACAAGTGATGCAGAGTTGTAATGCATAAATAAGAATACTGAATCATTATAAAAACAAAAATGCAATTACATTTTTTCTATAAAAGTTTTAAAATTGACATTTACTCCCCTAGGTGCTTCTCTCAGTTTTCTTTAGAGATGCAAATGCACTATTCCTTGTTTTCATCATCGTGGTGTTGTTATAATCATACTTCTTACTCCATTCCTCATTCTTAAAGGAGTCTTGAATTCCTTCTCTGATGATTATACCTACTTCTAGGATCTTAGAGTCCACAAAACTAAAATTTATTTGATTGTCACGTATTTTTGGAATCATATGCTTGATTCAATTATAGGACAGCTGTTAGATAAATGTGGACCGTGTGTTTGTTTCAACATGTCACTATATGTATGCCTTATAGTTTACAAAAATGATCGATAAAATTGGAAGACAAGGAATGAGTCGTTGTGTTTGTTTCAACATGTCACTACATGGTTTTTGAATGATTACTATATCCTTTGTTATGTCATTTCTCCTAATACAAAATGAATGAATGAGCAAATCTGAAGAATATTCTGTGTTATTTAACAAGTGCTGTTCTAATCTTATTTTCATCGTTTGGAATTCTGTTATATTCTGTGTTCCTTTCTTAATTTTGTTGTCTCAATCTAAATTCCTCGTTTGGAACATGGAAGCTGGCCAAGATTCTGTGAAGTTGGCATGCAGCAGAATCCAAATGGTGCATTCGTTGTTGTTGAAAAATGCCTCACACATGACCATCAGGTAGTAATTGTCCTTTCTTTGAGTGCTCTAGTGTGTATCTAAAGATTTGTACATAATGCCTTCACTGCTTGCCTTCGATACTTTCCCTGTCAAGACCCTAAAAATCACCAACTTGCTGATTTTTTTGTGTTCAACACATTCCCAAGATGTTGGGAATTTTTGTAAGTTTTGAGTGCACATAATCTATACTTCTCTGAACCAATATTCATTCGGGTTTCTGTCATTGCATTATAGAGGAACTAGCATTTGTATCAGAACTGAGGCAAAAACAACAGGATCAGCATATCCTATTGGAGAAGACACTGGGGAAAACAGTAGAGATACATGGGATCCGAATGTGGGGAAGGCGAAACCACAAAGAATGACAAGAATCCATCCATAATTTCTTATCTTGGTGAAGCCAAGAAAGAAAATCCATGGATTCCACAGGCTCCATTTGAAATACTAAACAAGTACGGAAGTCAAGTAAAACGTTTCAGACAGGGTAAAATTATCAGGCCTATCTCTGAAACAACTGTGGGCGCCTTTGGTTGTCAAGAGTTATCTGCTGAAAGCATTGTTAAAATAGCAAAAATGAGACTACTTTTGCATACTTCTCAAAGAACTGATGCTTTTGACTCTGTATACCCTATTATATCTCATTATAATCTTTCATGTGAGAATTTAAAGGATGTGGAACTTACTTTTTCTCTTCTTAATGCTGCTGAAAAGTTCTCCAACCAACAGTTTGATTGTGCAGAGAAGTTGCTCAGCAAGTGTATTCTTTTCTCTTCCCCTGCTGATAATCCTGTTGAGAGGGCTGTCAAGTTTTTTGCTGAGGCGCTACATGAGAGAGTTGACATTGAAAGGGGGAAGATTGATCTAGAGAGGACGACATTTCATCTAGAGGAAAGTCTGCTGAATTATCAACCCGCCATACTTGCATGTGAACAAAAACTTCCTTCATCTCAGGTCACTCAATTTACTGCCGTTCAGGCCATTTTAGATAGTGTGGGAACAGCAAGAAAAATTCATTTAGTTGATTTTGGAATTAGAAGTGGGCAGCACTGGTCAATCATGATGCAGGGCCTTGCTAATCGGAAAAACTGCCCACTTGAGCTCCTCAAAATAACTGCTGTAGGAACATCAGAAGATAGGCTTGAAGAAACAGGCAAGTGGCTATCATCATTTGCAGAGTCCATGAATTTGCCCTTTTTGTTTAAAACAATTGTATCAGAAATGAAGGACCTCAAGAAAGATTCATTCGACTCTGAGGCCAATGAAGTTGTGGCATTATACTTAGGGCTGCGCCTATGGTCACAACTAGCATGGCCTAATCACTTAAAAGCATTCATACAGTTTGTCAAGAAACTCAATCCATGTGTGATGGTGGTCAATGAGATTGAAGCAAGCACTAATACGTCAATCTTTATCGATCGTTTTCATGGGGCGCTCTCTTTTACCATCTCAATGTTTGACTGCCTTGAGACTTGCCTAAAGGGACACACCGTATACAGAAAGATAGTCGAAGAAGTATTCTTTGTGGATATGATCCAAAACATTATCACAGCAGAAGATGAAGAGAGGGCCCATAGGCATGCTATGATTGGCTTTTGGAGGGAGTTGTTTGCAGAGTTCAATATTGTGGAAACAGAGTTGAGTGACTCATCTTTGTATCAAGCAAGCTTGTTGATTAAGAGAAATTCTAGCTGGCATTCCTGCACTCTGCACATGGATGGAAAATGCATGATTGTGGGGTGGAAAGGGACCCCATTACAGTCAATTTCTGCTTGGAAGATCCATTGATTGAAAAAATCGAGCACGGTTTGGACTAAGGTCTCATCTCTTCCCAATGCCATGCTTGTAGATATATAGTTCAATCTGACACTGTTATTCAGCTGCAGAATGAAGCCACCATTAGGTTAATGGTTCTAATATAGTCAGAAAGGATGGAATTGTGGCAACTCTTATTAGCAGTTTTGACAAAAATAAGAAAGAATATATTATATATCTGAGTACTGTTGCATTCAAGATAGCAAAAACCTCTGAAAAAGAGCATGCATGTAATGGACTTCTAATATCCTCATCAAGCTTAAAATTAAAGATGTGCCCCCCTTATCTTTTCATGTAATATTATTTAGTATGATTAACTTTAAACAGAATGAAGTTCACATCTGTCCGAAAAGGCATTCAAGTATTTTGTTGTTCTGCCATTGACAGCTCTTTGAGATGGAAATTACACAAAACTAGCCCTTTTTATGTTGGGATCTTGAATTCCTTAATCTAATGATTATAATAACTGGTCCTAGAATTTGCAATCACTGAACTCCAAATGGTTATATCATCGTATCTTGCGTTTATTGTCTCGTTTATGTGCTCGAACGTTGATATTTATGAATGAAAGTTCTTGTCTTCTCTCTGCAATTCTTTTAGTAATACAAGTTTTTATGAGTTATTTATTTGAAAAACATGTTTGGTGTCTGCAATAAATTATTTTAAGACACTTCTTTGCCTGCAAGCTAAAATCGTGCTTCCCTAATGTGAAGGTCTACGAGTTTTAGTATAGAAAAAATCATTGAAATTTGCAAGTTTACTCCTTAAGATAATCAAATCAAACATTATTACCTTAGAGATAGTACAATTTGTTAAAAATATGATAGTTGACTTGACTACGTGAAACTTAACGAAATTTTTGTGAGATCAAATGAAATTCAATTAAAGAAATAAGAAGAGGATAGCAACTTATATATAATTTTGTATAGTCTTTCTCAACATGTGTTTTTTATTTCCCCCTTCTACTATATCCGTCTTTATTTATTATTTTATTCGTTTAATCCATTTTATTTGTTCTTTTTTTAAGAATGTCAAGTTTATTTCAATTTTCTTTTTTTAATTATTGGATGATAATGTATGAAAATTATGAGATTCATATGAAGTTATCACTGTTAATCAAAATATATATAATCCTACAATTATAGATGAATAATAATCAAGAATTTTCTATTCATACGAAGTTATGAACTTATTAGTCAAACCATAAAATCCCACAATTATAAATAATCCAGACATAATAATCCTAAGAATACTCCCTAATATACTTCGTGTCAACAGCAGATCGCTTACAATTTAAGTGTCACAGGAAATCACCTCCAATCCCTTTCGCTACAAATAATCCGTGCTTCTATTTTGAACTAAAATCGTTGTTCCCCTCCGCCATTTAATACAGCATATAATCGTGCTTTACGCTGAAAAAATCAGTTCACACTGGGAAGAAATTCAGTGACGGTCACAGTAGACAAGCCTCCTTCTTCTACCTCTTTTCTTTCTGCATCGGTGCAATTTGTCTTTTTCTTTCTTCAGAGTATAAATATGTCACCGAGAAGCGAAAAAGAGTCTCTTTAGAGAAAAAAGAAAAACAGAGTGAAAAAATGGAGGGAACTGACAGAGTGGCGATGACAGAAACGTGGCTGAAGAAGCACCGTTTGATCTACGTGGGGGCCACCCGACACCCTTTCATTCTCAGTATCCGCGACGGCTCCGTTCACTTCTCTTCCTTCAAGCGGTGGCTGGTAACACAAAGATTGACTTTTTCCTTATTTCAAGCTTTAATTTTGTTCTTTAATGGCGTTATGGTTCATATTTGTCTAGAAATTAGTTGCTCTAGTAAACACAGTCTTTGGTGAGATTTGCGGGTTGTGTTCTGGTTAGGTCCTCTATTGTATTCGCATTTGGAGGTGGTTAAAAGAATTGCGTTTTTTTATTTTAAGCTTCAATATTTTGTTTAATATTACTTTAGTTATACTTAATGATCCTTATATGCAGTTCTTTGTGGATTTGCCGATTGCCGATTGTATTTCAGCTTGAGCTGGCAAAGGATTAGCTTTATATCCTTAGAACAGTAAGAGGTTTAGAAGTAATCAATTTAAAGTTCACGAATTTAATGTCCTTTCTGCTCAAGTCCGACTCCTTGGATCTGAACGAAACACAAAGTTAATGTAGCATCTTGGAAATGGGGTTTAATGCTAGAATTAGAAATGATTGGGGAAAACTCAAAAGTTAGTTGATTTTTCATGCATTCTAATACCAAGGCCCTCTTCTCACTTGACTATCTACGACTCTGTTGCTTGTGCTCCAGGTAGAAGTCTTGTACTTTCCACACATTTTGCATTTTTTTGCCTCAAAAAGTATATTAGCTTTAAAAAAAATTCGAATCTGGGCTGGTTTATCTGTACACCATACATCAGACCGGGGAATGTGACAAGTCTCTTGTCAAATAAAATGCAGGGGCAAGATTATATATTTGTCAGAGCATTTGTCCCTTTTGTTGCAAGTGTATTGCTGAAAGCTTGGAAGGAATCAGATGATAATGCGGATATAGATGTGATTTTGGGTGGCATGGCTGCTTTGAATGATGAGATTGCATGGTTCAAAAAGGAAGCTTCCAAGTGGGGTGTTGATCTGAACAGTGTTGTGCCTCAGCTGGCTAACCTTGATTATTGCAGGTACTATAAAGTAGATTAGGTTTTGATTCTGCTCTGATCTTAATCAAGTGTTAAGCGTAAATATCTTGTAGGTTATCTTTCTATTGTGAATTGAAGTTTGTGATATTTGCATTAAGTTGCAATATAAATTTTTTACAGCACACAAAATTACAACTTCTCGTGAAGAAGTGCTTTTGCTAGCACTTCTTTTGTTTCTGTGTCTAGAGCCTTGTCCTTGGCAAAGCAGTCTGGGTTACTAGGACATATGCATTGAAGAAAGCTCGAATTTTGTTTGACTTCTTCAGTTTTGCAATTCGAATCTTGAAGAACAATGACAGAAAAAGAAGTATAGAAAATGATATACATATTTCAAGTATGCATATGTAATGATCATTAAGCTGTGTTATGAGAAATAGTATTAATGCATTCCGTTTCACAGATTTTTGGAAAGCTTAATGAGCCCAGATGTGGACTACACCCAGGCCATAACGGCATTCTGGGCAATTGAGGCTGTTTATCAAGAGAGCTTTGCTCACTGCTTAGAAGATGGTTCTAGAACTCCAGAAGAACTAAAAGAAACTTGTCAACGATGGGGCAATGATGGTTTTGGTCAGTATTGCTGTGCCCTCCAAAGCATAGCTAATCGTCGATTGGAGAAGGCTTCTGATGATGTGGCAGCCAAAGCTGAGGTTAACTTGTTAAGCATACTCGAGCATGAAGTAGAATTTTGGAACATGAGTCGTGGGGCAGTTTGAGTGATAACATTTCCAATGTATTGGATGGATGATCTCATTTCCTGAGATCTTGTCTGATGTCTGTTGCATACTTGCACCAAATGAAGGAGGATCTTGTATATGTTAATCATACAAGTTAGCTTTTCTTGCAACTTGAACCAAGGTAGTAAACATCTGTATATATTTGGGAGTTGTAAATTCATGCAGTATTCAAAATTTTGTTTTCAACTCAAAAAACTCGTGAAATTTATAAGATAATAGGAAAATTTAAATAAAACTTTGGATATTTCTGATTTATCGTGTTTGATATATGATGTACATGAAAAAAAGTCCATGACATTTAATATAAATAATAAAAATAATTATGATTTTGTGATCAAGTAATGAAGGAATTACACAGTTTTATCAAAACAAAACATGTAAATTATTGATAAAATATACTATTTAGAATCGTATGGAATTTTACGAGGATTAAAATTATTATCATGAGTGTCTTTTATCTCTCTTAATAATGAAATAATAATAAGAAATTTAATAAAAGATTTTCCAATTCAATACATTTACAATTAGTTTTAATAATTAGGGATGTTATGAGATTTTTTTCATAAATAAAATATGTTACATGTAAAAATATATCTTTTTCCCAAAATTACCTTCATGACTAATTAATATATGTTGCTTTGTTATCATGTATAATGTATAATATATTCATTTTAAATATAATATATTTTTGTAATTATCAAAATTTCAGAAACTTTTGAATTCCCTTCAAAATTTTGAAATTTTTAAGGATATTCTAAAATTTTGAGGAAATCTTGCAAAGTTGAACTGCAAGTTGAATTTCGTTTCGGAAATCCGAAGTTTAGCAGAAATTTTTATTCTTGATGGAAACTTCATTTGTACTTAATTTTCTTGTTTATTTTGTATAATGTCAAAGCAAATTCTGGATGAGTCATGGATTTTAACTAGCATGCCTTGTACTAGAAAAGTGTACGTCTTAAAGCCCATGTTAATCTGTTTTTTCCCAATTAAATTTGTTACTTTCACTTAGTTCATTCATAGTCTCAACTACCATATCTCATTTAGTTCTGCCCCTTGCACCTTAGCTAAGCTAAACTCTCTAAATGATACTTGTGTTTATGTGTGAAGAAATTGTGGAAAGAATAAAAATTCACACAAGAATAAGATTTTCGAGCAGGAAACATATGTAACACAATTTTCTTCAAATGGAAGACAAACTGAGGAAACTGGCACTAATATTGATTGTAACTGGCACTGTAGTTTTCACTACCACTTATTTCCAGCAGTGGCTTCTTATTTCCATCACAACTGCCAAGCTGATGCCTCTTCAGCACTCATATAACTTGCAAATTGATCCTAAACTATATATTACAAGAAGATGAGCAGCAAATGACAGAAAATCTCAAATGGAACTGCTGAAATTAGTAGGCATCTCTTCAATCTCATCAGCAGCAAACAATCCCTTCTCCAAAAGCCAATCTTCAATCATAACTTGGGAATTAACAGGCTGATCAGTAGGCACAAGATGCCCAGCATTCATCACCACAACATGGCTCAGACTCTTCCATTTCTGCACATAGCCAGCAAGCTTCCCATCCACCCTCCAAACCTTCCTCTCTGCCTCCAGAAACTCGTCGATCCCTTCCCACTTCATCTTCTTCACCCAAGCCAAGGTTGACACCACGCCGTCTCTCAAGTCACACTGCCCTTGATACAACAACACTTTTGTGTTCTTAACCAAGAATTCCACCATATACCTCACACTCTTCATCACATCATCATTCAACGCCTCCCCCACCACGTCGCTACATAGCTCAAAGATTAAGGATTCTTCCACTCCTAATGCCTTCTTCACCTCCGCATTGTTCAAAAATTTAGCCACTACACCATCTTGATACGGAATTAGCCTCCTAAAATCATACAAAGTGGCCAAGCCAGTCATATTTGTCAATGTTTCCAACACTCTATTTCTTGCATCTGTTGCCTCACTCCAGCTACCACTTCTTACAAATCCAACAGCCTCCAACTGTAGTTTCTCCAAAAGGGTCTTTTGCTTTTCATTTATCAGACCCAAATTATAAGCATTCACAGCATGAATTGCCACTTGAATCTCGGGATCAGTCAGTCCATTTCCAATAGCAACCCCAGCCAAATTCACTCTACTGTCACTAGGCAAAACCTCATTCTTCTTCAGAATGTAATACCCAAGTGCTGGCAGATATTTCCCAGCATAACTCTCACCAGTAATGTAAATTGGCCTAGTCTTAAATGACACATCCAAGTCAACAAACTTCTTGATTGCCCTAAAAAGGTGTCTGGCTACATCATGTTGGTTCCTTGGTATTTCTTGAGGTGAAGCAGCAATGCTGAATCCAGTTCCTATAGGACTATCAAGAAAAAGCAGGCCAAATATTCTGTTCCAAGAACCTGGATTGGAATCTAGTACAAGATCTTGGTTCACTAGCCATGGGCCAAGCTCATACAAGTTGGCTAGCATGGATGAGCAGCCCGGCCCGCCTTGAAGCCAGATGACGATTGGAGTTTGAGAGATTGATGTGTTGTTCTTGTAGGGATTTTGTGCTTCGTAAAATGTGTAGAAAATGGCTGAGCCAGTGGTGGAGTTAACTGTTAAGTAGCCTGATTTGGTGGGGAGGGCTTCTTTGAGGTAGGGTGTGGCGGCGGCGGAGTGGTGGAGGACGGCGGCGATGATGAGGGGGAGGAGGAGATTGAGAAATGGTGGTAGTGGAGATTCCATTTCTTGAACTGGGGTTTGTGTGGGGTGAGCAGTGGAGACTTTTGGAGCTTTAAATGATGCTTCCAAAAGTGTGTTTTGGCCTGTCTTTTTCCAAAAATTCCATATAATTTCCCATTTTTCTTTATTTTGCAACTGAATTTGTGGAGCGTGAAAATATTTGTCTTTGTGGATACTTGTATGCTTTCTTTTGAAATTTATATTTAAAACAAAATATTAATGAGATGCCACCCACACAATATTAAGATGATGTCATACATCACAATCTCATAGTCCACATTTTGCACCAATTTTTCTAATTTTTCTTATACTTTCATTTGCGTTGTCTGTATCTAATGATGTATTCCTACAGGCTACAGCCAATACAAAAGACAAAATAGTTGGCCACAGAGTGCGGACAAAGCTACATACTGAACTTCAGTTTTCAGAAACTACACGGGAAAGAATGGATTTTTTGGCATCTCTATTGCAAAATCAACTGCAATAACTCAGATCAAAGTTCTGAAAAGAGAAGATATATAAGGATGAGGTACTAAAGCACAGGATTTTAACTCAAGGGATATTCATGTAGAAATAACCCCAATGCCTCGTTAGAATGGAAAGGTGGACTCAATTGATAAGTTACCACAAATTCCAATCAAGAGAGAGATTTGAGTCAGGCAACTGTTGGTGAGGGGTCCTAAGCTTGGGCCCCGTCATAGGTCTCGTGAGATATACCTCCATATGCGAACATGGGTCTCGTGAGAAATACCTCCAAATGCAAGTAATGAAACCCAAGAAAAAGAAATAGAGGCCCATGTCTCATAGTAGAGGAGAGAGGGCTAGACAGTTGAGAGCAACTTTAGACAAGCACGACAGCTTTCAGTGACTTATGGAGGCACTTTATGTACACTCATCCATTCAAGAGGAGCAACTTTACTGAAAGGATAGAACTAATGGGTGGCAGGCAAGGCGGCGGCTGCCTTTACACGTTAATTCGGTGAAAGAATCAAAGCTTTCACCACCCAAATTACTCATGTTGGCTCTCTATGAAAGTCAAAGAAGTCTTTGCTTTGCTCCCCCTAAACAAAAGCTTTGGTTCACGATATAATTAACAAAATAGAAGCACTTGCACAACAATACAGTCTTGAGTTAAGTACTGATTTCTCTAGAAAACATTCAATTAACTCAAGAAACACAGGAATACAATCATATCTCATATCTCAATATTGCTACAGTCAATGAGTTACTGGTCAGCTTTCTCCAGTCTACAAGTTGCATCCAGTTGCATAAACTGCACTTTTAATCCCTCCAGCGATGCCCACAATTTGGATTGCAGCAAACAAAGAACAAAGTCATTCCTTCTTCTCCCCTAGCAGTTGCCTGCACAATAAATTGGATACTGAATGAAGATAAAATTATCCAAACCCATTGCCGTCTTCAGATATAGCTTCACATAGAATCAAAATTGGAAAATCCAATACTCATAAAACGTGTGAACAGGCAAAAACATTTCAGAATGACAGCTATTTGCCGTATGAGTTTCTTGATGAACACTACAAAGTATAGCATGGTATCTAAGGCATTTCTCTTATCTATTGCAATGCTAAATGGGGTCCTAAACCAAGCATTAATACTTGTTCAACTTGAAAATACCAATTTGCTAAATGACCTGATATATCACATTGAATAATAGTAATATGCCGACTTCAATTATTTGGCTTTGGACACAGATCAAATAAGTCTCAAACATGAGCAAGAGAAGAGTACAAGGCGCTGGGACCTTTGACTGTATTATACACTTGAACATAACAAGATTGTCTGATATATGTCGAAAGAGTTTCAGCAAACACATAGATTCATGGCTTTCTTGAGAATGTCTGTGCTGCTTAGCCAGTATAGCGCATTCAAGAGACAGCCAAAAAAAATTGAAGGTAGAATTTCAAGCTACTTTATGTTAAAATTGACAAAGAACTCCATCGGACCCAATCCGGCAACAGAACAGCAAGCTTTACCACCATAAATATGTAGAGCAATGAAGCAAATATTACAAACCTGCGAGTAACATGATCTGTGAAATCACCAAAAATACCTGAAAGAAAACAGCTTCTCCATGGCCACAATTGGCACAACGCACTGATTTTGTACGTGGTAGTGTTGGATCTGCAGCTACATCTTGCAAGACTTGGGTGCGCTCTCCAACAGAATGGTGTATCTCATTTCTGTAGACACAATTGTTATCAGCAACCTCCTGCAAGTTGATCGAAAAGTCAAGAGCTCATCATTAGGAAAGAAGCCACAATTCAGTTATGACACAAATCCAGCTAATGCCAAAAAATCTGCTACCAGTTGAAAGAAGCAACAGTTCAGTTATTTAAGAAATGATATACAATAGGGAAAAAAGAAACAAAAGGAAACATCCTATAAGGTAGCAAAGACAACATCCTTAATCTACTAGAGAATATTGGGTCATTTATTAAAAAAAAAACATTATATAAAATAGGAAAAATAACAAATGGTAAGGTAGCGAAAAGAACATCCTTAATCTACTAGAGATTATTGAGTCATATTAATACTCTCCAAGAAACATAAGCTCTCCATTAAGGTAAACTACTTCAAAAATTAGAATATTAAATTTTATGAACATCAGCATCTCATTCACCAGTGTCATATACTCAAGCATAAGATCAGAAAATTTACTTGTAGAACATCTAATTTTAGCATCAGAATTATTACTAAAGTTTGCAAGGAATGCTGCAAAACCCACCCTCCACTATCCAATGGACATGCTGGTCATTCGGCATTGTCTGTCCATCTAAATACAGTGACAAACTTCACCTCCCCTTGAAGTAGGGCACACTAACTTTCCTTATATGTCCCAAGCAGCAAATGACTCTCAGTTTAAGTGTCATCTAAATCAAAAAATTCTCTGGCAAGTGATTATGCATTTATGTTGGGCTGAAGGTTTGTCCTTCTCAACTCTCAGGTGAATCTATCATGCATAACTTCAAGATCCAGTACATTGGGATGAGGACAGAAAACAACATATTTTGACACTAGCAACTTCGCGCTATATTAATCACAACACTAAATGAACAATTCTACAATCCAAACTTGATGCAGTAGATACAGATACAAAAAGTTCTAATTCTAATACCACTTCCATTCCCCATATCTTAACAACCCTTGAGTTAACCAGCCTCAATAGCACTCTCCAACTGATATACCAATCAGCGTATTACAAATTTAGAGCTCAAAAGACCACCATTTTGAGAACTTAAATGCAATCTCCGATACAAAACTCTCAAACACGCAAACAATCACAATAGCCAATTATCTGAATGTCAACATTATTAAACCCTAAACCTGAACACTAAATCCTACACCCTCACAAAATTAAAATATTCACAAAAAAATCACATTAATTAATCAAAACCTCACATCAATACCAAAAAGAAACAAAAAGGAAATTTTTTTTACCTGATGATCACAATTGCGGCAAGCATAAAGCAGAATCTTCTGCTCTTTGTCTTCCTTCGGGTACAAAATATTATTGCTGCTTAAACACCAACAAACTAGCGGCTCAATCTTCAGAATTTCCAAAAAAAGTATTAGAAATAACAAAAACGAAAAGCAAAAGCTTGAACATACATATCACAAAAATTTTGAAATACACGCACAAAAACACACATTTAAATGTAAATAAAAAATAAAAAAGAAGGAAAATGCAAACCATTCACGGCAAAATTTCATGGTACTCATGGTGGGAATTTAGGAGAATTTCAAGAAATCGTCTTCTTTTCTTTTCTTTTTGTTTTTGGTTCGATTCTTTTCTAGTTGTTTCTGCGTGACTTCGACCTTGGAACTCCGCTGCTTGTCCGACGATGTCGCATGTTAAAATGTGTAGGGGGGAAGTTGGGCCGGTCTATTGGGCCTACCAATGGTCTTTTTCCAGTAGCCCAAGAAGAGGGGCTCAGAAATAATGTCTCATTGGATATTTGATGTAGATTAAATATTATTAGATGATTATTTGCCTTTATTTATAAAAAAAAATGATTAACGAAAACAATCATTTTGAGATTGTTTTGGAAAATTGTTAGAATTAGGTTTTCAAGGCATAATAATTTGTGGAGAACATGAATTTTTTACTTTAATAATTCTAATAAAAATCTTTAATATTTTCTTGGGGAGTTCCTTTGTGTTTTTTACTAAGTTCTTATTTTTTATAACAATTTTTTTTTATCATTTGTAAAGGGGAAAAAATGAAGTCACAGTAGAAAGCAACGATGAACCCAAATTATATATAATGTTTTATCTTGAGATTAGTATTATTTAAGAATAAGAAAAAAAACACGCGAAATCATGATGGGACATAACATAAATACAAAAGTGGTATTATTTGAAAATATGGCATTTTTAATCCTCGAGTGGTATATTGCCTACAGCCATTGAGTTAATTGTATTTGATATTAATTATGATCAATTATTATTCTAATTGATATTTAAAAATTTATAGATCTTAATGCTGACAAAAACACCATCATTATTTTTGGAGCAAAACACTTATTATCAATAAACTTAAGTTATGCAAAAGGTTTTTGTTCTTGTATCATTATCCTAATTACTTGTTAAGTTGTTATCAGTATTCATATTATAGATGTAATTTACTAAAAAATATCATATCTTACTATATAATTTCTAAACGAACTAGCTTTAAGGGGCCATTGATTGATGAAAGAATGGAATTAAACAGGAATGCAATGAAATTATGAATGATAATATGAAAGGAATGATTGAATATACCATTTTCTACCTTTGGTATGTACAAAAAATAAAAAAAAAATAATGAAATTATTGATTTTAATCCTATGATTGATAATTAGAAATGAATAATAAAGTATGAAATAAAATTATATTTAATAATTAAATTATCCTTCACTATAAATTTTTTAAAATAAAATTATTATTCGATATATTGTGTATAATGGGATTGTTATGTTTAGTCGATGTTAATATATATATATATATATAGACAAAATGTTACATTGATATAAATATTTTTTTCATTAAAAAACCAACACATAAAATTACTTTATATTTTTTTATTATTGATTGGATTGAGATAAAGAATTGAAAAAGATGATTCAAAAAAATAAAGTATTTTTTTGTATTGGATACAATGGGTTCGAGTAAAATTTGAATCATCCCAAACCCGTCTCATTTTGAGATAGATTTTGAAATCATAAATGGATCTCGAAACGGATCTCAAATTTTAATTTTTTCGACCCGAACCAGACCCAAAACCCAATTCCTTAAAACGTTGTATATATTTTTTATTTATTATGTGGTGTATATATACATATCTATATGAAAAAAATATATGTATCTTATATATACTCATAAAAAAATTATGAATATAATACTCTTATAAAATAGTAATATAAAATAATAAACAGTTAAATATATAAAAGTAATAAGTATAAATGAATTTTTTATTCTTTTTAAAATTAAAACATGTATATGTAAGTTAAGTAATTAATTATTTGTTGATAATATTATTTTCTCATATTTAAAAATTTATAGTGATATTATTTTAAAAAAATAATTTTTAATACTTTTAAAATTATAAATTAGATCTAATGGGTCCAACCCACTAACTATCGAGTTTGGGATGAATTTGAGTACGAGTTCGGGCCGATAAATTGAGGGATTGTGTTTTGACAAACTCGAACCTACTCGTTGTCAATCATAAATTTTGTCAAATATTTTTGTTTAGTTTAAAAGGATAATTTTGTTGAAAATAAATATAAATTCATTCATGATTGATTGAAAATGGTTAAACCTGTGAGGAAAAGAGAAAATGACTAGACCCATGTGTTTAAGAACGATGATTCCTTTAAGAATGAGTATTCTCAACACTAAATTATACCAATCATATATTTATGAATAGACTTAAAAATGTCTATTTCATTCCCACTCCATTCCTACATACCTATCATAACATATCGTATTTTTGTACAATTGTGAGATTATACATATGTAAATATAAAATTATTTATAAAATATTGTTGTGGTATAATTTGCTTAAAATAGAGAAAAGATAGCAAATTCAAACATATTTAATAAAGATTGATATTAAATTTTAATACATACTGATACGAACTTATAAAGAAAAAAAAATATAATCTTCACTTAAGTACATATTTTAAGAACATAAAGATTTCAAATTTTACTGTAGTGTATACGTAAAAAATTGCAATAAAGAGTATTATTCACCTAAATTATGAGGTAAAATAATTGTCCATCAAGGTTAGGAAATGAAACTAAAAACTTGATAGTGAAAAATAAAATTGCAAAAATTGAGTTGGGAAAAAAATAAATCCCGAAATCAATAACACACTGCGACTGACTCGATTTTGGGCAAAACTAAAATCATAGTAGCAAAAGAGTAACAGAGCCCGCCCCAACCGGGAACATCCCTAAGTGAGATTCAGTTCCTCACTCACCAAAAGAATGATAAGAACCATCACAAAAACACCATTCATGGCAAGACTTCAATAATATTTGTAATTCAGTAGTGTTCTGAGGAACCTCTGTTTTCCTCTTACAACCACCAGGATAAAAGCTTGGCCAGCAGTAAGACCAAAAAATCAGGCAATACACAAACAACTCTGACAAACTTCAGATTATGGATGCGGAAGGGAAGTTACAAAGTCAAATGATATAGGAAGAAAGCTTGGTTAAAAAATGTTTTTAGCATTTCTACCAAGGATGCGAAGATTCTTGAGGCAGTTCCTTGACAAAAACAAACAAGAATGACCTGAACGAATCAAGCCTGATTCCAACCTGAGGACACTGATAAAGCCCAAAAGAGCCCTGTGGCATGGTATGCAAGCTACTTCTGCTCATAAATAAATCCAGTAAACATCCTCCTGACTGACAGAAACTGATACTGTAGCAAGATTCTACACTGGAGCATGCAATCAAAATCCAGCAGTTTCATATCACCATCAGCACAAGCATTTTTTGCCAAATGGATTAACAACAATGCATGATAAATTATACACGAATGGGGGCGACCAAGCCAATACCCTAGAATGCCATTAAATTTGTATGGTTGTAAACAACAAAGCAACCGTATAAAATCAACCTCCCAAGAAATCTTAATCATGGAACAGATGAAGTAGGAGAGAGCAGCATCCAACCCAAAAAAAAAAAAAAAAAGACTCTGATTGTCTAAGTTTTCAGTGATTGCAGCACTTTTAAACAACAAAGCAACTGTATGAAATCAACCTCCCAAGAAATCTTAATCATGGAATAGATGCGGTAGGAGAGAGCAGCATCCACCCAAAAAAAATAAACTCTGTTTGTCTAAGTTTTCAGTGATTGCAGCACTCAATCAAAATTAATGAGATGATTATACTAGTTAATATACGAACCAACTATTCAGCAGGTCAAAACTTGCATACACAATCACCATTAACCGAAAAATAAAATCCATAGTTGCACGCAAGCCAAAAGTACATCCTGCAGGTTCAAAAACTAGAATGCTTGACAGAAGATACCTTTGCATAATTCCAAAAAATAAGTATGAGGAAAATATCAAATGACTAGTTCACTTCCACTGCACAGTCAATTGGACAAAAAAATCAGCAGAGAGAAGCCAACTACTTTCTACCAAGTAAATTTATAGCAAACCATATAATAGAACACAAGAATAGTAGACAAGCATACTGCAAGCAAAAACATTACAGCCAAAATCATCCTAAGGACCATTTACTACATATTGTTAGGCCTTATTACATACTTCCATACTAAATGCTAAACTGACTCACCAAACAAACTAATAAAATAAATCCTCAAAGGAATAGCAGGTTATACCACAAGTTCTCCAATCCTGTCAGCCTGCCTCAGTGCTTTCTGCCATGCCTCCTGCTCCTGCCCTTTCTCCGACTGCTCTTATCCTCAGAATCAGAGTCCGAATCAGAGTATGACTCTGAAGATTCAGATGAGGAGCTGTATTTCCTATGCCTTCTCTTCCTCTGTTTCTTCTTTTTGTTCTTCCTCTTTCTCCTCCTCTCCTCTTCAGAATCAGTGGATGAACTATAACTTGACTCGCTCTCACCCGAAGAATCATCTGATGCTGTGACTGAGGATGCACCACTGTCAGATTCAAAAACTGAAGCCTCACTGTCATTATCAGACTCGGTGTCAGACTTATGCTTCCTCTTACTCTTCTTTTCACTTTTCTGACTCTTTTCCTCCACCTGGACATCTGGGTTGTCCAAATCATACGAAATGGACAACTTCATTCTAAGTTTCGGGTTCTTCAGTTGCTGTGTACGCGATGGTCTTGAGATATAAACCCTCTCATTCTTGCACTCATAGGTCCAGTGCCCCGTTTGGAAGCACTTTTGGCATTGTGAAGCTGCCCCAAGTGTCGACGTTGAGCTTTTGACATCCTTCCGCTCACCCAATCTCACTTGTTTCTCAGTACTCATCAAATACATTTGCCTCTTGGCTTCTTTCCTCTCTTGCCATCTACTAGGTCCCTCTTCCTTCTGCCCATATGCATTCACATTGCGAGCAGCTGCAGCAGCTGCGCGCTCAGCCTGGGCACGGCTGAGACCCTTTGCAGCAGATAAAGCAGCAGCCTTGATTCTTTCTGCAGCACCATCATCTTTGTTGCTCGACATGCTTAACTATCAAAATAGAAGACGCAAAATCTTCACTACCAGCTGCAATAAGAAAAATATATTTTAATCACTTCTCCAAACCTCCCAAAAGCATCTACCAGTTTACATGAAATGAGACATACACAACTTAAATAAATACACAATTTTAGATAATACAAATCTACAAAAAAATTACCATGTAAAATATGTTAAACATGTAACTTGAACCCGATTAACAACAAATTGTCTGATCTCAAAATCTAGAAATTCCAATACGCATTCAAGTTGACATTAGAATATCACTTTTCAACCCTGAATTTGAACAATAAATCCCAAAAAAATATATAAAAAAAAATTATTAAAATTTCTTCTCTTGTGCCAATAACGCAATAAAAACGGAGCGAAAAACTATATTGGAAAAGATAACTGATAGGAAAACAAGAAACAAAAATACACACCGAGCAACAGAAAAAGTTCAAGAATACAACGTGTAAATCAGATCTCAATAGTATTCAAGCAAACGGAGATGAACAAGAAATATATAAATTACTAATACCAGTAAAAAGTTCAAAAAAAAGATATGGATTAGGGCAAATTTCGTACCTTTGTCTTTGTCGAAGCAAGGTTGTGATACTGGAACTAAAAACAAATGGTTAACCGACCCGAAAAATAAGAAATTATAAATTTTGGATTATTGCACTTGTGACCCTGAACTTCTATAAACTATGTTAAGGGTCCGTTACTTTTCAATATTTGTGAGTGACCTCATGAACATTTACATTTAATCTAATTTTGTTCCTATTAATCACACATATCATACGTTAATCGCAATTAATCTATAAATCAACAAGTATTTTATAAATTACAATATCTTAGCATGTTGGTAACCATGATCACCTTCGTTTCATGGTAAATTCTCGTGTTCATTTTGTGTATTTTTTTTTCAAATACCACTTAAAAAATAATATATTTATCGTATGAAATTTTAAGAATAAAAACTAATATAAAACTTCATTTGTTCTAAACATGTTGACAATACTATTTAAATAATATCTCATTTGCCCTGACTATTTATATAAATTTTTAAATTTTCAACATTAGATATTATTTTTATGCTACTTGTTATATTTTAGTAAGCTTTGTCACACTTCCGATGAGAAGTCGAATATGGTACACCATTTAGGTAATCTTTCATATTACTTGAGAAATACTTCTTTTTCCCCAGAATGAGAAGTTTTTTGGCTTTTTACCCCAGGGCCGTGAGAAGTTTCAACCTTTGTTATATACCTTAATGTGTTATTATAGTTAATTATAGGTATCAAATAGAAAATAAATTTTAATTTTTTATTTTTAAAATCGCCTCTTCTCATTTAATTTTTTATTTACTTTTTATTCAATTTATATATATTTCAATATATTATTTTTTAAAATATTTTAAAAAATATATATAACTTATATTTTTTAAATTATAAAAAAAATCTAACTATCGAAAGATTCATAACGAAACAGATTCTGGCAAATTATAATAGTATCTATTTATTATCATCATCATTATATTGTCATGATTAAAAAGAAAATAATACTGTTTTTATCACCTGCTAAATTTTAATATAATCCAAATATAAAGAAAATAAATATTCATGCGGATTCGTCAGGACAAAAGTCTGATTTCTCATTATTTTTCTCCATGTAATATGCAATAAAGGCAGTTGAATTACAACTTTGTCCATGCATATGAACTCATGCAACTACAGGCCAAAGTACTGCCTTCCTGTTCAAGGATCATTATTGATCAGTTGCACTCTATCCATTTTCTCTTGTGAAACCTTAAATTTGATGGAAAAAATACTTGAAAGAAAATAATATTTTACCAGGAAGACTTGTGTGTGACAATGCATAGCAGCCTTTTCACACTTAACTCTTGAACTAGAGTCACCAATTCCATTATTTCACAATTCAAATACACAGAAAAACTTTGTCCCCCAAACCTAACCGTGAAAAACTGTTGAACTTGAGCCCCAATAGAATCCTGAAGCTTCTACTTCATGAAATGTACCCTAAAACGGAAAAGAAGGATGCTTGGAAGAAGTGCAATTGCATAACTAGAATATCCCTGTAAGAAGATTAGCTGCAGTGGATATGGCAGCTCCGGTTATAGCACATTGCACCACCTGCTCGTGGGAGTGGTCCTCCGAGGTCAGGGCCAAAGCTGCTCCAGTGATTGCTCCAGCCAAGGCACTATTTTTCTGCACCAGAAAACAGGTACTTAGGGTGTGAAAGATAAATTATGAATGGGTTGTAAGACGACAGTCCATAATAAGAAACAAGCAGAACCATGTCATGGGGGAAAAACCAAAATGATAATCAAAACTGCAATAACAGATATATACACGAGGCGCAGGCAGAAATAGTTTGTGAAAATGCGCACAACACCTATACAAGAGCATATATGTAAAGAGCATCATCCTTCTGTTTTAACCTACTATCTTTGAAGTTTGTCAGCAGGTGTTCTGTTGATCATCGAAAAACAACACGAGGACTCATGCTACAGCATACTCAACAAGGAAACAGCAAGTAGACAGGCAATGTTTTATGCTAATGTAGGTATCATGCCAGAAGTATATAAAATTACCCAATCATGAACTCCTCTAGCCTCTTTCAACCCATAAGTAAGACCTGAATACACCCCTGCTGCTAGACCTGCAAAAATAGTAACAATAAAAATGAGTGGAACAGCACCAATTCTCCACCGCCGAAAGCAATATGGTGGGAGCCGACAAACAAGAAATACAGTAAACAGTAACAGAAATAGTTGCTTTGATTGATCACATACAGGATAACCAATTAATTTGCATAAACTAGTCTAATCTTGCCTATCCTTGTTAGGAAGAACAAAAGAATGGCTTGGTCACATTCTTACCCCATTGCATTGATTCTTTTCCAGTACTCTTAACCTACAAGTACAAATTCAAGGATTACGATCACAGGTTGTTAGAGAAAAATAACATAAATTCTACCGGAGCATCAGCCATGACCACCATCAGAAATGAACCAATGTGTAGTCACCAGTGAACACTGTTACACTACATTCAGAGATGAACCATTGTGTCATCACCAACAAGTTACTTAGCTTTCTTGTTCCCAGAAAATTATTTTACACTACATGATGGCATATTTAGAGCTTCTAAAATACTCTTTTCTTTGCAGTTTTAAATGTATAAAATATTTCATGGTCATACTTTTGACATTACAAAAAGTTTGTTCAATGAACAATAGCTCTCGGGCAAACACTAAGTTTAAAAAGGATAATCTCCACTAATCAAATAATGAGACTGCTCGGAATACATTCTAAAAAGTGCTCTTGAATATTTACAAATTAATTTGTTTAAAAGAATTTTCATGCAAACACCAAAGAAATCAGCAAAACCAAGCCTCAACTTCCTTTTAGCTATCTTTGGTTTCTTGGTTTGTTCAATAATACTTAATGTCATTTTCTACATGCCAAAAAAATAAAAAATCATTCAAATCTTCCATTACTATTTCGTATTTGATTATAGCACTTAGTTTTCTCATATTTCAAATCTCATGAGGTTGCATGTGGATGTGGGCATGTATTATACTGTGGGGGTGTCTGTGGGGGCATGTATAATAAATATAATGGAATCTATTTATTGCATCGTAAAGCTGGCTGTGAGTGCCATCATGCATGATGCGAAAATAACTGTGCTGAAGCTGATGAACCAAGAATCTACCAAGACATTGCTCTGGAAACCTAGACTTGAACAAATGATGTTTGAACTTACCAATGCTTCCATCGATTTCCGGTTATTTTCTCCTGCAGATAGTCAAAAAATATCAGACAATGCCATGAAATTATATCCTTGTCACAATAGAGCAAAAACTGCATTTTAGAGCAATGTCAGGAAAATCGCTTCAAAACTCGATAAGAATTCCCAACATTTAGCATAACTACTACAACATAATTCTTTGTTCCCAAACTACTCCTCATTACTGTAGAACCACCATTTTCGCAATGGGTCGGTCTAAAATGCCATTTAAACCAAACAATCCAAACACATAAGGACAAACTCGTTCAAGAGAATCCATGTAAATATTCGAAGCATCCAGGTCAAGCACGTCAGACTTAGCCTTCTAACAGGAAAATAAACTCAAATCATGTTCACAACACCATGCTAGATCCACAAGATTCGATATTCCAACTTCGAAGTTTAAGGGATCAAGCCACTTTATAAGCTTTAAACTTGCTCTTATTGATGAGAATTAGAGATATACATAGTGGAATCATAACAGTAGATAAATGTCTCATTCGAGTTAATTTTTTAATTCGCTATAAATCCCTTGATCAAATCTGCATTCATCCGGTAACTGATCAAGAGCGACACATTGAGAGTAATGATTTGAAAATGCAAATATTCCTACTTGTTATATCTGAAGTTCAAGGGGAATTACATGAAATACTAAAGTTTTCTTCGCCTTCTAATAAAAATCCCGTTCCACTCCTGGTAAAGAACTCTACATGCAGCACACACATCAAAATTTGAAAAAACAGTGCATTGTCTCGCACACATACCTCTAAGGTCCGGAAATTGATGCCGCCTCTTGGAGGCGCCGATCTCAGGAGGAATGCTGCCTCCTGCATCTCCACTAGCACCTGATTAATCAAATCAAAAACTTAAAATTTTCCACCATAAACCAAGCAAATGCAAAGTAAACATTAATTTTGAGCAATTCTTGAAGGAAATGAAAGAATGAAAAAGAAAAATAGCAAAATCTCCACTCGCCGCCAACTCACTTTCCGCAGCTGTAAAATAAGCTTCACGTGATACAGCTTGAATCGCTCCAATCTGCCATGCACAAGACACCAATTAATCATAACAATACGTATATGCCAAGATGCATACACCATACTATTAAGCCCTCTTCAACATTGTTAAAACTCCCATTTTTAGATGCCATACTATCAAAAAATTGTTCTACATGAAGAATATCCTTTGTTAGATTTTCCTAGATTCTATGGCGAAATAAACCCATGATCGTATACCCACTATGCATCATCCACAATACCCCAAACCAGCTGCATCATATCATATACAACCGCCTCATATTAAACTATGAGACAAAGCTACAAGTAAACTAATCTAACAAGAAAACTGTTAAATTTGAGAAGAGAAGGAAAGATTTAATTTGATCAAATATTGTGGTTGATTCTATGGGATACAAATTTGATTTGATAGGATTTGAATCCCATTCAGATTTACCCGAATTAGTGGCTGTAATATATATTTATATAGAGCCATTTACTTGTGCTCATTATTAGTGGATTGTTTTCTCTTCTCCGTGGACGTAGGCACATTGCCGAACCACGTAAATTGTTGTGTTCAATTTTTGCTATTTCACGCTTTATTTCTTTACATGGTACCAGAGCACTGATATTCGGGCGTCGCTCTATATCATTGATTTTATCTTTTAATTCCTCGTATATATTTTCTTCATTTCATGGATACTGAAATATCAAGAGAAACAGAGGTTGTTAAGCTAGACCCTTATCACTTACATTCTTTGATCATCCTGAAACCATATTAGTCTCAAAGCCTCTTAATGGGGATAATTATTTAACTTGGAGTCGTACTATGATGATAGCATTGAGTGCAAAGAACAAAATTGGATTTCTGGATAGGCCTATCAAAAAGCCTTTGGAGAGCCTTGGGAGACAGATGCAATATTTGCCTATTGGAAATCAAGTATTGATATGGTTTATCATGGATTCTTAATTCGATGGATCCAGACCTTGCAAATAGTGTGATATACACTGATTCGGCTGCTGAGGTATGGTCTGATCTTAAAGAAAGATTTTCACAAAATAATGCACAGAGAATTTTTCAACTCCAAAGGGAGCTTATGTCTCATCAACAAGGGACAATGTTAATTTCAGCCTACTACACAAAACTAAAGGCAATTTGGGATGAATTAGAATCCTACAACGATTTGCCGCTTTGCTCTTGTGGTGCTATGAAAAAACTTGATGAATGGATTCAAAGAGATAAGGTAATGTAATTTCTCACGGGGTTAAATGATTCTTATTTTAATACTCGGGGTCAAATTCTCCTTATGCAGCCACTTCCCACAACTAGACAAGCTTACTCTCTTCTCCTTCAAGAAGAAAAACAAAGAGAATTAGCCATCAGGAAAGAAGCCATGGCTATTGATGTCAATTTTCAATAAAATCTACCTCCAAAGATCGCTATTATTGGATGAAATCCTTTTTATGCTAAAAATTCTTCCAATAAGAATCGAGGGAAGCTTCATTACACCTATGTAATAAGGACAATCATACTATTGATAAATGCTACCGTTTGCATGTATTTCCACCAGGACATAAATACTATAAGAATAATGAAAAATTTGATGCTAATGTCCAGACTTTATCAGAGACACCAAGCTTCACTCCAGAGCAGTACCAACAAATTCTTGCCCTTCTACATGATGGTAAATCTCAGCCTAAAGTAAATGTTACAGGTCTGTCTTCTCCGAATTGTTTTTCCTCTCAACTTATTTCAAATAATCATGTTTAATGGATTATAGATAGTGGTGCAACAAATCATATTGCATCTTCAGCTAATTTATTGAATAAGACTTCTTATTCCAGACACCCTTTTATTAATTTACCTAATGGAGAGATGTCTTATATCTCATCTGTTGGTTCTACAAAAATTGGGTCGAACACCATTATTGACGAAGTTTTTCTTGTTCCATCTTTCCGTGTCAATTTATTGTTAGTAAATAAAATTACAAGTGCCTCAAATTGTTCAATCACTTTCTTTCCCGACCTTTGCCTTTTCCAGGACTTTGCAACGAAGAGGATGATTGGCTTGGGTAGACAGCATAATGGCATGTACTATATCAAATATATCAAAGTGTCACACATCACCTGTCTCCGACTGAACCGATTACCAACCAAATTTCCTCATCCTCAAATATCTGGCATCATCGCCCTGGTCATCCTTCAGCCGCACCTTTAAAATTTTTAGAAGATACAATTTCTGAAGTTTCATTTTGTTCAAATAAACATTGTGATGTTTATCCTTTAGCCAAACAAACATGGCTACCTTTTCATCCAAGTTGTATTTCTACTATTGAGCCTTTTGAATTAATACATTGCGATATTTGGGGGCCACATAAAGTTTCTTGACACAGGAGCACATTATTTTTTAACTATCGTGGATGATTTCACACGTTATACATGGACTTATTTGATGCATCTTAAATCCGAGGCTCAAAACCTGTTGAAATCATTTATTTCTCTTGTAAATACTCAATTTGACAAAAAGATTAAACACGTTATACATGGACTTATTTGATGCATCATAAATCTGAGACGCAAAACCTGTTGAAATCATTCATTTCTCTTGTAAATACTCAATTTGACAAAAAGATTAAGCGCATTCAAGTTGATAATGGGAGTGAGTTTGATTTCTTTAGAGAGCAGGGTATTATTCATAAACATTCTTGTGTATCAACTCCTCAACAAAATGGAGTTGCCGGACGCAAGCAACGACATGTTCTTATTGTTGCTCGAGCCCTTAGGTTTCAAGCTTATCTTTCGCTAAGTTTTTAGGGTGAGTTCATTCTTACTACCACACACCTTATCAATCTTCTGCCTACCCCACTTCTCTCTAAGAAAACTCCATTTGAGAAGATCTACAATCGAACTCCCACATATGATCATTTGCGTGTCTTCAGATGTCTTTGTTATGCTTCCAATGTCAAACCTTCACACAAATTTGATCGATGTGCTCGAAAATGTATTTTCTTAAGATATCCTTCTGGTCAAAAAGCCTATAAAGTATATGATTTGGTAACTAAGCCGTTCTTTTCTAGTCGTGATGTTGCCTTTCATGAAAGTATTTTTCCATTTTCCACTATTCATCAAGAAAGTAGCTCTGAATCTTCTGTCATCCCTTTATCCATACATGAGCCTGCTATCTCTACCAAATGAGCTACCACCAGAGAAAACAATACTTCCGGAGATGTAATCACTAGAGACAGCACCATATCTAGCGATAGTGAGAATCAACCTGTTTGTGAGGCATCACGAAGGTTTGAACGTATGCATCGACCTTCAACTTAGCTTCGTGACTACCATTGCGCTCAGGCTACTTTTCTATCCCTAGGTCAATCGTCTAATTCTGCGCCGTCTCTTATAAAAGGTATTCATTATCCATTGTCTAAATTTCTCTCTTATCATAAACTGCCACCTCATCGTGCCTTTTCTCTAGTATTTCTTGCTCTATTGAACCTGACATATTTACACAGGCTGAGAAAGATCCTAAATGGCAAGAGGCTATGCATTCTGAGATATAAGCACTTTAAAAAAACAATATTTGGTCTCTCACTTCTATTCCTCCTGGCAAGAAGCCCATAGGCTGCAAATGGGTTTACAAGATTAAGTATAAGTCTGATAGGAGTATAGAACGCTATAAGGCTCGCTTGGTAGCTAAAGGCTACACACAAGTTGAAGGAATGGACTATAAGGAGACGTTTTCTCCAGTTGCAAAGCTTGTCACTGTCCGTTGTTTACTCGCCATTGCCGCAGCCAGAGATTGGTCACTTCATCAAATGGATGTACAAAATGCCTTCCTCCATAGTGATCTTGATAAAGAGGTCTACATGCTGCCACCTTTTGGTTACAATCGATAGGGGGAGAACTTGGTATGCCGATTGAATAAGTCTTTATATGGTTTGAAACAAGCATCTCGCAATTGATTTTCTAAATTTTCTGAAGCTATTCAAAATGCTTGTTTTCAACAATCTAAGGCTGATTACTCCCTTTTTACACGATCATTTGGAAATTCTTTTACTGCAGTTGTTATTTATGTAGATATGGTTATTACCGATAATGATCCTTTAGCTATCGAATCCCTCAAAAGATTTCTTCATGAAAAATTTCGGTTGAAAGATCTTGGAAAGCTAAAATATTTTTTGGGGATTGAGGTTGCACATTCAAAACAAGGGATCACTATTTTCCAAAGAAAATATACGCTGGATATTCCTGATGATATAGGCTTTACTAGGTGCAGCTCCATTGACTTTTCCTAAGGAGCAGAATCTCAAACTCTCACCATCTGTACCTTACCATCACAGGTACATCACAAGGCCTGACATATCATATTCTGTTCATGTTCTTAGCCAATTTATGCATGAGCCATGAAAGCCACATTTTGATGCAGCTCTACGCATTTTGCGCTACTTGAAGGCTACTCCTGGGTAAGGTTTGTTATTCCCAACTCATAATGATTTGAAATTAGTTGGTTTTTGCGATGCAGATTGGGCAGAGTTGTCCCGCCACCAGAAAATCAGTCACTGGATATTGTGTTTTTCTTGGAAAGTCTCTTATCTCTAGAAAGACTAAGAAACAAACAACTATATTTCGTTCATCAGCAGAAGCAAAGTATAGAGCTGTTGCCTCCCTCACCTGTGAGTTTACTTGGTTGAGATATCTTCTACAAGATCTGCAAGTTACTAACTTGGAAATGGCTAAAATGCATTGTGATAATCAAGCAGCCATGCACATTGCAGCGAACCCAATTTTTCATGAACGTACAAAGCACATTGAATTAGATTGTCATCTAATCAGAGACAAAATTCAATCGGGAGATGTCCAGACTGTCTTCATGCCTTCTCATCTTCAAATCGCAGATATGTTCACCAAACCATTAGGAAAGGCGTTGTTTCATTTTCATTGAAGCTGCATCGAACCCAGCTTCCAACTAGCGTACTAGAAGATGTGATTTATGTGATCTGAAGCTGGCAAGAGATGACAGCAGAGTGAAGACCGCTAACCAAGAAGACCTTTTCGAATCCCAAATGAGGAGATAGTCTAGCACCATCTCGGCTGATTCTGTGACCACAAACAGAGACTAAAGCAAGTGTTGGATTCAAAGCGGGTGTTAGTGGCTGTAATATGTATTTCTATAGATCCATTTACTTGTGCTCATTATTCATGGATTGTTTTCTCTTTCTCTTGGATGTAGGCACATTGCCGTAAATTGTTGTCCCCAATTTTTGCTATTTCATGCTTTATTTCTTTACACCTTGTATTTGCTACGGCCCAAGTCACTTAAAACTTCGAAATAATCAAGGGCGTCGCATAATCAAATGAATTTAACATGATAATCAGTTTCAGGATGAATAAAACTAAGTAATGAAATGAAAGACAAAAGAATAAAATACCCCAGCAGCTTTGATGAAGCTTTCAGCAATGCGGTTGAGCAGAGGGTGACCAAGATCAAAGAACCCACCACTGTCAAAGCTCCTCAGCTCATCAATCAATGATCGCGTCTCCAAATTACTCCCACTCATTCTTTTCTTTCCTTTTCTTTTTTCCTCCTTAAAACAAAACAGAGTTATTTCCCAACTCGAAGAACTGACTCGGTAGAGAGAGAGAGAGATGGACAAAATGAGTGAGGTAAATGAACATTTTAGAGATAGTTTGATGTAGAGAATTTGTAAAAGAGCAGGCCGAACTAGGTGGGAGGGTGACACGCGTCCTTCAGCTGTACACGCGTCAGTTGGGTCTGCGAACTTCGTGGCGGTCTTTTGAAATAGTAGGTGGCTCACGTGGCATTTCGTGTCATGGTCACGTGTCGCTGAAGATCCTAATTCCTATGAATGAACTTCTGGAAACAGCAAGCTGTTGGCACATTATTTGCACCCACCCTGCCCATGGACTGGTGTCTTTCCGTGAGAAAATTAAGATATTATGATAGGATTATAAATTTACAGATGAAAGGTTTATGCACACGAATTTTTTCAATTTAAAAAGCTATATAACAACTGCATGTTGTCAGGAATTGTAATCTAATAAAAATATAATTTAATTAATAAAATAATTGGCTTGGAAAATATGATAACAAGGAGTTTTTCTTTTTAATGTGTTGCAGAGTTTTTGCAACTATATATATATAATAGTAAGATAAATTAAAAAAAATAGATATAATCATCACAGTGCATTTTACTAGCACAGCAAAACAGAGACATATTAAGCATAGCATGACTAATGTATAATGTAGCTTAGTGTGGTTGTGGCCTTGTGGGTTCAGCCCTTTCAAACACGGAACCACATACATTGTATTACAACTTAGATGGAGACTGTGTATAGAAACTATTTTGAATTGAAATATGTTACTTATTGAGCGCTCAAAAATAGGACTAAAAAAAGATAAATTCACTATATATACAGGAACAGAAGTCTACAATGTGAAAATACATACAAATTTTTAACAGGGTTACACCATCCAGGTCCACCTCTCTTCTCCTTTCTCATTCCTTCAGAATTCTAATTCCTGTTGCTCCCAAAAAATAATAAGAATTTTAACTCCTGTACGAAATAAAAATATAGAAAATTCAAAATGCTCCAATTAGCCTAGCCTGTTTTACAAGGGAAATGCCAACAGCAAGAAGTGAACTGACAAATATACTTCCATGCCATGTGCGTCGGATGACTTATCACAACATACTTCCCTTAAACAGTATAATGTACATTTTCCTCGTGATTTAAATACAATGGCATCGGAAAAAAGAGTCTGACCTCGATCAGGTCCCTTTTTCCAGGTACACCGACCCAAAACTGGTTGAGAACGGGACATTATGTAAAACAAGATTGGTGCCCTATCTATATCAAATACAATACATACCAACTATATTGACCATAAAAATTAAGCAGAAAAGATCAAGCAAGAGGGAGAATTAGAGAAGCAATAGCTACAGCTAATGGAAGTCTTACAACAACAATTACTCAGCTGAAAACACAAGAAACCTAAATAAGGTAAAGCGTACAGGCAATTCCTCTGCACCCGTGCAAAAGTACTGTACAGTATCCTCTCCCGGTATTGAGGGGTTTTCATTTGTTCTCATCCCCGATCTGTTTGGTTGAGTTATCTCAAAATTTTGGCAATATATGTGGGCTTGGCCCCAAAACCACAGGCTGAAGCCAAGTATCTTGGATGGCAGAATTACACATTTCAAATAAAACTCAAGGTCCATTCACAGCCATTTCTGGTGAGGACTTCGGTGGTAACAACGGACATTCATCCCCATGCTGCCTATTATCACCAGAATCATTCAAGCAGCTTATAGGAGAAGCTTCTTCCTTGGTGGTGTGGTTTCCCATTTCTGTATTTTGGCTCTCACCAGATGAGCTTATGGAACCCCCGTCTTCGAGATTCGGTTCAATGTTCTCATTTGCATCTGACTGACTATTGTTGAATGCAGCGGTTACAACTTTCTTACTGGGTAGTACTGCCTGACTTAGTGTACAACACAAGGCAGCAAAAACACCTTCTCTTGGTTTTAAGCCTTTTGGAGATCGTTTCAACCTTTTTGGCTCAGGCTCCTCTTTCAAAGCCAATTTGCGTTTCAAACGGAACTCCGCCACTCCCTCATCTTCAACAGATACATCTGTCATTTTTTTAGGTGGGGGCCTGTAATCCTCATCATCTTCATCGTCATCATAGTCAACAAGTCCACCAGACCTTCATATATGGAAGTAATATTGAGTGAACATATTCGTTGAATGATAAAATTAGCACTTAGTCAAGCAACTTAATACCTAGATGATGGGTAGTTTGGTGAAGACCCATTAGCCAAGACAGGGTGCTGTGATTGGCCTGTGTTAGCTCTGGGTGTACGTACAGATGTTGAGTCTTCTTCATCACTGATAAGAATCCAAATTGTCATTCAGCAGTATTAGCACTTCGAGTTTCAAAATAAACATTTCACAATTTGTAAAGTTACATTATATGACAGTAGGACCAGAATACAAACCTGTCCTCATTACAGTAGTCCTCCTCTTCTTTGTCCAAAGCACGCTCATCAATTGGTTTCCTTTGGTCCAACAAACTACCAGCACTTCTAGCACCTGCACTTTCTAGTGACTGCAAACGCATAATATATTACATGCAGGGAAGTGCAAGATTGACATGAATATATCACAAAAGTATGGTAGTACCTGCTCGTATTTAACTTTTAGAGCGTGAATAGAAGATAAATTCTCAAATCTGGCCAATCGATCCCAAAACGTATCAACTAGATATCTTAGTAATATTTTCAAGTTCTCCTGCAGAAGACATGTTTCAGAAAACAAAATGACAAAGATGCAGCTTCATGCACCTATCATGCAATGCAAGGATTGCAAGGTACATAAGAAAGGAACAAACACCTTTCGGATATATTCAAAGAGTTCAAGAACCGCAGAATTCAGAAGATTGTAACGATCCCCATTAGCAACAAATGCATCTACAATTGGTTTGAAAAGGTTGTTCTTCACAAAATGATTCATCAGATGCTCATCCTGCAAAAATCATTAACAAACCACAGTGAAAAAAATATCAGAACCGAAACAGAAAAGGCAAGCTTAAGTCTGTCCCAGGAGAGGTGTATTCTAGATAAACAGACTTCCAACAATATTTCATGTAAACCAAAAGATATTTAAGGAGAGGAGGCAGAAAAGCACATTTACAAGAATATAGAGATTAGCTATATTAAACAGCATGTTAATTTTCAATTGATGCTTCTTTTTCAAAGGCTCGTGGTTCTTGTGTCAATGGATCAGAATATCAATCGCATATGAATTAGGAAACTTAATCAAACTGAAATAGCCTTAGTAATGCAAAACATGAGTGAACTTTCCATGCAAGCAAAAGAAAAGGACACCTAGTAGGATTACCATTTACGAGATCTGGAAATGCAAATGCAGCAAGTCAAGGGAACCCCACAAAACACCCCCCGGGGAGGGAGAGAGAGAGAGAGAGAGAGAAACCAATATAAACATACGTAAAAAATTAATTAAATAGCAACAGCTGAAGTGTATGCCTATGCTAAAGTAAAAACTTATTCAAGTAATTCAATAAAAAGAAAATAAATACACAATTACAAAACATAACAAAGATGTAAACGAAGCTAACACAAGAAAACTCACTGTAGAGTTTAGAAAGGCTTACACTGCGAGATACTAGTGTCCTCACAAATCTAACAGCAGCAACAACAAGATACTTTTCTCTTCTTCTTGTTAGATATAAAACCTTATCAATCACATTGTTAAGAAGAAAATTGCATCTGCAGAACAAAACTTAAGCGTAAATTCAAAATGAATTTCCATGCAAGTTATACTAACTAAATTAGCCACATGAAGGAGCAAAGAAATTACTTTATTCTATATGAATGGTGCAAAACACAAAAGCACAGAAGATCACATATATTTAATAATATTTCAGGCTTCACGTGTGTTTGATGCATGGATCCTCCATTTGACCTCAGAGACTCGAAGCCAATCTGACCATCACCATTTGGTGGGCATGATGATGTTATTACATCAACCAATTCACAAAAGTGCTTCTCGTAGAAAAATTCCACAACAGTATCTCTCTGAAACAAAGTTGAAATTATCAAAGTACATCAAAGGACCATCTAAGTTTTAGATGCAATGATAATAAAATAATGCCAATGAAAGAGCCTTACCTGCAAAGTGGGGGAAGGAATTAAGGAGATAATGTATATAAAAAATTTCAAAACCACATATATGAAACCTTAATTCATTATGCTGCCGCAGAGAGTACAATCATATACATATATATATATATATATATATATTACTAGAACAAAGAAAAACTTGAGGACATACACATGACAGAAGAATGAAAACCTGTGGTTAGGGGTGGCAAATGGGTGGTTCGGGTCAGGACCAAAATGGGTCCATGTAAATGGATCAAAACCACATCGGATTCAAAAACAGGTTGCGTCAGCTTTAATTGGGTCCAATGCCGAAAAAAAATCATTTGTTTTGCTTAATCAAGGAAATTAATTTGAAAGATAATAGTAATATCAACAAACATTTTACACCTCGTTCAATATTCAATTTTGCAACATAATGAGATGTATTTATTAATTTTTTTTCACAATAAACCATTGCATTTAAAAACTAACTAAAATTAGTACGTATTTCGTCATAAAAAATAGATTGAATTTACCCTTTCATAATTTTTTTCTCTCGAGCTGAATTCATAATCTCCCACTCATGTGATTAAACTTTAAACTGTCTTAATGCTACTAAAAAAGTAGAAGAGAAACTGGAAAATTAATCATGCTTCTTGTCTACTAATTTCAAATGCACATTCTCCAGCTTTAATACTTTTTGTCCACTATGTAAGCTGGTAATTTCTTAATTGATCCGTTGGAAAGCCTTTGACTTTATAGCAGACTTGGCTCGAAACTTGGTTAGCATCATACTCTATTAGAACATAAAAGCCCTTGAAGCCTCGTTAGAAGTTGGGGAATTTAGTAATTTACAAAAGCATGAGACTTGGACAAAAATGGGGAAAGAGGAATAAATATGGATGTGATTATCAATTCAAACTTAGTTCTTTTAGATTTTAGTTAAAACTTTTTAAGTGGACCCATTTGGACCCAAAACTTAACAAAACCCACCTAAACCCAATCCACTTGAATCCATCTACAAAAATCTTCGGACCCAACCCAATCCAAAACTAGTTGAGTTGGGTTGGACCAATGGGTCCTAACTCACTTTGCAGGTTCAAATGCCTCGGATTATACAGTACATACTATTTTAAACCCACCATTCAATTAAACAGCATTCTGGTCTCAGTCTTAATTCCAGTTAAGCCATGCTCCAACATGCTTACTAGTGGTCTGCCACCTATTCCAAGTCAGTTATAAACAAGTAATAAAATGAAAGACACTTCCATTGTGACAACAACAGCAAAATGAATTGGATATCAAAAAACTATTAAGTTAAACAACAACATCATCACAAGTACCGTACCTGTGATCCCGAGGTAAACGAATCCAAAAGGTTGCGAAGAATTTCAAGAAATTGGCAGTGCATATCATCTCCAAAATCTGTCAGCATATTCTTTACCTGCAAATTATGAATGCGCTTTATGTGTTGTAGAAGTCCACAAAGAAATTACTCTAAGCAAAATGCCAGGCACCACAACTTCCACACTCAACCACCACACCCACCCACAGAGGTTTTTACTCACAAGCACAACCATCATTCCCTCTGAAAAGAATGGTTGAAAGGTTGCCGCAATTAGTTTAATGAACTCCTTGTGCCAATACAATTATTGGGTTTATTACAGAAAGAACCCTGATGTTTGGTCTAATAAAAAAAAAAGAGTTCAGTCTCGAAATTACATATAGCCTCCTGATGTTTGTCTCCATCTTATAATTCACTTGTCGTCTATCTCCTTTACAGAAAAAGGTGAATTGAGCCAAATATACATAGGAAACTCTTACTTTGCCCTGAGGGTACTGTTGATAAAATACGTTGAGCAAAAATGTCCTTGGGGCCAATAACAAGTTTTTCAATTTTCAGGGAATATAATTGTTGCATTATTATATGAAGGGGCCAAACAAAATTATAAATTTATAATTTTACCAAAATATTTATAATTTTCTTAAATTCAAACAAAAAGTAAGAGATCCCTGCGCCGCCATATCCCCTAGTCCCACCCCACCGTGCCTCCCCACCCCTAACCCCCGTTCCAATTCCACCTCCCCACACCCCAAAGACACCCACCAGCAACCCCCCCCCCCCCAACCCACCCACCATAGCCCATATCTCCCAACCCCAATGCCGCCAAAGGGAGAGTATGAATATAAGATGGGTTACGGGTGGGGTGGAGTAACTTGGATACTAGGCTAGTTCAGTTTTTTTCTTTTTTTGAAAGACTGGCGGGGCAAAACCGTCCGTTCAATTTTTTAAATTTTAAGTTTTTTTCTAATTTAACTTAACGGCATAGAAGAAAAGGACTGACAAATTCCATCAACTTTTTCCCACATCTGTTAGTCATATGGAGGTATTTGTAATTTTAAAACTAAATTGAGTTCTTTTGTTAGGGGTTGGGGGGTGGAATTGTAGTTAACCCTTAATTATATGAAATTCTGGCAATTCAAGATAAATTTACCCTTTTGTGTTTCCAATATAACATCTATATAGAAGATAAATGTAATCAAAACATATCACAAAGTTCAGAGAGTTTTCCCAACACCACACAAATGTCTCAAGAAGGCACCTGCTGTATTGTCACTTCGAAGACAATTAATATGACCACTACATGCAGCGAAAGGCTGCTGTAAACCTTTATTGATGACTTTTCTAGGAATGGTTATATTTACCTTTTGAAATACATCTTGATATACAGAACACAAAAGAGAGAGTATCGAGAGGCTGGGGGTGGGTCGGGGTTTGTAGCATGAAAATTTCAATAGCAATATCCACATCTTATAATCAGAACACAAGATAGTGTAGCATGGGGGTGGGGGTAGTCTAGGGTTTGTAGCGTGAAAATTTCTCTAACAAAACTAATGATTTTTTGGATTCTACATCTTGAAAGATAGAATACAAGAGATAGTCATGAGGGTGTGGGGGTGGCCTAGGGTTTCCTAGTGTGACTTTCAGTAGCAAAAATAAGGGTTTTTTGGATTTTACATCTTGAAATACAGAACATATGAAAGAATATCGAGAGGGTTTACAAAATCCAACATTGCTTACCAGAAGTCCAAAAAGAACACCTTCCTGCCGAGTCACATAAGAACGCAATATATTTGGATCCTGATTCAAGAATAGAATGAGGATATCTGTCCTGTATCCATGAGCAACAAAAAATATAAAAAAGGAGTGATCAAACATAAACTTGATTGGGAAAGGGTAAACAGACAAAATTTAGATGTTAAAGAATAATATTTACGCAGTCAAAACAAGCTTCGTGTCTTCACTTTGCAAAACATCGGCAATTATGTCAAAAATCCCTTCATTGGCAAGATCCCTACAAGCATAAATATAAACGAATTATAAGAGAATTATTTATAGAACCACACAAAATATTAGCATGCATGATAATGAGAATTGAAAGTTTAAGTTTTGCTTAATTTACATTATTTCCCTCAAAAGTAATGGTCGAAAGTTAATGTGATAGTTTTGGAGGGGGAAAAAATCCTTTTACAAAATAGAGCCTTTCTGGAACGTGCCAAAAATGGAAATGGGAGCATCAAAATTTTGAAGTAAAAAATACAAACAGTATGTTATATGAGGAAAAAGCAAGACAGATATAACATCTTAACATACCTAAATAGCCGGAGCTGATGCCCCATCTGCAAGCTCTTACTTAAGATACAAAACTCGTGTAAGAAGTGTACCTGTTTCAACATAAAGAGCACAAACAGTGTTAATTCCTTAGCCATTGTTAGGATGAGATGGTAACAACCAGCCTCTCCCTTCTCCCCTCAAAATCTCAAACATCAAGCAAAGGAAAAGTGAAAAGATAGAGCCCTTCCTATTATCAAGAACCAACAGCAACGTGGATGCAGCATCATAATACATCCTATCTAATAAAATCCAACAGCTACTACTAAATGCCTTGGTCAAGGTTTCTGCAGGCATTGACCAGATAATTACAGATACAGATTGAAATACAACACTAGAGAAAAAGATATCAAACAACCATAGAGATAACACGAGCATAAATGTATCTCCAAAGAAGGTAAACCTTCTGTCACACACATTGGAAATATGTAAGCGCAATCAAAATTAGACATAATTGTCGGACATTTGCAAATTTATTTTATATGAAGTAGTTGTGTACAGCTAGGAAATATTGTATGGTTCTATATCTTTTCCTACTTAATGCTTAGATTAGTTTATTCCCAATTCTTAGGAATGTGATTCTTAATTCTAAGGAATCTTATCCCAGATTTTTAGGGATTGATTTAGAGATCAAACTTCTTTCATTAGGCACACCTTTGTGTTTAAACACTATGTACCCTGATTTCAATTTAGAAAAGAATTTCAGTCTTTTTCCACAAGGTGTCAAGAGCCAGTCTGCTCTCTGAGTTTTCTTTAATCACCTAGAAAATCCATCAGCCTTTATTGCTGATTATTGGCCTTCATAGCTAAAGCCGCCTCCATTTTTTTTTCCTGAAAATGTCAGAAAATCTCTAGGATTGCCATTGAATCAATACCAAACTGGAGGACTAAAGCAAGAAATAATTGACAAACTAAGAAATAATCTTAATTCTTGAACCCTCTAGTGCAGGTTCATTGGCTTAATCAGGTAAGAGCCTTGTCCCTTATTCTTTAAGGCCTCAAATTTACCTCTTTCAAGCTACACAGGAGCTACTGACCACATGACACATGACACATAACCCAACCAGCCCAGGACAAAGAAAAATTACAGTTGCAAATGGCTCATCTGTGACTGTTTCTGGTCAAGGAACAAAAAATGATCACATTCTCTTTCTTTAAAGAATGTATTGCATGTTTCAAAGTTGTCTACTAACCTTATATCGATTCAGCATATCACCAAGGACTTGAACTGCAAAATAACCTTCTTTTCTACACATTATATCTTTCAGGAATAGGCCACAAGGAGGACGATTGGATTTGCGAAGGAAAGAAATGGACTCTATTATCTTGAGGAAATGAGTGCCAGATAAAGACCATCTCTTTACTGCTCATCAATATATTTTTTCCTCCAGTGTAGCTGAAATTTGGCTTCACCACTTCCGCCTTGCACATCCACCTTTTAATTTGCTTAAAACCATGTTTTCATAACTTCTTAGAACTGTCAGTGTTAATATTTTTCATTGTGAAACTTGTGAACATCTAGAATTCCTAACATTTTTGGGGGCTAGATTGTTTTGCCTATCATTGATGATTGCACTATAACAATATAGTTAATTCTCAAGAAAGAAAAATCTAAAATAAGCAATATTTTTTCAGATTTTCACAAAATGTTAAGTAGACAATTTGGGGCTTCTATTGAAAGAGTTAGGTCAGACAAGACTTACAAAAACTATGCTAGAAATGGCATATAAACAAAGTCAAGGGATCATACTATCTTTAAAAAAAATTCAATCACAGGGGATGTCACGGCCGTACTCGTTTATGTGGATGAAACTATTGTGACAGACCAAACCGAAAGAGACTTGTTCTGGAAATGCCTAGCTAAAGAACTAAGATTAAGAAACTCAGAAGATTGAAGTATTTCTTGTGTATTGAAGTAGCATACTCCAAACAAGGCATCTTTGTTTCTCAACAGAAATATGTGTTGGATCTCCTCAAGGAAACTGGTACACTTGATTCTAGGGCAGCTAGAACACCTATTGAATCTAATCATGAGATGGTTGAAGACAAAGATGATAGTGCAGTAGATAGGGGAAGATATCAGAGATTAGTTGGGAGGTATCTATTTATCCTATACCAGCCCTGTGAGCATATTAAGTCAATTCATGCATGATCCAAAGGAAAAACACTTGAAAGCTGTCCGTAGGATTCTACTCTACCTTAAGGCCACACTAGGAAAAGGGATTCTGTTCAAGAAAAATAAAAAGCTTACTCTAGAAGCTTGTACAGATGCAGACCATGTGGGTTCTATGGTAGATAGGAGATCTGTACCTTTCTTGAAGGTAATCTTGTGACATGGAGGAGTGAAAAACATCCCGTGGTTGCAAGATCAAGTGCTGAGGCTGGCACATGATTTTTTGTGAACTTTTATGGCTGAAGATAATCCTTGATGATCATAAGGTCAAGAGGGAAGAGCCTATGAAACTCTACAGTGATAACAATCTGCCATTAATATTGCACATAATCCTGTGTAGCATGATGGCACTAAAAATATTGAAGTTGATAGGCATTTCATAAAGGAAAAGTTGGACAACTGCCTGATTAGCACTCCTTACATGCCATCAAGTAATCAATTAGCAGATGTTCTAACCAACCAAACAGCTACATACATCTAGATTTCAAGAAATTATAAAGGCTAGGAAAAGAAAACATCTTGATGGGAACTATTGGAAATCTGTAAATTTATTTTCTATGGAGTAGTTGTGTACAGCTAAGAAATATCGTATAGTCCAATATCTTTTCCTATTTACTAATTAGATTAGTTGATTCCCAATTCTTAGAATCTGATTCCTAATTTTAATGAATCTGAACCCAGATTTTTAGGGATTGACTTAGAGGTAACTTCCTTAATTAGGCACATGTTCGTGTATAAATACCAACTATACTCTCATTTCTATATAGAAAAGAATCAGTCTTTTTCCACAATAACAAATGTTTAAGAGTTCACGTTCTGCATATTTCCTACTTGGAAAGTACAAAAGTATGTATACCATAATCCTAAAACAATAAAAATCACTAATATTTATTATATTCATCCTCTGGTTGAATATTCTATAAGAGGAAACTCATGCCAACTTGTAAAGCATTCAGGTTGAAAGGATTTTTGGAGCTAGGAACACATTCAGAACAGTTCGGATCCTCTATTCCATTTGATATTCCATCTAGTGTTACATTTCACCAATACACGATGGAATAACAAATTGTAACAAAAGATCCAGATGGCATCTAGAATGGAGAAAATGGACTACTCAATAACGAATCATAAAATTTCCAAAAAAATCCATTTTACATCTATTACTCACATTTATGAAGACATCACATAATATAATCTTTGGTATCACAATTTATTTATCACCGACAATCTTTCATATATATTGCAAACAATAAAAAAATATTTTTATACCTCAACAAATTATTTCAAGTTCCGAACAATTAAATTTTTGCAAAAATCCTTGCAAATATGAAAAAATTATTGCCAATTATACATTAATATGTGTAATATTATTTTTACTTATCAATTTATATTTTAATAATTTTTGAAATTATCATTAAATTCAAAAAATAAATAAGATATTTAACTAATAGAGAAATTAAATATTACCATATGTCCAACTATGATATTTGTCAATAAAGACCGTATCTTGCAAATTATGAAAGTGAATACCAATATTTTAGTAATTCAAATTACATCTTTTAATTAAGGAAGTAAATTCTCATCAATCATAAAAGACCAATCAAATCATTCAATTTCATCAAGTAAAAATGGCAAGATTCCCCTACTATAAGTATAAGTAAGGATCATAAGTACAACAAACAAATGTACATTCAAGAGGTGTTGGAGGATGTTTCAAAGTTTTCTCAACCCAAGTCTATCAAATTCAAGAAGATCCATGTCGTTCAAAGCCAATATGAAGGCATTTACTGCAGAGGCTATCAAAATTATAACATTTAATTCGAGATAAGGTGCTAAACCCTCAAATTAGCGTTATTGAAGGACAATCAACATTGGAGGAGATCAAGTTATCAATTTTCAAATCCCAAAAATTCTTGTCCATAAGAGAAGAATCAGAGGGTTAATAGAAATCATATCCATATTCATTCATTAAATATAATAAAATTTTAATTTGTACTATTTTTCTTGTCTTGTTATTATTGCAGACACAAAATTTGTGTTAAGAATTTGTGGCACGCCCAATGAAACGATCTCTACTTCTCATATTTTTTCCTCACAAATCAAATTAAAGGATGGACAAAAACTCCATTATCACAAATTTCAAAGTTCTTGCATCAATCAATCAACTTTTGATGAAATATGCAAGTCGGGAAAAATGAAAGAGGTGTTCCATGTCTTCACTCAAATTCCACTGTGGCGTTTTATGTTTTCACCCAAATTGCATTCAAAGGATGCAAATGAAAACCGAAGTTGTTGAAAGCTAACTCCCAACAAATGAAGAAATGGAATCATCTTAACTTTTCAATGCTCCTAGATACGAGTACAAAATATCTAAAATTTTCAAATACAAGTCTGCTCAAGTGTTTCTAAATACAAACATAAACTATCTAAAAATTTCAAATTAAAGTCTACTCTGTTACTAGATACGAGCATAAACTATCTAAATATTTTCAAGTTGAAATCTTATCAAGTTCTCCTTGATAAGAACATATCAGCAAGTTCAAGTAAATTCGAAATGTCCTTAATATTAGTATAAAAGGTCTACAAGTCAAATCAAATGAAACACTGCTTCATATGAGTATAAAAGGCCAAACACTCCTTGATACGAGTATAAACTATCTAACAAATTCAAATTCAAATTCAAATGGAGACTTCTTGATACGAGTATAAACTATCCACAAATTTTAAATTTAAATAGGAATTTCTTGATTCAATATAAACTATGTAACAAATTCAAGTCCAAAACAAAAATTTCTTTATCAACTATCTACAAATTAAAGATGAAGAACTATCTACAAATTCCAAACAAATTCAAGTAAAGAACTCCTTGATATGAGAATATTGTTTATAATTTCAAATCAATACAATTGAAGAATTCTTTGATATGAATTCAATTAAGAACTCCTTGGTATGAGTTTAAACTGTCTCTATGTTTCATATAAAGTAAGTTATTGTTACTTGATCCTAGCGATGAAATATTTCAAGACTCAGTCATTTTTCGCATCTGACAAGACAAATGCACGTGAACAAGTCTCGAGGGGACATTTGTAGATATGAAAAATTTATTGCTAATTGTATATTGATATACGTAATATAATTTTTATTTATCAATTCAAACTTTATTTATTTTTGAAATTATCATTAAATTTCAAGATTAAATAAGAAATTTAATTGATAGAGAAATTAAATATTATCATGTGTCCAATTATGATATTTGTCAATAAAAATTGTATCTTGCAAATTATGAAAGTGAATACCAATATTTTAATAATTCAAATACATCTTGTAATTAAAGAAGTAAATATTCATCAAATCGTGAAAGACCAATCAAATCACCCGTTTCATCAAGTAAAAAGAGCAAGATAATTACAAATAGGGATCATCTCCAAGGACTTAGACACAACAACAAACAAATCTACATTCAAGAAGTATTGGTGGTGTTGGAGAAAGTCCCAAAGTTCTCTCAACCCAAGTCTATCAAATTCAAGAAGATCCACAGCATTCGAAATGAATGTTGAAGGACAAATCAATTTGGAGGAGATCAAGTCATCAATTCCACCTTCAAAATTTCATATCCCAAAAATTCTTGTTCGAGAATAATCAGAGGGTCAATAATGATTGTATCCACATTTATTCATTATTCAATAATTTTTTAATTCATACTATTTTTCTTGTCTTGTTATTATTGCAGACACAAAATTAGTGTTACAGTCCTGATATTCTTTCAATTGTATATATTTCCAAGGTATTACAAAAAAAAACAAAATATCATGTTATTTATAGCATTTACCTAGATAAGCAATTACACTACTACCAGCCTACAATATATTTATAATAACATAAGCTTGTGGCAATATTTTCTCCCACAACTAACACCATATGGGAAGAATATACAAGAAACTGCAAACCACTAGGTAATAGAAACACTAATTTCAAGTAACAAAGTTAATCTAGAAAATGTGATAAATACTAGATATTTTAAAATATTAAAATAATTATAAGCATGTTGAATGCACTCTTTAAGTAATGAGCTGGAAACAGAGTTTTCATTTTTTGGAGAAATTGGGCTTACAGATCAACCAATAATATATTCAGACATCACTGCAGAGCCAGTGGACACGTTGCAATTTAATGGTGCCAACAGCACAAGAAACTAAGCCAAATGCATAAGCTTTACAGATTCACAAAAATGTTAACCAAGGACTAATATTTACCAAAGTTTTCTTTGATTCTACAGAAGTGTTAGGAGACTTCAGCCTAGCAAATAATTCTTTAATAAAGGTGTTATTGTCTCTCAGCAAGGAAACAACCTGCAAGAAACAAACAAAATCAGTTTCGAAATAAAAACAACATATATAGTATTGAAGCAACAGGAAATGGATCTTACAATTGCATTATTTGAATGAATAATGGAATTTAAATTGGCAACTATGGCCTCATCCAATGCTCTGGGCAAAATGACATCCTGGCATAAGCAATACAAAGCATAAATTTCATTTACTAATACAGGTGAATAAAAAAAAAGGCTCTGCATTAAATAATTAAAGAGATACCTTCAGATAACCAACTCTGTACGTTTGATGTATCTTTGAAAGGACTACAGGATCTTTAATAGGTATGGCCTGAAACACACCCCCATAAGCAGAATGAGCAATGAATAATGCAAATAGAATCAACAATCAAGTGACACCTTCATCCCCCATCAAAAGAAATTCTTTCCAAACAGCAACTTCCATTGTCCCCTTTTGTGGTGTGGTGATGGGGAAACAGGGATTGAAGATCTTATGGGAGTTGTACCTCTTTATAAACCACATGCTCTTTTAAAAAGTCGCGATGACGGATGTGAGGTACCTCAGGATCATCTGCAAACCAAATTTGAAACAGTTCCATTACCAAAACAGTTTCTAAGCGGACCAAGCTAATCAGGGCAGAGATAACAACAGATAATAATATCCTATCACAGTTGACATGCACTTTTGATTCATACAGAGGTCTAATCAAAAATTTTGGGCCCTTGATAACTATTTCTTTTTAAATTAACCAAATAAATGCCTGCATATAGAATGAAAATAAAGTTGCACACTGGAAATAAGCACGAAAACCAATTGCCATGTGCACATTCATAGGAAAGCCCCCTGGAAATATGCATTTCAGCAGGGTCGCATTCAAAATAATGCATGAAATTTCCACAAACCACAAACGTCAAAACTATAGAGATATGAGTTTAGCCGTTCATAGTGGGTGAACTCAATTGCACAAAATGAAGCATCAAGAACAACGCCATATATGAGACATGGGTAGAATTGAACAGAGTCAAGCACTTCGAGAAGAGCAGAATAAAAGTGGTCATATATTATGATTATGAGACGATTAAAATGGTGAATAGGTACCAAATCAAAGTATCATAAATAGCAGTGACAGCTCCTGAAAAACGAATTATTAGTAGTTGAACAGTGCGTTCTTTCAGTAAAGAGAGATTTGAACAAAAGAAAGGGAAATGCCATCAAAATCTGTAAACTCTGTGGTTAATTGAAGTTAGAAATAAAAACATGTGAGAATATTAAGCAACAGTGCATTCAACTCAGATACAAAAGCCGGTATATTCTGGTTGATTGCCCCATAATCACAGTTAACCATAAAAATGTCTCAAGAAATACAAATCATTTAAGTAACAACGTAACTGTTAAGAGAGCAAAAGGTACGCTTTCAATGTAAGGAAGAGTACAAAAAAGGTTGATCTCAAACTTTTGGCTGTTAAATTGTGAATTCAAACGAGGGAAGCCGGGGTCGGGTGGGGGGGAGTGATAGAGAGAGAGAGAGAAAGAGAGTTACATTCAAGGCATCCAATTATATCCATGATCAAGTCATCCCCAAATATTTTCTCAAAGATCTGAGGACTGTTTAGTAAAACTGCAAGCATACACAAAACATTTTTAGATCAATGCCAAAGCTTAAAACTGTTGATAGCATGCTGAAGTATACTGGCAAGTTCACGTACTGATTCCTCTGATGATTTTGAAAATCAAGAGAAGACCATCAACATTTTCCAAATCTTCACATATTCTGAACAATTCCATCAGCTTCCGGAAAAAATCTTGCTGCAACACCATAAGGTTCACTTAAGTTAGCACCAACTAATAAACAGGCCTAAAAAGCAAAAGCGAAGGAAAGGACATAACCGATATTAAGAAAGCAGCAAATCAAAATGAGAGAAAGCAAAATAATTTGAAATGAAATAGGGTAACAAAGAATTGAACAGAAGAAAAAGGAAATCGGAAATAAAAATAGGCCAGACATCAGAAGCTTATCATTCATTTGCACAACTAGTTCACTTCAATCCATGGTAAGTCACAAAGTTACCCCCAAAACAAATTCTTTTAAGGAATTCACACTTACAAAAGATAAGGGCAATACAGGCTAGGGCTGATCATAAAATTTAAAAAACAGCCCGAACCGCATTACACCGTGCTGTAGATACTACACGAACCGCACGGTTTGTAATTCACTAAACCGCCACTGCACCGCCCACCTCCCCCTTAGAGTATGAGTAGGTCTCTTTTACTCTTATGTGTTAAGTAGGTGCCTTCAATCCAACCATTGAAAAAATTATGTAGTTGCTATTTGACTATGTTATTATACTGAAGTCCCAAGAAGGTTTTGTAGTTGACGTTTTAATTTTACTTTATTTTTATCTCATTTCATTTCATAAATTCAATTTATACAATTTGCACAAAATATTGTAGCTTTTGGAATTTTGGAAACTTAGTCTTTGTATTCCTATTTTGAAGACACTTCATTTTATTCGGATATCTTTTCATGTCAATTTATTTTTTTGCTAATATCCAGAAATTTTGCAATCACGTGTTACTTTTTTTTTTCGTTTATTAAAACCACCCTAAACTGCACCTTTGATTTATTTAGCAAAACCACAATTTGAAATTAATATTTAGTAAACCCGCATACGGCAATTTGGTTTGAAATTAGTAAAACAAACCGTCAAACTGCACCATGATCAATAAAGGCCCAATACATCTATTAATAAAAAGTTACCACAGCTACTGTAGATTCAACAAAACAAGCACAAATGCACGCACGTAGAAAGGTTATCGCGACAGTTCACCAAACTAAGGAATGTCGCTAAATAACCACTGCATATATATACAAAAGTTAAACCACCATTATCATCGCCTACTGGCTGTCCTTACGTCATGCAATACAAGTTCAGTCACACGCAACTGATCTGTAATTCCACTCTCAACAACAGTCTGCAAAACCAAAGACCAAAACCAAATGAGTGCTTCATCTTTATAATGTGAAAAGAATGAATTGTAGCAAAGGAGCCAGAATGAGAAAAAGAATCCAGCATAAACTCTAAAGTACAACCAAATAGAACATTCCAAGAATCACAAGAATGACAATGAAAATCTAAGGAATCTCCAATGTCATAATGTGAGTGGTATTGGGGAGGGAGGTAGCATAGATCAGCTTGTACCTTAAGTATCAAAGGGAGAGTAGACAGCTCAACTGGAGGCAACTCCCTCAACTCACTGTTGACATTATGGAATGTCTCATCTGAAGAATTTAGAATATGGAACATCAACACTACAGCTTCAAAAAAGAGCATGCTGAAACTAAAAAATTTTAGGAAGGGCAGGGCAAAGGCATTCCACCTACTTCATGCAAGATGCCCAGTATGTCAAAATTTTATTTCATTAATCTAAAGTTGGTCTGGTCCATCGGTGAAACAATGCAACAGTAAAATAAGCTTTGATAAGCTCAACTGCTAAGCATATTGCTAAACACAATTTATTCTTTCCACTGTCCTTAACACGCATCAAGTTTTCATTACAATCTATTTTTTCAATAGTAAAATCATTTGATCCCATGGAAGTACCCAAATGCATGGTCCTCCTTGGTTATGTTACATTTTCTATTTTTTTGTGTTTTCATGACCTGGACACGAAGATAATGCATATGGCTTCACATCCTCATTTTCCATCTCTGAAAATGGAAGCCAGCCAATTTCAAAGAACACAATTTTGATTTTTCAGGAAATGTATCTCATTTTCTGAAAATACATGAAAAATGTTTTCAGATATCTTCAGATATCTAAAAACATTAAATATTATAATAGTTTGCTAATAACTGAACCATTTATACTTACTATTATTTTTTATTAATATTATATCACTATTCGTACTTCGTAGTAATTAATATACTAATCTTAATGTTTTAATAAATATTATTTCTTATCATGTTACTAAATATATGACTATTAGAGGTAATACTGATATATTAGTACTACAGCATATTTTTACATATTTGATTATAATATTATCATCACATTATTCATCACAACATTTCTAGCATACTTTATTAACATTACCATTTTTGTTATTGGACAATTACATGTTTTTCTAGAAAATTATAATAGCATGTTATGACAACCTGATTATGATAATAATGACAACAATGGCATTTACGAAAACCAACACAAATCATAAATATTGTGGTGGTATTGCTGCAATATTAGTAGATTTCTAATTATTGGAATGGTTTTAATAATAAGAATAAATGATAAAATTTAATAGGACTAACGATAACTACTACTAATAGATTATTCGAATAATCCAAAGAAGAATATTAACAGTAACACTACCTACAGTAACAATTTCATAAACAATGAGAATGTAAGTCATTATCAAAACAAAAATGTTATAGGTGTTAATGTTATTTCATTATCATAACAGTAAGTTCTATTATAAATTATCATATTACTAATATTTAAAGTATATAAAATATAGGAAAGATTATGGTATTTAAGAAATGTAATTAATATTTATGAAAAAACAAAAAGATCAATATCTCAAGCATATCAATTATACAACTAAGTACAATAACAAAATAGTGGCCACACAAACAAATGCCATGTCTCATCATAATTGTTTCCAAAAATGGAGAACCAAACACAAGGTCAATTCTCACAAAATTGAGAACATGTGAAGTAAACAAGTTTCCATTACCTCAGAGTACATAAGACATTTTCAACTCAAATCAACAATCGCAATCTCAACTTCTTTTCCATTCTTAGGAACATGTGAATCATATTATGTAGCATACCCATAAACATCTTACTGAAAGAAAATTCCAAAAACATAACCAGACGGAGCCTATAGTTTGCAAAGCAAAAGGCTGGAAAATGTAGACTCAAAGACAGATAAAAGACATGCAGAATCAGTGAAAAAAATGGAAGACCCACAAGCACTCACTGGTAAGCGAGCTAAAGTGCATATTTCTTTGCACACTGCATATATGGTCCCTGTATGAACATAGATGGAAACAAAAATGTTATAATCTGCCATCTGCACACTACGATTAAATTATAAAGGGAAAGTAAGACTTCAAAAAAAGTATTAACATGTTTGATACTTGCCATATATAAGAGCAACCAGTTGTCTCTTGGAAGCTAAGAGCCAATTCAGTTGAAAAATCAGGATCCCTCCATGAAATAATTGTGTCTGAAGGTATAAAACTAAGCATAAGCACGGAAGAATGGAAAAAAATGGGAAATGAAGTCCAAATAAATATGAAAAGCAGAAAGTAATGAATGACAAAAGAATACCTTCTTGCTTACGATAAATATCATTTGAGCTGATGCGATGTGACAGTAACGTTTCATTGTCCTCCTCATCAACAACAAATAATCCCAGGTCTTCTGATCTCTGTGCCAGAAGTCACAATGTTTCAATCTAATATTACAAATACAAAATGATCCTAAGCCATCATGGTAAGAAATGTTTGTTAACCACAAAAATAAAAAGTCAAACCTCCAAATAATCAACAGTGACATGGCCAGTTCCTTGGTCATCCCATTTCCCATCCTCATTCAAGCGGTATACTTTAACACGCTGAAACAAAGACTAACACATGAGAACTGTGGAATCAATTATTTCCATAGTTAAAATGATGAATCACATAACAAAGGTACTGAAACTACACAGTACTTTTAAGTATGTGTGATAACAATCAATAAACAACAAGGCAGAAGAAACAAATTACACATGAACCACGCCAATATCTCTACAGGTAAAGTAGAAGGATGCAGGAAAAGAATATGAATGCTGAAATTAAATGTCACGCATACACCAGCTAACTACGTCCAGCTCTTGATTAAGATGCAAAATTGCAAGTAAAGCTAAATCAACTGATGAACTAAGTAACTCAAGCAATATTAAGGCCAGGCAGGTAAAAAAAATGGCAAATATTTCCATTAGACAAGTTCAGCAACTTATTTATCAAATTCTAGAGTATGAAATAGAGATCGAAGAAGATTAACTGTAATAGGTATGGACACAAAAGATACTCCCCTAACTGTAATAGGCATGTGTAGGAAGCTATTTTCCTTGTTCTCAACACATTCTGACAATTCACTACTTTATAAGTACCAATAAAATTGGTAGATATCAGACAAATTATATGGTCGACATTAGACAAATTATATTTGTTTATGCATTTCTTTTATTCCCATTTCCACCTAGTTCTGGTTCAAATTTGTCTGACATTTTAGAAGCAGACCAGCAGGAGCAAAAAATTCAATCCCCAATTTTTGTGCCAGTCTTCCTCCTAAACAGCTTATTTATAGTTCTAGAAGTACAGGTGGTTGATTCTTAACTCATGCCACAATTTATTTCATTTATTAAAGAAATTCTAGGCATTTAAAAATGAGTTTCAAGTCATGTTACGAACAAATTCAATTAGCTTTCAAGAAAATTCCAGTATTATCTAATATCTTGCAGATTTGAGGGTTTCCAAGGATTCAAATAGGTCGTTCGAAGCTGTCATTCTTCCTCCCAACAAACTTCAACTCCATCAGGATGGGAAAAAAAAAAAGAGTCGTACGATCAAGTTGTTGAAAGAAGAACACGAAAAATTGGTAAGCAAAATATAATGCACATTGATATTAAGTAAATACGAGAAGTTTAATAACAATATGAACATTTTGACAAAGAGGTGCAAAATTTTATTGATACATACCAACTAAACCAAACAAGTAAGACAACCACATCATATCCATAACCTCTAAAGTTCCAATTTAAGTGAACCCACAATGTTCTGACTTCGTCAGATGTAGCCAACTTGTTGAATCCTAAAAAGAAAGCACTAATATGCCCATGACTAATTAACAGTATATGGATTAAGTGTGTTTCCACAAAAACACAAGGACCTAATTACATTCCTGTAAGAGAAGAATTCCAGTACTGTTAATTCAAAGTCTTACATACAATACAATACAATACAACTGTTGCTATATGGTGAGGAACAAGAACTTGTCCTTCACCAAAATGGACACTTACACTTCAACAGGTTTCCATGCATTCAATGGATTGCCAGAAATCACACTACAAGGTAACAAGGAGCACTGGATTGCAATTGAAAAAATTCAGGATTAAAGTGAGCTAACTTCAGGGACCACTATAATAATTGACCACAATGTGAATCAACCATAAAACAACATGGAAGCACCTATAATGAATATAATTTCAGGCATACCAATCAAGTTGTAAGAAGAATGATTCAGTAAACAAAAGTTCCAGGAAAGTTAATCAAGAGGACGAAGGTCAATAAGATGCAATCATGAGCTTCTGTAAGACGATGAGAGCTAAAGACAGTTAGTAAGCTTGTACGATTCACATCAACCCCTCAAAATCCTCCATGCATTGCTAGGTTTAGATATGCCCCTCCATTATGTGCTGACAAAACTTAGGGACATAATATAAAGCAAGTCAAAAAATGCCTTTCATGGCATTACGTGCATGAACTATGCAATTATATCCACCTCGAATCCATTCAAGCATTTTCTTAAACCAAGACAAATCAAATCTCATTGATCATCTCCATGCCTCCGACCACATTGATTTCCACTGCAGCAATTTAATTATGTAACTACATCTACTAAACAACAAAATAAGAACATTATGCAGCCCCCTAACCAAGTTCTTGGAAAGCAGTCTAATATAATTTCCACAAGAGCCTTCAATGCCCCCTTGAAAAGTTAGCAATTACTCCCAAACCCACTACACAAAAGTTCAACAAAACCACCAATATTTCATTCAGGCAATAACCTCTCCACCATCTATATATCCCATCATACCCTAAACACTTGAGTCTTGAGAAACAATTTGCGAAGAATAACTTTTAGTTGTAAAAGGCCAATATCCATTATCTCATGGTTAAGCAAGCAAATGTCTCACTTTAATAATGAAAACAAGCTCAGTACATAACTTTTTAAGTACTTAAAACCATTCTGTTCTCAAAGTTCAATATTACACGTTTATGTTGACAGCCAAAATTAAAATCAAATCCACAAAACAAAATCACACATTTGAACAGAAACAAAGTCTGCTAGACAATAAATACTAGTTAACAATTCTGAAGAATAAAAAGACATAGCTGCAGCTTAGAGGAAAGCCTAAAGTTCAAAATTGAAAAGGTAACAAAAATGAACTCAATCCTATGGCTAAATTACAAACAACTTTTTTTCTCTTTGCTCTCGATTAACTTTTTATTCACTGACCTGCATGGAATTGCTGGCGCTCGGCGATTTATCTTGCGCGCCCATGGAAAAAACCAAAGAGCTTCGCCTCTTCGCGAAGCTAGCGAAATTCTCTGCACGAACCGCACAGATTGAATTTGCTGAACTTAAATCACCGAACCTTTAACTGGAAAATTAGGGTTTAAGGAAAAAAAAAAAAAAGAGCAAGAGACCAAATTTTTGACAAAAAAGTTGAAATTAGGAATCCATGCGGGTCGGGCTATCGTTTTCGGAACAATTTAAAAACCCTAATCGCCCTTGATATCAGAGCGAGTGAACGAGCTCGGGCTCTCTCTCACTCTCTCTCTCACTACTTTCTTTTGTATTCTTCCTTAACAGTGAAGTGTTTTCGTTTCTGCCCGATCTTTTAAAAAACAGTGGGAGCAGTGAGTTGAATGACGGTATTACCCTTAATGTATGCTGCAATTTACGGTTGTGCCACTACCTAGATTACCTTTGGCGCTTACTAAAATTTTGGTGTTTAATTTTTTTCTAGATTTATTATATTTCTGTTAATCTTTAAAATAATTTCATTTTCAGTAAGCAGAAAAAAACAACAACATATAATTATAAAATTTTGACAAAAAAATTTTTGTTATGTGTCTGATTTTTGTGTTTTAAATTTTGATAACATTTTATGATTCATTTAATTGAAGTTACAAAATCCAAGTTTTAATCGTCAAATTTTGTCATAAATTTTTTATTTGAGACTGGTAGATAAATTATTCATTTCAAGACAATAAATTTGTCATCAATTTGATTGGTTATCATGTAGTAATAAATGCAACACATATGTACAAAATATTGCATTTTTATTGTTCATATTCTCATAAAATTTTACACGATTTGAAATTTAGGATTAAAAGTTATTTTTATAATAGAAAAGTTTTAGAATTTAGATATCGTTTTATTTACGTTGTGTTGCTACTAATCATTTGCTAAATCATTATCAAAAAAGTTTTTTAAATAATAAAATAAATAAAACATGAATTGCCACTTATTTTGTATGATGATACTTTTAAGTTATTATACCTTCTTACCACAAAAGAGATATTTTGGTTAAATTTTTAAATGTCATATTTGTATATTACTCATGTATGCATTGGCAAGTGTCATTCGCAGGTATAAAGGAAAATAAATTATAAACACTACAATAATAACTTATCTTTTTTAGTAATAGTTATTTTTCCAAAAAAGAAAAAAAGAAAATAAGAATCAAAGTTATCAAACGTTATTTTTTAAATTGATTAGCTGATATAGTTTTATTTTTTATTCGTAATATTCAATCACATATATGAAATATCCAACATATTGAATTCTTAAGAGCCAAGACTTGTATTTTCTTTGTCACTAAATGTGTTTATATTTGTTTAATGGCGTCATTAGTTCTTCGATTTTACTTGTGAAAGTCTAAATTGTTTATTTAGCTCTATTTATTAAATTAATGTCGTAATCCACATGTTGATACAACTACGTATTATTATGTTTCTTTTCCTCCAATCATTGGTGTCCTAAAGTTCATAAAGTGAATATCATTAACAACCACATATTTCCTTTGTAAGTGTCACACCAAAGGTGGCCTTTTCATGGTTAATTAATCCATCATTAACCCCACATTGAGTGTTATTTGTATCCTGTGAAGATATCTATATCTTTGAAATTGGATATATTTTAAGCATCATTTTTTCACTAATCATAGTATATTAAAACTGTAATATTTACATTTTATATTATCCACTAACTTTTTGGTAAGCTTTTTGAATCTATAATTTTATTGATAAATTAATAATCAAATCAAATCAAATCAAATCAAATCAAATAAATAAAAAAAAAAAAGTTATGTCATGAAACCATAGCTACAGCTCAACATGACAAAACTTCCAAAATAATCGTTATTGAAAAGGCCATACTTTAGGGTTGCATTTGCACACACAGAGAGGAGTCATTTAACTACAAATCAAATTTGGATGTTGATGTCCAAAAAAGAGGTTTACAAGTATAATTTAGGTATACCAACTTTAATAATTGTCGTGAGCTGATAAAATGAACATGAGTTTGTCCCGAAGCCTATCCAGAATATTTGGATCTAGAACGGAGATGGTTGATGGGGCTGATCTGGAATGTGCCATAAACCAGACTTGGCACTTGGACATGATATTTGGACCGACCTACTCGGGCGATGAATTAGCCCAAGCAGACCTGGATATTTGAGTCGAACTACTCAGGCGATGATGAATTAGCACAAGACCTCCTCGGACCCAATGTTTGAGTTGACCTAAACACTTGAATAATAAGTGATCTGAGTCTGAGTGACTTGGACATGCATCTTCGTCCAGCTTGTAATTGAGCTTTAGATTCTAATTTCATTGCCCTCAATTGATGCTTTTCTAGAAACGGTCATCTTAAATTAATGTATTCAAGTTATCTCAATCTCAAGTGAATTATTATTTCTTGATACGTACGCATAAATGTGTAGCACACATCCATTCTACAATGTGGTCTAATGTGATTCTTTAACTTCAAGAAATGGCTCATAGACATCACTCTATTTATCTTCATTGTTCTGGCTATATATCACATTTTGCTAGAATCAACATACTCCTTGACCATATTAATGTGCAAAATTTAGCAGAATCAGATCACTCAGTGATCAAGAATGTGCAAAAGTTATCTCGTGATCTGTGAAAAGAGCTCAATACTCCATCAGTAAGACATAGTTATAAAAACTCACAAACCAAGAAAATTTAAGATAACACATCTCAATTAGACTAGGATATATTGAACCAACACCATCACAGGCAAAAACAAAAGTTCATGCACAGGAGAGAAGCTAAGCATGTTCAAATGAATGTCAATGGGGGACTTGCCAATTTCCAGCAAGACTAACAAAACCTACAAATACTGACATCTCATGGTTGTATTCATACCCTACTAAAGTTAAAACACAGTTACATCAGATTCACCATTAAAAATGCAGACATCAAGATTTTGCTAAAAATCTTGATAATCAACCACAAAATCCAGATCAAACTTTACTAAGAAGACTACAATTGTTACAACATAACAAAATTTACTAAAATGATTTTAGCTAAACTACATTTTAATCTAATGAAAATATGCACTTCTGATGTTAAAACACATTCTTCATACCTTCCCCATCTCTCTGAAATCATTGATTGCAAGTAAAAGAAAACACCTCCATAAAGATCAAAATTCAATTGGAAATAGTTAGCATTAGAACATTAAACCAATATCCACTCGCAACTGTTTATACAAGACACAGTATTCAGGAATCACTTAGAAGCAATCAAATAAACTGAGAAACGCTAACAAACAAAGAAGCATTCTAGGTCACACATTAAGATTCACAGACCTAATACCTTAGGTGAAGGTCGTTACAAGGGTTCCTAATGAGAACTACCTATATCTGCATTAAGATATGTTGTCAGAGGTATCAGATAGAAATGTGGCTGGCATTTCAACTAGATCACTTGGCTGGCAGGGACGAACAAATTCACCACTTAACTAGTAAGGGAAAAGCCCTTGACTAATAAGAAATATGCTTTCTCAGTTTGGTCGATGAGCACTCAAGCAGCCCTCTGCGGCAGTTCTAAGATAGAATATCAAATAAAATTTCTAACCATGAAAGACAAACTACGTTTGACCCTCGACTAATAATCAAATACATGATTTCCAGCCTGGTCGTCAAGCTCTCAAGAAGCCCTTTCAACTGCGGTTCTCAGATAGAATATCAAACAAAATTTCTACCCGCAGATGGCACTAACATTTGATACCGTCATTGCTGAGTTCAGCTCATACAAGAACAATAACAATTAAACTAGTTAAATACAACATACTAAGATGAAGCAGAATAAGAATTCAGCCAAAAAACAGTCAAATGATACTATAATCCAATACCAACACCAATGAAAATCCGAAAACACTATATTAACTAAAAGTAACGAAATTGGTTTTTGCTCATACAAAAATTTAAGTCTTGCCCATTTTCAGAAGATAAGGGGTGGGTAAATACGTAATTCCAAATCTACTCTTCCTCGCTAGCGGCCTCACCGCTCTTCTTGTTGTGCTTCCTCGCGTACCTCTGGTTCCTCAAAAACTTCGGGTCCATCTATACAACAATTACAAAAAATACTCGTCAAAACACACACACAAACGCACAGTGAACACAAAGTGAGAGAATCAAAAAGCTACCCCTTTGGTGGAGGTGTGGCGATGGCGTTTGGGCTTCTTGATGCCGTTCTTGTGGGCCTTGTATGACTGGTTGTGGGCCGTGTGATTCTTCGATTTCGCCATTTTACTCCTGCTCTCAGCTCTGCTTCAGCCAAAAAAAAACACAAAAAACAGAAAGATAATTATTGCACCCAATATATGTATATATATGTATATATCACTTTATTGGGGGAACGGGGCTGGCGGCGAGGTGGAGGAATTGTTTACCTAGTGGAGGGGGGGGGGGGGCGAGGGGGTGCGAAGGGAGAGCGTACGGGTTTTGGGTTGTTTAATGAGAGATGATTAGTCGAGTTTTGAAACCCTAGACCTGGGGTGGGTGTGAATTGACGACAATAACCCAAGGAAGCTAGGCCCAGTGGACTTAATGTAGGCCTTCGTCGCGTCTTTTTATGGGCCATATGTCCTATGATCAAATTGGGCTTTCTCTGTTGTAACCGATAGGTTTAGTAGGAGTGTGGACTGGATTGTGCCCGGATGGGTGTCCCTTTTCTTGGTTGCAAGAGGGACCAATTTTTTTTGTTTATTCGAACTCGAATGATGACCCGATTAAATTCATTTTTCTCATGAGTTCTTTTTGGCTCTTGCTAGGGTTTTAACTTGATGAACCATGATCTGCCCATGCATATGTATAGGCTTAATAAGTTAAGTTAAAAATAATAATAATTATTATTAAATAAATTAAATTATAATTCTTAAATCAAATCTATTGAGACCCTATTTCCAAAGCCTATAAAAATCTTCAAGTATGCCTACAAATATTTCAAATCTTCATAATTAAAAAGTCTACTTCTCAAATTTTTCGAATTATTTCTCTTTATTCTAAGTTTGATTTGCACGTCGAACGATTTTCGTTGAATAAATATCGATTGTGAAGTAGGCGGTAGCTTCGATTTCACCGAGCAAACCCACAATGCTCCTAATTTTGTTGTGACATAATCAGTAGTCCACCTATTAAGTATAATTTGCAATAGTTTCATCAAATATAATTATACCACATAAGTACTAAAATTGTAATTATGATTTAAAAAGAATATCAAAATTTATATAATCTCTATTTGTGGATTCATTGTTATCTTCATATGTTTCTTTAATTAAGACGAACCAAGTAGATTATGTGGTCTTTATTTTTTATTGATCGTTAATTTCTTGGTAGGTTTATTTATAATGAAAATCTTATATAGTGACATTTCACCTTTAAGTTATATAAAATAAAAAACCCAATATTATTTTCCCTAAAAATGAAAAAAAATAAAAAATACTTTGTGGTCCCAGACGAAAGACGAGGACAATCTATCACGCTCCAAAAGTCAAAAAGCCACTAGGGGCTTTGACTTTTGTGTTTTGACCACAAATAGAAAATCTTGAAACACCTCTCCGCTGTATGAGTGACTGCACCATAAGAATTTCCTGGTGTGCTCATGACTATCAGTTTCTGATGACGCACCTTATCCAATTACAGCCTTCCACGTACTACAAACTCTCTATGAACCGGGCTATGTGCAGTTACCTCACCCCTCCACGTCATCACTCTGCCCCGATTTCTCACCGGTTCAGCCGGTAGTCATGTCTTCTTTTATAAATATAACCTGAAACAAGAAAGCTTTTGTGCTTTCCTTGTTATCTATGTCTCTTTGTTTCTTTTATTCTTTGATGATTTGTTGTTTTTGTTCTTCTGTTGATTTTTTAAATTAGATTTTTCTCGATTGATTTTCTAGTGGTGAATTCATCGGAAAAAAGGAAAAAAAAAATGTTTCTTTTGGATTGGTTTTATGGAATATTAGCATCCTTGGGGTTGTACCAAAAAGAGGCCAAGATTTTGTTTCTGGGTCTTGATAATGCAGGAAAAACCACCTTGCTTCATATGCTAAAAGATGAGGTTTTGATTTTTTTTTCTTTGTGTATATTTTTGTTCCTTTATTAAGCATTTTTAGGTGTATATGTGTAGTGATTAGCTTTTCGAATTGTTATTTTTGGTGGGTTTTTTATGGAAGATAAAAGGTTGGTTGTTTTTGTGAAACGTGTAGTTTTCAAGATTTTACCATAATTTCAAGCTATTGCTATTCCCCAAGGTCATTACGTTTTTGTTTTTTGTTTTGAAATAAAGTGCCGTGTATTTTGAAGTTACTGAAAATTTCATTAGAACTTTTAGAATCATTTATCTGAAAGTGTTTTCTTTCTCTATATGATTAATCAGATTGCCTTCACAGTGTGTTTGCTTTTGTGTGTGTGAGCAGCTGGAGTTTTCTTTGCTAGGAAGAGGATTTTAGCTAGAAAAACTTTTTGTCTTTGGCTCTATCTTTTAATTACGTTAGATAAAATGGTATTTGATTGATATTTGATGGCTTGATTTTGGATGCAGAGGCTGGTGCAGCACCAACCAACTCAGTATCCAACATCAGAGGAACTGAGTATTGGGAAAATAAAATTCAAAGCTTTTGATTTGGGCGGTCATCAGATAGCTCGAAGAGTCTGGAGAGACTACTATGCTCAGGTTAATATTTCGATGCATAACTAGAAGAATGATTGGAAAGAAAATTCTAACTGCTGCAAAAATGATTGGGAAGAAAATTCTAACTGCTGCTTTCTTTTCACTTAACTACTTGGTGAATAATGGGATTAATCATGTGTTGTGTGTTTTAATTTTAATGTTCATTAAGCATGAAAGTTTTTGGGCTGATCAGAAGTTGCTGCGCAAGTAGAAGAATCTTGAATTAAACCTTAAATTGTTCTTGTATATTTCTGACCCTACATTTATCGAATGCTTAACTTTACTGACATAGGTATTTAAAGCTTGAGATCATCTTGCCTGGATGATGATAGGAATAGTTTTGGACTTATGTGTGATAATTGTTTGGTCTTTTAGAAGTCATATAGTAAACTCTGTGATGAGTATACACTCTAATGAGTAAACACAATGAGTTGCTTATTTGGGTACGGTGTTTAACCATGAATTGAAGTTGAAAATATCTTCAATATCAGATTTTGTATTATTTGCATGTTTGAATTGTTATGCTCATTTTACATTCAGCTAAATTTGCTCGAATGTTCTCATAGTTCACTTTTTTTTGGTTATTTTCAGCTCATTTTAGGGTATTGGTATGAACTTTTTCAGTATTTTATTTGTGATTTTAATGAATCTTGTATATATGCTTTGGAAGTGCATATGGTACAAGAAGCTTCCCCCTCCCCCACGAAAAAAAAAAAAAATTGAAAAAAAAAAAAAAAGGAAGAAGAAGACCAGAACGAAAAGTTCTTGGGCCTTCTAATTTTGCAGTGTCTTTTTGTTCTTTTGCTTTTTTTATCTATGCCCTCATCAACTTATGGTACATAAAAATCTGGCCTAGCCTTTCAAAGTAGTGAAGTTCCCCAAGGGTTCGGTATCATAATAGAGTAGTATCACTGATCCTGGTGCCAAATTAGATTGCTTCTTTAGCTGTGACTGGTTGTCAATGTCAAGTCTTCTGAGGAGTTCCTTTATCTTCTGTTGCTTGACCAAAGTCAAGGTTGATTTAAAACAGTAAAACAGGTTCTTGTGCATTCTTCTGAGCTATTGTCTGTACCCTTTTGTTTTAAGATTGGTGGGTGCAATCCGAAATATTTATGTAGGTAATTAGGTTGCTAATTGTATTGTCTTTGGGGGTGGTAATACTCTGTTTATTGCATCTTGCTTTCGAGAATGATACTGTATTCCTTATGAAACGGTATGTGGGTTAGGTTGATGCTGTGGTGTATCTTGTTGATGCCTATGATAAAGAAAGATTTGCTGAATCGAAGAAGGAACTGGATGCCCTTCTTTCAGATGAATCCTTAGCAAATGCCCCATTTCTCATTCTTGGGAACAAGATTGATATACCCTATGCTGCTTCAGAGGATGAGTTGCGCTATTACATGGGTCTAACCGGTCTCACCACTGGTAAGGGTAAGGTCAACCTTGCTGATACCAATGTTCGGCCACTTGAGGTGTTCATGTGCAGCATTGTGCGGAAAATGGGGTATGGTGAGGGCTTCAGATGGATGTCTCAGTACATTAAGTAGGCCATCGAGAAGACCATGTACTTCAGTTGGTAGTTTTCAAGCAATTGCTGCTGGCAATTTCTTTTGGAAAGCCATATGCAGTTCCAATACTGGCAATGTAAAATATCTGATGTGAAGTTTGTGCTAGTGAATAGGTGAAGTTCTCTTCGGGGCATAGGGTGCAGATGTACGTGATTTAACTTAATGGTAGGGTATTGTTTTGCATCCAACTTTTGTATGTCTAGGTAAGAGTGCAAAGGAAGTTAATTGTATTGCATGTTTCAATAGAAGTTTTAATGGCACATTAGTCAACCTTGTTGAACCATCCAATTTGTTGAAGTTGCTCACTTTGAGCTATGTGATTCGGTTCTAAGGATTCAAAATAAGGGCTTGCTACAGTGGACTGTGTACTGGATTCGTGCAACACCAGGTCTCCAGTTTGTGCAACACAAATTCAATTCAACGATGATAGTATTCAATTCAATGATGATTGTTGGGGTCGAGTGGTTTTGTTTCATCGCCACTTCCCTTTAATCCAACGGTCATCCACTGATGACCGGTGGTTTTCATGGGTGGATGACCGGTGGTTTTCATGGCAGTGTGGCTTTGTTTTCACCATCCACCTCCCTTTCCTGTTCATCCAACGGTCTTGGATAAACTTGGTTTTTTGGCACATGGTCCATTCAAGAACTCCACTTCAAAATATATAGTATCTGAAGTGGTTGTTTAGAAGAAAAGCTAGTGTCCTTAACTATTTATTTATTCGTACGATGATTAAGCAATCAGGCGCATAGGTTGTTTCCACTTCCTTAATGGTTGCTACCAAGTAATTTTTTAGCCTATAGCCCTACCATTTTTTCAGAACATGTCAATGGAAAGATCTAAGCCCTTAGCATTGTCGATGGTAACATACATTTAACATAAATTGGTAGGATGATATTTGCCGAGGAATGTCATGAAAATCATTCGAAAACACTACAAAAGCTAAAACCTAGCATGATTTTCCAAGAACCTCACATAGCAATGAAGAATAAAAGGGAATAGTTTTAACCAGTAACTGCACTCACATTTAAATATGTTGGGGGGGGGGGGGGGGGGGAGGTGTCAAAACATAAAGACCTACCTTAAATCTAAAAATTTACATATGTACATGCATTATTCAGCGACATAAGCCTCACTTGAATGCTTAATTCCTAATAGTTCTAGTGTGTTTGTGCACATCTCTAAAGCAATGGCGGTGGACCAGTTCTTTCTTATCCCATGTCTCCATCTAGATGGAGAAGTCCTTCGTATTCCAGCTGCAAAAAAAAAAAAAAACAAAGATTGGTTGAATCTGGTAACAAAACTTCATTATGGGAATTAAATTTGTTGACTGATGAGGATAAATGAGAAAATTATTTACCGTTGCTTTATTGTGTTCTATTTTCATCCTTCTATAATCTTCTTGTGCTCGCTTTGATCGAAACATTGCCTGGACCTTTACGACAGATCTCTCAACACGCTCCTCAGCTTGTTTCCTGCTGGCTTTGAAGAAGCCCTCTTCTGCATCACTTTCTTGATTTGGATCATTGAAAGTAGCATTGGATTGAACCTGAAACCCACGGAAGCCTTTTCTTTTCAGACGCCACCGCAGAATTGCTTTCTCAAGGATCCCAACTGACCAAACAATCTTGCAATACTGCTTCCGGACTTGGAAACCCCTGAAAACGGCCTGCATTACAGAAGGATTTTAATCAGATACAAAGGCAGAAAATTTCTGATACCAATACATATTGTACGGGAATTTGTATTGATTATTGCTTCAGATTGGAAAAGAAAATTACAAATATTTTCAGTTTTGTGCTACTACTAATTCTCATGCGCATCCAGTAATCAAATCCAACTATAGAGCCACATACTCACAGCTGGAACATAACACCCCAGATAAAAATAGCAAATCCAGCTCTGACTTACCTGAATTTTGATGGCCTGACGACGCATGTTAAGGAAATCCTTTCGGATTTTCCAAGTACGAAATCTGTATTGGATTCTAGCAGCCGCTGCCATCTTTTTGCGTGTGTCATAGTTACGGAAAGCATGCTGGATTTTCATTGCTGCAACTATGTTGCGTGCTTCCATCTCTGGATTAGATGCCTCAACTGCTCTTGTACGTACTTTGAGTGAATGCTCCCTGAATGCAGTCTGAATACGTGCAGCTGCATCAGCAGCAGTCCTGTAAGCCGCTAGTGTATCCTTCAGATACAGCTCCTCCTCACTGAAATTTCCAGGATTCACAGTATCATTCGAGGTGTTTTGAAGTGACCCGCTAACATTTCCAGCCAATGTCATTTCATTAAATTGTGCAACTAAAGCCTTTTCAGCAAGATAAGCTGCCAAACCATCATAACCATTTTTAGAAGCAAGATCAGCAGGAGTGCATCCACCAGGGTTTTCTGAAGTTGGATCTGTGACTAAATTTGGCTTTGCCCCAGCAGATAAAAGAGCTGCTACCATTTTCTCTCTGCAAATAACAATAATTAATACATAAAAGTATGATGAATCAATTGGCCAAGTAATTGACATTGTTAAACAATATGCCAACATCGTTGATACTCCCAGAGGGTGGTCTATATTATGTAGCTTTATCACAAACCCCAATTGATCAAGTTGCACGGACATAAACCGTAACAGAACTGAGGTGAGGATTAGAGGGTAGGAAACATTTTAAAGATACAAGACAACTGATTCAAATGGTTTAAAATCTCAGTGGTAATACAAAAAATAGCAAATTAAGCAGTGTTGATGGTTCCCTGACATATCATGATTGTACCTTCCATAATATGCAGCCCAATGTAGAGCTGTCCATCCAAATTTGTCTCGATAATCCATTGATAACCCAGAGCAAGAAAACGGGAGAACTGCCCAAGTATAACCTAGGATTGCACACAGATGAATTACACCTAAACCTTGTTCATCACGTTCAGAAATTTTGCACCCTGCTACTACTTTCTCTAGCAACCATTCTTGAAGTCTATTCTGTAAAGTCAACTCAAACAAGCTATCCTTTGCCTGAGGAAAAGGCATTTTGGCGTTTTCAATCATTTTGGTCAAATAAACCCAACCATTTGAGATGTGTGATGTTCTCTGAGCAAAAGCTTTGGCTTCTTTTAAGGCACTTTGGGATGCTTTAGCGGACAACATACTCAGGCTCTTGGATGACGAAAACAACAAATGAGCAAGCCTCATCTGAAGTTGAAATTCTTCCCAATTAGATTTATCATCCACAGTTATCGTCCTATTGGTTACTACAGGAGCACGGAACTCAAAAGTCAAAACTTGGCTGATAGGTTTGTGGCCGTCAAAACTCAGATAGAGATTCACTAATCCAGGTGTTTGAGGTGAAATTACACAACGAAATACTCCAGCTTGGACAACTTCAACAGGAACAACGGAATCTCCACATGCAAGATGTAAACTGTAGTCTATGTGGGGTGGTTGTCCTCCATTGAAAAACCCAACGACTAACATCTGCATAACAATCAGTTAGTCAAGAAACTGTTATCCATAAAAACCTACTATCCTATCCCATTTATATACAAGCAGATTACTGACATTATACCAAAATTTTGACTGAATGATTAGTTGAAAAGACAAATACAATCACATATTAACTATAAGCAACAAAAAGTAAAAGAAGTCAGCTTCTTTTCAACTTTTACTGCAGCAGAGAAAATGACTGCATGCATTTAATCTGCTGAAATATATGCATTTCCGGTAGGGGAAGATTTTCAAGCTGCAAACAATACGTATATTTCTTACTTAAAACTATTCATCATTTCATTTTATTCACTCTCTATTTCTATTTAGAGTAATAATCTTTACTCCAAGGAACAGCTAAGGTCCTTTTTGCCGCTCTTGCTGGAATAACCAGTCGTACTGTTTGCCCTACAATTAATCTATTGGCAACTTGTCTAACTTTATTCTCAAAGACCAAAATGTAAACCAGTTTCGTATTTTCATAATAAATCATAAAAGAAGTGCACTAGCAGCAGAAGAAGACAAAACCAAATAGTAAGCTGAAACAGTGGCCAGAAAAAAAACCTTTGTTTCTTCAGTTGAAAGAGCCCATGAAGGTGAGACGTCAGTTATGTTGAATATCTGGTCCAGAGCATATGAGATATGATTATCCATCGTTGGAGATGTGAAAGACTGATGTCCAGTTGAAATTGAAGATTCCAGAGCTTGATCATCTACTGATCCTGGAGAATCAGCAATGATATAGGTCATCCACCTTCCAAAACTGTCCTGTGCTTGCAAAGTGTCTTTGCGTAGATTATCTAAGGAATCGCCTCCACCTAATGGCCCCAGTCCAGAAACCAAAGTCTGTGGATTTACGTTTGTCTCATGTGCAGCTGTCTGGTAGGATGTATTGTTCAAAATATTAGTCAATGGAATACAAAAAGCTGAGATAAGTGGTTCAGCTTGAAATTGACCAAACACATATCAGGGATATGAACTATTTAAGCTGCTTGATAAATAATTGCGTGCATGCTTATATTAAAGCCAACAAAGTATACGGGCAAATTCTTATATATTAACTTATTTGACAAAAGATACATTACATATTGTGCCGGCCCAGTAAAAAAGAGAGAGCATTAACATTCAATTAGCATATCCCAGAACTTGTTAAAACTTTCATGATACCATCTTTATATATTTAGACCAAGAGTTACTTCATACAAACACTTGGCCTGTTTATACCTTAACTTTGATGCATCAACATAGCCCTTCCATCCCTAATAAGGATCTAGTCTTGCCTTGCAGAATGAGTTCATAAGTACAAAATAGTACACTGATTCATTATCATATCCAAACAAAAGAAAAAGCATTTCAATCTTCTCATTACAGACATGCAATTGAAAAGAGAACACACTATAAATAGAAGATGGTAGATTAAATCACCGTAAACCCTAAACCTGATATACATCCTTTCACAAAAAACAGAGAGAATCATCTGTCCACTTACAATAATTTTGCAACTGTTCATAAAATATTGATTCGTCGGCTCAAAGCCTGCGGCTTTTCCTGCGGTGGAAACTTGCATGCATCAAAAGAATAAATGATCAGCAACTCCTTGAGAAACTTGTAGTACTACTTTAAACAATTGAACATATTAAGCTCACACCTTCTTGCGGTGCAATCAGCTTGTTGGAATCATCTGGCACCAAAAGCTCGTCCCATTCAAGTGTATTTATCTCATGAAGTCTCTGTTCATGATTTTTTATGGTCATGCTGTGGGTACGCTCTGGAAATCACACAGAAAACAGAACTTGAATACTAGCCATATTCGAGCTAGAAATTCATGTCAAACACAATAATCCTTTTGCGTCAACATTAAAGTCTGTACATGTATAGATATGCATGCATTTCTTTTTGAACAAGAAAGTTATTACTAGCTTCATATGTTATTGAAAATGGAGGACACATTTTGCAAAAAAAAATTCAGTTTTACTCAAATAAAAACCTTAGGCCAACTGAAAGAAATATATTTTTTTTTTCAAGAGAAACAGACCAGTTAATTCTGAGTGTTAAAACAAGTATTTCTGCACAAAATTCAAGATGATCCGTTACCTCCATAATACACCCGGTCAACCGCGGAATCAGATTCTTCCGACAAAGGCCAAGAGGCAGCTGGGTCAGAGATAGCTGAACTAGAATTAGAATTTCCAGGTGTGGCTGGGGAACCCTGCAACTGTATCATACGTTATTTAGTGTAAGTAATACTTGTTACTTCAAATATGAATTATATCTGCAAATGTCATTTCAAGAGAGTTAGCTTACATTGATGATGCTGAAATGAAACTCGCACATACTATACATCAATACGAAGCATTCACAATATATAAAGACTAATGTACATTTTCTCGTGGATGCATCTCTAGAAAACGAAAAAACAAAAGATAAAAAGTACAGATAATGTTACAAACTACTAAATCTTTGTGTCCGAGACCAGATGGTATTCCTATTGAGGACTGGAAGGGTCTGGGAGAAGTTGGAATCATCTTGACCATAAAAAGGAATATAGAAACAGGAAAAGTTGGCAAAAGAAAGAGCAAGAATATACTAGTCCCAAAAGAAAGATATTCAGAATCATGCTAATTATGATCTTAAGCTCGTAATTCATAAAATAAAACTTCTAAGGAAGTAATTCAGAATCATTTAGTTTTGGAATGATGCTTTTTATAGAATATATTTGACTGTACACCTGATAGATCGATAATGGAAGCTATTTCTTCGATGAAACTAATGGCCTTTATATGATTTGCATACATCTATAAAAGGTATATGATAAGGTTCCAGCAAATTATTGCAGTGGGTTTTAGAAAGGAGGTCAACATGGGTTAATTGATGTTATGAAAATATGTACAAGGCTATGACCTCTGCAAAACAACTATTACAGGAGAATCACGAGTTTTCAATTACTGAGGATTACATCAAGGTTATGCATTGTCAGTCTCAAATATGGATGAAATTAACGAAAACATACAGGTAAGGTCCCATGAGCTATGCTTGCTTCTGATTATATCATCCTAGCGACTGAGACAAAATACAGAATTGTTTCTCTAAGTTGTGAATGTTAGAGTAGGATGTCCAAACCCCAATTAGATTGGGTGTATTATAATTTTTTTCTTTTGTAAAGACAATCTTATAAGAATCATATTAATAAAAAGGCATTTTTTTATCTTATGTCTTGCAACTTTTATTTCTGCACATTATATAAAATCCTTAAACCAAATTTAGCTATGGGGCATAGTCGCGCATATGATGGCGATCATGGAACATGCCTCTAAGGCTTCGGTCTTAAATAAGTTCCGAGCCGAGAGTTTTTTTGTTTAGATGGGACATCAAATAGCTCATTAAGACTCGCACATATGATGCATGCTCGTGAGACAAGGATGTCACATTCCATTGGCATTAGAGTAGAAACGCAAGTGCATGCATATGGGTGCTTGTTAGGGAACAATTATATCGAACATGGCCCCCAAGAAATTTTTAGCTGAAGGCTTTGTCTGTCAAAATAAGAATTTATATGTTGCGATAGTATACGACTAGTCCTCATACTTGAACCACGATGGTAGCCTTGTGTGTATCCTGCAGTACTTTGATATATCTTCTAATTGCTTCATAATCACAAAAGGGGTATGTTAGGTGTTGCACTGATGCGCATGGAGGTTTGTCAGTGGCCAACATAGAATTCGACACTTATTTTTTTAAACAAGAGAATCTCCTGAGTTTTTATAGTTCGTGATTCAAATATCTTGGCCAAGGCAGGATGAATCATGATTCATCAAGAATCATTAAAACTTGAAATGGGATCACAATTATTGAGTCATTTAGGATTTCGACTTATAATCTATGCCCTAACTTCAATCGATAGATTAGTTGTCGAAAGGATCGTACGTGTATGGTACTCACAACTGAAATAGGTTTACTCGCTATTTCACCTAAAACTAGTTTGCCATGATTACTTATTAAGTGTTTTCATGGATAGTGAGGTTCTTGGAATTAAGGAATTGATTCCAAGCAGATTAATTAATTGGAATAATTGTTATTCATAAGTTGCAAATGTTGCAAGCTCACTACTAGTTTAGTAGTGAATCTAAAAGTACATTTTTATGGAAAGGAACATTTCTAATTTTAGAATTTATCCAATGGTTGGAAATTAATTAATTAATACTAATTAATTAATTAATTAAGCGTTCTATTTAATTTAATGGTTAAATTAAATTATTCAATTAAGTAATTGAATTATTTAATTGGACCTAATTTGATTAGGAAACCCACTTGGAGTAATTTAAATTAATCAATTGAATTGCATAAATTAGGATTAAATCAATTGGATTGATTTATGAATTTTTGAGTCCAAGCCCAAAAATTAATGTAGATCACTTAAGAAGCCCAGTAAAATATGAAAAGAATAAATTAAATAAATGTGATTTATTTAATTAACATATTTATAGATAAATAAATATAGTGGCGGATTTTATCCCACTAAGATTTAATTTATATATAAATATAATTTTAATATATATTTGATATATATCTATCTTGATATTATTTGAAGAGTTCAAATTAATATTAAGAATAAATGTAGAGAATTTTGATGATTAGAATAGTCTCAAATTAGTCCAGGAGAGAGAAAATGAAAGAGTTGTTAAAAGATTTGGAATCCTTTCAAGATAAGACTTTGAAATAGTTCAAAATTGACAAACTCTACATAAGTTGGAGAAAAATCAAATTTTCAGTCCTATATATACTTATGGACGAAAATTATAAAAATATTTCAGAAAATTTAAGCAAAAATTATTTTGTTTAATTCTTCTATTTTTCTTGTTCTTTAAAAGAAAATCAGTTTCTTGTTATTCTTTTCATATTATTGTTTCAAGAACTTAAAAAATTGTTCTTGAAATAAGTTCTTGAAAATTTACTCCAGTTCTAGATTACAAAACAATTAAAAGAATACTAGCGAATCCTTTTGATTGGTGTTGCTCTTCCGCCGTATTGTAGATCTGATAGAAAGGAAACACTTGGATCCCTACGAATTCTGATAGTACAGATAAGCAATTGATTGCTTCATTCCTTACAACAACCAGAGTGTACGGAAGGTATAATCCGAATTTAATATTTATTTATATATTCACTTGAATAAGCGCGATCGTTAAAATTGCTTTCGAATCGAAAGGTTAAATTTATGTTTAATAAAAAATTTAATTTCTGCTGCGTATACCCCTACGATTATAGTGAACCCAACAGTTAACAGAATATACATGAAATGAAAGAACTTAAATTAGCTCAAAAGACTAGATACGTAAAGTTAAATTTCTGAAGTACTAGCAGAAGATAGTAGAGAATGTAGGTCCTGAAATCCATAAATACATGTGCATGCATTTCTTAGGCTCCATTATTCATATGGAGGGAGATATCAGAGATGACGTTACGATCATCTTTCAAAGGCTTAAGGCTGGTTGAGTTAATTGGAGGAATAACCAAGGCTATGTTTGGTTCCATTTCCATTCTCCCAAATTAAAACCAAACATTACTTCACATTCTCCAATACATTTCCCTTCAAACACTCTTCTCTTCCCACAAAATATTTCAAAACATCCTAATCATCACACTCCAAAACACATTCCCAAAATAAAACCAAACATACATCACATTCCCTATATATTTCCCCAAAACACCCAAAATAAAACCAAACATTCCCTCAGGTTTTACGTAACCGGCAAAATCTGATTAGACTACAAAGGAAAATTCTATAGAATAGTAATAAGAAGCATGATGCTACAGATAGTTGAATGTTGGTTATGATAAAATACCCAAAGAGTAGTTGAGACAAGAATGTCGAGAAGATTTTCAGTAAATCAAGAATACTAAGAAATATGCCTAATTGTGAGGTAATACAGTACTGAAGATAAATAAAAGCAAGATATAGATAGTTTGTGCACGTTCAACAAAGGCCACCAGATGCTCTCATTAGGAAAAGCGATGGGATTAGCATCAATAGAATATCTTGAGGAAGAGATCAACATAAAATGATGTGAAACAATGCGATTAAAAAGAAATGGAACCTTTACAGTTTAACTTCGGAATTGGCCCTTGATGGAGCAGGTGGAAAATGAGGATCCAGCCAGCCAACACTAAGTATGGATTAAGGCTTTGTCAAGTTGACCTTAGCTTAATGGTGCAGGTAATAAAAGCAACATTATACACCAAATAGAGGTCTCTAGCTTCTTCAAGGAACCACCTATTTGACATTGTCTTGACATACTCATTTTATCCATCTTACTAATCATCTACTCTTAGCAATTGAACTATCGAAAATTGGCACATCTTTCAGCACCGTTTAAAATCTCCAAGCAAGCAATCCCAGCTAACAAAATCAGTTATAACCCCAGTAAATGATCCATAACTATATATAGAGATGATTAATTAAACACTAAAATGGTCCCTATTGAAAATAAAGTCATTGAGTAATTTTACACATATCACAAATATATATATATATATATATATATCAATATACATGTATAAAAGGCGTGGGATAATAAGGAGCATAAAAAGAAAACAAAGAACAGTCCAAATAACTTAAACCAAGAATAACTGTCATGTAAGCATGTGAAGCTGACCAAAAAATGAGTTAGAAAATTCTCTACATTTTTTATTCGTAACATAATTGTAACTACCAGGCAGAGAAAGGGTGAAAAGAAGAAAGAGGAGAAAGTACAACTTATCGTAGTTATTTAAATATATACTTGTGGTAAAATGCATGTCTATTGCTACTCATTCCATAAGATATATGCCTTTAGAATCTAGTTGAAACATACCAAGCAACAACAGTGAATATACAAGCTGTCTTAATGCATGAATAAGTATGTTTACTAGAATGAAAATATTAGCAAGTTAGTCTTGTACTACTTGCAAATCCATTTTGTGATTTGGAAATGGGTTCTCTTTTAAAAAGCACCACTCAATATTAGAAGTTCTAAATGTTTAAGACATCAGTATTCTGTAAATAACATGATTAACAAGAGTTATTCTATTAGTAAGAGACAAACCTCTTGAGTTTCACGATAATGCACAAGGACAATATGTTCTAAAGACCTGCAACAGACATAGATATTAATGAAAATTTACATTGAACAAGAGCACATTTCTCAATTAACATACTAATTCATAAAAGACTACAACTTCAATGCTAAAAGAGATAAGATACATGAGGGCAAGGTGGAAATTCAGACTTGTACATGTTTTATAATTTCATACTTGTCAAGTAGCCAGTAACATCTGCGAACAAATGTTGGGTTGTCTTCTCCATGTGCATAATATACATGAATTCTTTCTACATTGCCGACCTGTGTTGCAAACAAATCAGTGCTTACATGTCATCATAGAATCTAATAGATGAAGATAAATTCTCAAAAACAAGTGAATTCTTTCCACATTGCGAACCTGTGTTGCAAACAAATCAGTGCTTACATGTCAATTGAGAATCTAATAGATGAAGATAAGTTCTTAAATTCAAGTGCTCTGCCAATTCTATTCACGCAGAAACTTAGCTGTAAAAATTTCTCTTTACACTATAAGCAAATACTCAGAGATAAAAGAAGAGAATATAGAAAGCCAATGGAACGAGAAACTCAAAAGACGAGAATGCATAGCCCCTTATATAATATTTCGGCACAACATGAATAAGACACATAATTCAGAAATGATTCTTATCCTTAGACGTGAAAATTAGAATGAAGCTAGAACATTCAACATTTTTCACATGTCCTATTGAAATTGAGGCTTCATCTATTATGTTTATCACAAAAAAGTAACACACATTACAGTTTCCACAAGATAACATACAGATCAAAGCTTGCCCATCATGTGGAGTATTGGCGCAAATCATTCATTTTTGTCTAATTGCCTCTAATTGGATGAGTGGGATGAAGGAATGTGATTGCCATTAAGAACTCTCATTAGATACATTATCTTGGCTTTAGTCATAATTTTATGAAGGAAATTCAAAACTCCAGGTACTCTGACTTCAACCAACCGCCAAGGCATTGTTTGGCCCACGGGATGATGCAGATTGATAATCATTCCTGCCTCACCTTATGTTTTCTGAGAGTTCTTCTCACAGGTATTAGTTGTCTACCTTGACTACTTCCAGTATCCGCACGCGCTCAACGCACGGGGGATTGGGGGGACTGATCATTTGTCCAGGATTACGAAGAAAGAGAAGTAATATCTGGCATAAAAAGATTACTTCATCTTGTTCCCCATCCAACACACCAGGCTAGTATTGAATTTAAAAAATAATGATCGCCACAATCAGTACAGATGCCAACAATATTTTGCCTAGGCTGAATTAACTAACTTGAGCGTCCCACATTTATTAATCCGTATTTTGGGTCAAAAAGTCTTTAATTTTCCGTAACACATAAAAGAAAAAATAAGATAACTGAAAAAGGACTTGTTAAGAAAAAAGATGGCACACAAACATACTAAAGAACATTCCTCCATTTTTCCCACCATTAGCTACATCGGAATTGTTTAACGCTGTACATAATATCAATGCATAAGAAGACCTTACTTTTAAGTGTTCATGAGCTTCTTTGACAGTTTTTCCATCTTTTTTCTTCTTCCAGTTATGGCCATCTTTCCGAAAATTCCGTAGCATCTTACGGTCAAACAACACAATTGCGCCACCTGTTTCGGTAACACAAAGTTATTATTAGTTCAATTCAAGCCATAGTATCTTCCATAACCCACTTCAACAAACATATACATTCATATTAGCTCCCGTTAAATTTTAACATTCATTTTCAGCCAATTAGAAAAGACAAAGACACATGTAAACATACAAATGTATTACTTTTTGGCAAATTCATGGGTTTGACATTAACAGTGAAATACTTGTGGTTACAGAGCATGGCATGAATCTCATTCGGTCTGAGCCATCTTGCCTTGGCTTCCTCCATCATATTGCCAAAATCCAAATCTGTTCAGGAAAAAAAAGGTCCAATAGTTGACAAAAAGTATTTAAAATGGATACAATCAGGAACACACTCTACAAACTATTATGCTTGTTAGGAAGCACAATGATCACACAGCCACTTGCATAAACAACACAAAATCAATCTATAGGGACATGTACCTCCTAAAAGTGTCAATCAACAGGTGACTTGTCAATTACGATTATAAATTGATATTAATACAATTCTATAAAATGCTAAAGTAAACAAATAAGTACATTGAGATTCACTTATATCATCTGTGTGTCGTATGACTTGAGAACATTGTTCGTAATAACATTCATCAAGACTTTCTTGGAGGCCATTGTTCATTCTTCTGCAATGTTGCGTTATCGTATGGGGGTATTCTGCACATTATGGATTTTAGAGTGCTAAAAATTTTTAGAACTAATATGAACTTTGTGGTTCTCTTTTTTATCTCCATTCCGAACCGCGAACTGGCCATTCACCTGCAACAATTGGATTTCAAGGCAATTCCACTGTTCTGACAACATCCCCACCATCCAAACCACCTTCACCACCACCCCAAAAAGACAAAATAGGAAACAGACAAAAAAGAAAAAAGAAAAAAAAAAAAAACAGACGAAAAGACATAGTTTAGTTCTGCATCACTTATTTTACTCATTTTGCAATATTTTGTTTGCCAAGCACAAAATGATTTCAATTTCTAGTAACTCTAACTGCTTAATTTTCTTGTACTTGACTGCAGATCAAGACAATTAAAGCACAACTTTTGTGTATCAGCTTAATTTATCACAGTACCAATTTCAGCTGTTTGTACATCAAGTACAAAGTAAAATTCAATTTTTAACAACTATTAAAATCACATGAAAGCTTAATTTTCTAATACTTCACTACTAATCCAGACAGTTAAAGCAGCCATTATAATTATCAAAAAAAAAAACCATTATATTCTAAATTGTCAGGCTAGTGATAAATAGTACAAAACCCTAAGAATCCAGAATTCAAGACTTGACCAACTATAAAAGAGTTGACCAAGTACCACCAAAACGTCAAAAATCAAGAAATATCCTCAACGCAAACACAAAGTACAACCCCACGAATGATATGCATATATGAGTTGTACCTTCCATGGTGCGGAAGCCATGAATTTCTGACCCAACGAGTCTATTACTCTCCATCACCACGCTTCAGACGATCATTACCCACACAAAATCACCGTAATTACTAGATTAAACAGATTATTTCACTCGAATATAAAATCAAGAATCTTAACAAAAATTGTAGAGCAGAAAAATGCATATATGAAGACAGGGAAGGAAAAGAATGTGAAAATAATGAGCGGCTTTGCGGAGTGACAGACGAATAGCTATGGAATTGGACAGCAACGTTGTTCATAGGATCATTGTATATTGCTAAGGTAATTTCACAGTAGCAATTTCTTGGACGAAGACTTGTGAAATAGCCGACAAAAATGTTTCTTTGCACTATTGCTTTCCCATGGCAGCTTTTGATAATTCCAGCCATATTATAAAAAGATTAAAAGCCCAACTAACTGTAACATTATTATATTATATTATTTAAATTATTATTTTTTCTCTGTTTTGCGACAACTAATAGTTACATTTTATATCAAAGAATTATATCTCTATATATATCGTTACGTTATTCTAATATTTTCATAAATATATCTCGGAATTGTTTATATTTGTCAAATTTTCTTTAATTATATCCTATTTGTTTATAATTTAGACTAACTTAATAATATAATTCGATTTCTTTTTTAAAATTTCCTTAGTTTTGTTTTACTTTTTTTTTTCAACTCTCATCAATTTAGTTGCAATATTATTTTTGTTGATATCTTTAAAAGAAATTCAATGTAACTCTCCACTCTTAGTCTGATGTATATTAGATTTGTATATACACATTGTCCCACTACTGTAATAAATTAAATATTTGCATTTGATGTTACTTGGTTTGGTTTGAGGTAAGGTATGAGTTTTGTTCCGGTATGATTTAATTTTCGATAATTAACTTGATTTATATTTAATAATATATTAAATTTTTTAAGATGACCCCAACTAAAATCATTCGATACTTAAATTAAATCGAGTTCGAAAAATGATAATAAGTTAAATATAAATAAATATAATAGGAAAATTAAAAATTACATGAAGCACGTGGCTAAATGATAAATGAGTGATAAGTGTTTTCATCATATTGGCTCTTCCAAAAAAGTGTGTAATGTTATTTACGATTTTGTAATTCGAGTCACGCTTGAACCTTATATTCGAATCAGATAATAAAAGTGCGTGAATATTGGCTTGTATAGTGAATATATCCTGCTAAGGAAGGTAAAATAGGTAAATCATGTCTATATATTTCAGCATTATTAATTGGATGTATTTTAGAAATGCATGAGTTACAATGTATGTATAGATATATACATAAAGATATTTATACATATATTCATTATATTTGTTATACAAGTTTAATAGGATATTTGGTTTTACTTATAAACTTTTCAAAATATTTTATAAATTATTTAATAGCTTATAAGTTGTTAAAAAATATTTAGTAAATTTTTTTGAAAGAGTTTATAAGATCTAAAAGAAAATCATTTTGAAAGTTTATAAACTCATAAAAAAAGTACCACCATTCCAACTTATTTTTAAAATAAGATCTTATTTTAATAAAATTTTTAATTTTATTAATTTTAATTATAAAAATATCATTACTAACAATTTAAAAGTTTAATAATCTTATTTTATCCTAACACTTCAATAATTTATTTTTAAAATAAAATCTAAAATGTTACCACCTCCAAAAACATCTTATAAAATGTAGGAGCTTATAAATTTTTTTAAATAAATTTAGCCAAACACCCTCTTAGTGGAGGAAATTTGAGTTGGGATATTTGGTGAAGTATCTTAAAAAAATATTTCATAGGCAAAATTCAAAATTAGAAGAATTTCAAGATTTTTGAAGTTGGTATATTTCATCTATGTTTTTTTTTATGTTTTAAATTTCTCTCGTTTTATAAAGTTACGAATGTATTCAATTGTATTTTATTTGTAGAATGGTCTATGATTTAAGTCGTTTTCTGCTTTTAAATTATACGAGTAATAAATTTTATTATTATTATTATTTTCACTTAGATTGAAATCCATTTTATTTATCAATTGTCTCCTAATATGTATATCTCACTCCATTATCTTGCAAAACTAAAAAATATCTTCCCCAAAAGAAATCTGGTAATCAGTTCACTATTTGTATGCTTTTCTTATAATCTACTCTAAGAAAATATCTTTTTTGTGATAAGTACTTTTTATTTTTATGCAAAGGATAATACAAAGGTGAAAATAATTCAAAAGTTAAAATGTATAATCTTAATATTATATATAAATTAAATAAAATTTAAAATATTTTTCTCTTTTAAATTACTAATTTGTCCTTATAAATATCTATTTATCTTCCAAGATCCCTCCCTACATAAAGATAAATATAAATTAGGTTGCAAAATATTTATTTTCATGTATAATAGTGTTTACGTGTATTATAACTTTTTTGAAAGGAGGATGGAATGTCGTGTTTTGGCTCCCATCATTGCATGAATATAAATCCAAAACAGTACTAATTATGGGTAAGAAAATATTAATGCATATTTTTTTAACTGATGAAAGAATGTCGTGTTCTCGCTTCGTCCTCACATGAATATAAATCCAAAATAAGTAGTAAAAAATTTATTTTTGAGTATAATAATGATTACGTGTAATCAATGTTAAAACGTTTTAGAAATGGATGTTAAAATATTTTTTGAAAGGAGAAAAGAATGTCATGTTCTAGTTTTATACTCGCATGAATATTAAAATATTTTATAATAATGATTAAGTGTTAGAAATTAGTATTATAATTTATTTATTTTGAAAGGAGAAAAAAAATGTCTTGTTCTATTCAATCATCGTGAAAGTTAGTTAAATCAACATGCACAAAATTTAAGAACAGTGCAAAAAAAAAATTTATGTTTAAATTAATAAATTTGAAGTTAATAATTTTAGATTTATAATAATAAATTTATTAAATTAATTATGTTGTAATAGATTTTAAATAATTGAGTTCCGATTTTGAGATATTCCTTGAATGGTGGATTTGAATCCACCTAATATAGAGTGAATTAATTTTTTATTATTTTTTTTAATTATTTTTTTAAATTCAAATCCTTTCATATTTTGTTGTATATATATGCTTTTATTTCTTTTTAACTGCGAGTTGGGGTCTCACAATCTTTCCACATTAAAATGCTAGATTTAAATCCACCAAAGCTTGCATGGTTTTTAAAGCCACTGTCACTTGTTTAGTACTTAATTCTTACAATTTTAGCAATTTGTAAGCTAACTACAAGCAACAATACCATTTGTTATGCTCATAAATACAGTTCAGATTTTTTATTATAAAATAATATTTTATATCGTATTTTATTTTTTCAATAAAATATCCGTATTGATACAATATGAGTCTCAAATATCAGACGAATACCATAGAATTAAGATAAATTAACTATTCAAAAGCTTAAGTGATTGGTGCTTATAAAAATAAGCCGTATTTATTTTTATACCCAATAAAATATGTTGAAATTTCAATCAGACTATACTGTAAATAAATGCTATAACAGTATATTATACTTTTTGATTTCTCAACAGTGGTTGGATGTATTTATTAACATTTTTTTTTTTCAAATTAGCAACATTCCTCATCATTTTTATATGAAATTTTGACAAGTAAAATATTTATTTTTTAAATTCTTTTAATAATTATTGAATTATGAAAATTAAGGAAACAAATTGAGTCACATTATAAGTAATATCTAGGGCCATATTTTTAAAATCGGACTGAAGAGACGGTTCAATTGGTCTAATTGGGAATTGGAGATCGATCCGCTTCGATTAACCATATAAAACCAAATTATCGGTTTGATCGATTTTTATTTTTTGTAAAAGAGTTTAAATTTGATATTTTGTTATAATTATTTAGTTATTTGGATTTTGTGTTTAGCTAGACTTTTTTTAGATAGTTAATTTTTTTTATATTTAAAATATATTACATGACAATTAGTCTAATATATTATCATTTTATATGATATAATAAAAAAATATAATCAATTTTTATTAGATCGACGATTGAACCGCTAATTAATAGTAAAATTGATTTGATCACCAATTCATTTATGGAAACAATGGTCTATAACATGATGTATTGAATTCTATTAGAAACAAAAAATGGTATAAAATTACATAAAAGACCCATCTTTTATGGGATTTAATCTTCAACCTTTACAATTATAAAATTTTAATATCTAAACCTTTGCCCTTTAAAATAAATTTTGATACTTTAATTTGATTAACATAATATAAAAAGTATTTTTCTAATTAGTATTATGTTCATTGATCAATAGAAGTAATTAACGTAACGTAATTTGATTTTTCTTTTTCTCTTTTGTCCTTTTCTTTGAAAAATCCCTTTTAATATCTCTTTAAAATAAACTTTTGACACTTTAATTTGATTAACGTAATATAAAAGTAAGTTTTCTAATTACTATTATGCTTGTTTGATCAATTAAAGTAAGTAACGTGTCTTAATTTGATTTTTCTTTTTCTCTTTTTTCATTTTCCTTAGAAAAAGCCATACTAATTTCAACTTGTACGATGGTCGTCAACTTTCCATTTCAAAGAATTCATTTTTAAATTTCTTTGTCACGGGTCATTTCATAATTGAAAGTTGCTCAGCCATGATAACGATGTACCAAGTATTACAATGGTATTAATATTCTTAAAATATTAAAAATATTTAAAAATTTGTATATTTTTTTTATTTCGATTCGATCCAATTCGATAGTGAATTCGGGTCGACCGAACTTTTAACCGTTGATAAAGAGGATCGATGAGACATGTCAATCAACCTTATCATGACATTTGAACCTTAACTTATACGGCTTATGGGAACCGATCAGTATGAATATTCGGTGCGCAGATCTCATAAATTATTTTTTACATTATTCACTCATTTCACTTACCAGTTCCTTTTAATCTCAAAATCTTACTAATTTAAATATTGAAGGGTTTTAGGTGGGGGTTACTCTATCAAGCCTACCGTGTCTCTTTTAGAACCTTTAAAATTCAAATATTCGATTTTAGATCATCTCGACCTGAACTCAGGTACACTGATTTTATTTATAAATCATACATCATCCCTATTGATATATTTGGTTCAGATTTTCTTAAAATAATGAAATTCAGAAGGAAATAAATATTAATAACTCAATTATGACAAAAAGAAAAAATAATATATGTTTAATTAATATCTTAATATGTCATAACAAATTATTAATAAACTATGTATCGCATATTTAATGCTACTTATACCTTGAATTTTATAGTCTTATGACTTTAATATTAATTATTATTTTTTGAATACACTAACAAAAAGATTAAAAATAAATAAATTTGTCAAAATTTGATTAAATAAAAAATGAAATAAATAAATAAAGTTAACATCAAAGTTAGGTATGATTCATGAGCTCAACAGAATAAGCCCAAACACGTAAATCTAGGCTTCGACCAAACCCACGTGATTGGCCCCAAATTTGGAAATGGTCTATTCTTGTTTCAAAACTCTATTTGGAATATAATTGGAGCCTTAAATGCTCTTATAATTGTAAATTTGTTTTTTTTTTTTTTTCTTTCTAAAATTGCCCTTCTTTATTGCATTGCATAATCTAAGGCATGGATTTAGCTCGATTTTTATATGGTAGCTTCTAGTAATATAAAAACTTCTTTTATATATAGCAGATTTTGGTATGTAAAAATGAATTAATTCAATAATTTTAAAATTAAATAAAAGGATAGAATAGTTACATACTATATAGTCTGTTAGAAATTGGTTTTGAAATATTAGGGTTTGCCCAAATTTTGCCCAATAAATAAAATGGATTCTATTTTATAAAAATAAATATAAGTTGATTAAATATAATTTCCGTCGTGAGTAGATAAATTTAGTATATTTAATTTCTTAAAATTAATTTCGAGTGAATGAGAAATTAATGAATAAAGTAACTCACTTAAAATAAATAATTGAATATGAAAAGTCGAAAATGTGAAAAATCACAATTCTGTAATTTGAAAAGCAATTTTGTCTTATATATATATAATCTCACTTTAATAAAGAGTAATCAAGTGGAGCTCTTTTATGGTGTACTTTAGTGATCTTTTGGCTAACTTTAGCTAATTTAAGAAGTTACGAGGATAGTGTGTAGTACCATCCGAGCCCGCACCCACGCGTGCACGTCGCAAATGTTGCATTGGACGCTTTAAATGCGTATTTTATAACCAAGGTGATTCGATGTGGTGGTTCAATGACGTAGCTAGTGTATCTGATATGGTAGAAGCATCTGGTTAGCATACGCGTGGTAATATAACTTGTTTTGAAAGTTGAATGGCCGTGACCGGACACACAATTGCTGATAAGGCGCGTCTAAATGTTGTAAGTGGACCGAATTACTGACATTTACTATAAAAGTGTGGATCTCCACACAGGCATGCAATTATATGGCTCAGATGGATGCCCACCAAAAATTACACCCATTTATGAATTGGTACCACAATTTTTTGAAAACTATAAATAGATCCCCAAATTATCATTTTCATTCATTCAATCTATTTTTATATTTCTCTCAAATTCGTAAAAGAGTTCCAAAATACTTTTAAAATTCGAAAATTCTTGTAATGTGTAGTGTTACTATCAAAAGAAGTGAGTTGTTGTATTTTGGGAGACGGTTGTCATATCCCATAAGCACCAAGTGTGGGGTAATTTTGTTTAAAGAAAAATAAATAAACTCTTATCTCGACTATAACTGAAATTTTGACAAAAATACTTTAGTTATTTCGATATTACAACTATTAAAATTCTCAACATAATCTATAATAAATTCATAATATTGTAATAGATACACTATAATATAACACGGTACATCCTTTATGAGACTAATGAAAATGGAGTATACAAGTCCCCCGGGGCACAGCTCAACTGGCGGAACAATTGACTTGGACTTGCTTCCAGCGGCAGGGTGGGGGTTCGAATCCTGGTGGGAACCTGCGGATTCATTTCAGTATGAAGCAATCACTGGGCTGTCAGTGGGACCCTGCGACTGAGGTGTTTCGAGCGATCACTGTGGGTTGGGCTCCTTGTGCGCAGAAGTGTACAGTTCTTGTTGGGAACCTGGGTGTTGGTTGAGGCATATCCCGCGATTTACCCCCTTCTAGGTGCTAGGGACATGTGTTTAGGAGGTCCAGAATTATTCTGGCGCAAGCTAGGAATCTGAGTTATCAAAAAAAAAAAAAATGGAGTATACAAATGAAATAATTGCAAGTATATCCATAATTTATTTTTCTATTTTTTTTTTCTTGGAAGCTTCATCATAAATATCTTTTCCTGAAAATATTTTACCTATCTTCCAAAATACACTTCCTTCATAAAAATCTATAATTTGTAATATCTAGAAATGTGTAACAATATTTATCAATTTTTTTACAATTTGTTGCTCCGGTTACAAATTTAAAGAAAAAAGGCAAGAGTTTTTATTTTTTATTTTTTACCCTATCAATGATTTTAATTATATATTTTATATCATCTTCGATAATTATGTTAATACGATAATTAATATATACTAACATAAAAGTTTGATTTGACACTACAATTAAATTATTACAAATATTTTATTTAATAATATATAATCAATATTTTTTATATTTTTTGATATATGATTCATTTACGACATGAATCATTACAAATATTTTATTTAAGAATTATTGACAAGACTGTTAAATAGTGCTATAAAATATGTTTGTTTTGTATAAATATCCATTTAATTGATGTTTCTATACTTTTATGTACTCAATTTTAATTGTCAAACTATTGGATAGTCTCAATATATAAGGTACGTTGCGTATTGATTTTGTATATTGCAGCTAGACCGATGAAAAATCAATTAACATGATTGCTTGAAAGAACTTGATACAATATTTTTTTTATATAGTTTCTATATATTTTTTGAACTTTTATAATATTTATATTATGTTATAAAGATTCATGATTTAATTGTTTATGAAATAAGACTTTTCAACGGATTAGTTTTATTTTTCAATTCACTCTATCACTGTTGAACGTTAAATTTTTTTAATTATTATTGTTATTGTTATTGTTATTATTATTTATTTATTATTATTATTATTATTATTATTATTATTATTATTATTGCCATTGTTGATAAGTGGAGAATGCTTCTTGGAAAATGTTTGTGTGATATATTTGATTCACTTCCAAACAATATTTTCTCAATTTTTATTTTTTAAAATTTCAGCAATGTATTTGTTTTACTTATTTTCATCAGAAATATCACTTATTTTTATTTTTTATTTTTTACTTCATATAAGCAATAAAAATACACAACGAATATATTTTCAGTCAACTACATATTTTATTTTTTAATGTAGAAAATATCAAAATATAATTATATTTTTATTTTCAAACGTATATAGTCATTATAGAAACATAATTAATTTAAATATATTTTCATTTTTGTATAAAAATCTAGTAAAAATATACCCTAAAAATACTAAAAACATGAACATAAAATTGAAAACAACGCCAAACAAGCTCTTAATTAATGCGAATAATACATGTACTTTACAGTTTATGTCATTATTATTAGTAAAACATGAGTAGTGTTTACTAGAGCTATCTATAAATTCAATCACTATTCAATTCGTTCTCTGAAATTTATTTAGGGATATATTATTAGTTTTGATTTCTCATAAGTGATTGGATTTATATACTAACAATTATTATTTTTGTTTTTAAGTTAGCAACATTCCTCATTATTGGACATGTACTATTAAAGTCTATTAGCAACATAATATAGTACAAAATTAAATAAACACACAATTTTTATGAAAATTAATTAAAAAATGTAATAGTTATAAGATTTTAATATCTCAACTTTGCCTTTTAAAATAAATATTTTGATACTTTGATTTGATTAACGTTACATAAAAATAAAGGTAAATTACAAAAAAAATATTCTTAATATTTAGCCTAACTACCAAAAAACTCAATTTCATTAAAATTTATCTTTATTTTATAAATATCTCACTTAACTGATGCAATATGTACAATAAAAATAAATATCAAGTTTACAAATTTAAATAGTTCAAACTTCAAGATTTTTCACCGTATGAATATTTTTTTTAGTCATCATTATGTTTGAGAGAAGTAAGGAACATAATTTGATTTATTTTTCTCTTTTTTAAAGCCCCACTACTGTTGCTTTTTCAACTTGTTAGATACTTAGTGTGATAATCGTGAACTTTCACTTTCAAAGAATTCGTCTTCAATTTTTTTTAGTCTAGAGTCATTGTCATTGTTGAAAGTTGCTCAGCTACGCACATCATCCCTGATTGATGTATTGCACGTTTAATTAGGTATGATTCATGTATAGAGATCAACATCACGTCTTTGTGCAAACTCAGGGTTCGAATTTGAAATCGACCAATTGTTGTCTAAGAACTGTATTGCATCAAATGCTCTAGTAAATGCATTCATCCGTCTTACAAAAATGTCTTATTTGAAAAATTTAAAGTAAATTTGTCATTTTTTTTTCTAATATTACCCTTTTTTTACTCTTATTTATTTCGTATGATTTTAGTTCAATGTTTGTATGTTAACTTTTATTAATATATAAATTCTTATTTTCGGAGATTGTGTTATTATAAGAATTATTTAACTCAACAATTTTACGTTTAAATAAAAAATAGAATAGTCGCACACCACAATAAATCATTTCTACTTATTATAGTAATAGATTATAAATACAATAAAAATATAACACGATTTAACTAGTGTAACTATTAACTTGAATTCGCTTCCACCAGTAAGGTGGGGGTTCGAATTTTGATGGGACCATGTGACCGGAATTTAGTATGACACAATTACTGTGGATTAGGCTCGTTGTGTTCAAATTTGTACAGTTTTTGTTGGTAACCCAAGAGGCAGTTGAGACATATCCTATTATTTATCTCCTACAAGGTGCTAGGGGCAGACCTCTTGGAGGTCCATTATTAGTTCGACGAAGTTGGAATATTTGAATTATATATATATAACACGAGACATTCATTATGAGACCGATGGAATATATAAATGAAATAAATGCAAGTATTTCTATAGTTTGCATGTGCACAAGGCTTTATTATCACTTTCTCTAAATCCATTTGTTTTGTATATTTTCTTAATCAATCTACTTTACTCCAATTTCATAGTAATATTTCAAAATATTCTTACATATATTGAGTATTATCACACAAAACAAAGAAAATTGATAACATATTAATAGTGAAATCCATGTTGTACATAATTCCACATTTCTCACAATTTGATATGAAATAAAATGAAGAATATATGGGGATTCTTGTCAATTGTTAAATGAAGAAGTTAGAATGCAGTGCATGTAGTAATTTGTGGAGTACAAATATAATTAATTAATTTACAAGAGAAAAATATATTGTGAAATATGCTATTAATTAATTGACTGAAAGGGAATATATACAATTAGAAAATTTTCCATATTACACAATAAAAGAGGTATAATTTCGATAATCACTTTTCTGTAAATTCTATCGTATTATCATCTATTGATGCAATAATTATTTTCTATTATAAAGCATTAATTATCACTATGTATATAATTTATGATTTTTTTTACATATAACGAATAATCAAAATGATGCATTAAAAATATAATAAAATTAACAATAATTTTTTTCTATAGCCATTAAAATGCTTTGAACCATTCTTGATACACACGCAACAACAATACAAAGTTGACAGTGATATTGGACTTCGAGGATGCTGTTGTTGAAGTGAATAAAATAGGAATTATAAATTTTACTTGCTTCGTTCAATTCCATTGTTGCTATTAATTAATCGATTTAACTACAGTTTTAAGTGTAATAGTAAATAATGTTATTAATTATTTTTGAGATATGATTGAATTTATTGTATAATATAGTAAAGATAAAAATTTAAAATTATCGAAAATTCAATAGTAATTTCATTATCTGAAGGTGGTCTCTAAGTTTGCTTTTCAACAAATTTTGAAGTTTTTTTTTTTTCTTTTAGGTCAAGTTGGAGCAAAAAAATAGCTATAAAAAGATAAAAGCCATATATGTAGACATGTTGTATTTTTATTAGCTTAAAATAAAAATTCTTGAAAAAAAAAATTGTTTGAAGTTATTGGAAAGTTCACAAATAAAATACAAGCATAGATCATAAGTTTGTAGAGCTTGATTGGTGATCAATAAATTAAATTCAAATATATATTTTTTTATAAAATTTTAAAATTCAATTTCATCAATTAAAATTAATAATATATATTTATAATCAAATCACTCGAACTTAATTCATATTTAGGTCGACTTAAAATCATTCAAACTCAAAATATAAAACAAATTTTTAATCATATTAAAATTACTAAAAGTTTAATATAATAAATTAGTAAGCCCACGATGGTCTCAAAATTAGCTTTTAAACAAAATTTTGAAGTATTTTCCTTTTTTTATCAGGTTGGGGCAAATTTTTTAACTATAGCAAGCTATAATTCATTTATGTAGAAGTGTGATCCCGATTGGCTAAGTACAATAAAATAAATTTAAACATATTTTTGGATTCAATAAAATTTTGAAATTCGATTTTATTAATTAAAAAATAATAAATTATTTAACAATCAAAATTAAAACAATAATTTCCAATATTGCTATTTAATAGCAAGTCTTAAATGAATCTGCTACTCGTCTACAATAAATTTAAAATATAAATGATGTATGGTATTGTATTAATTATTTTTTAAATATAAATTTTTATTTGTAAAATATATTAGTAACGAAAATAAAAATAAAAAATAATAAAATTTACATTTTGAGAATCTTATCACATCAAATTGCCAAATTTTGACTACAAAAACCACAACAGTTCTTTTCTTTGTTAGCTCCATCTATTATGTATTTACACGGCTGCTTTACGTAATTTACGCACACTAACACACCTCCAGACGCACACAGTGGTGTACTCATGGGTGTTGCACAGAGAGACATAGATGATCTACCCAGAAACCCGGCTAACTACACTGCGTTGACGCCGCTCGGATTCCTGGAGCGGGCGGCGCTAGTTCACCCGACCCGGAATTCATTGATCCATGGCTCTGTTAGTTTCACGTGGCTCCAGACTTACAGGCGGTGCGGCCAGCTGGCGTCGGCCCTCACCAAGCGCTCCGTCACCTTTGGTAGCACCGTGAGTGATGTTTTATCATTCTCTAATCTATGATTAATAGTCTTTTTTATTTTCTGATCATCAATGGTTATTATTTCTTTTAATTTTGGAAGGAGTTAGTCATTGAATATTTTGAAAAAAGTGGAAGAATTTTTGTTGTTATGATTATTTTTTTAATTCTTTCTAGTTTGTTAATCTCAGTCGTTTACAGAAGTGAAATAAGATGAAAGATTTAATTTATTTTATGGAATTACAAAAAAGAAAAAAAGTGCCGGAAATTATTCATTTCATATTCTTTTTTAACTATAGAAAAGTTGTTTTCTTTTCAAACTTTTAATTCTAGGTTTTTATTTTATGAAACATATGTACGCGTTTCATGAAATTTCATCTTGATTATGCATCCTATTATTTTGAAAAAGAGGAAGGTTTTTCTGTTTTAATTTTGCTGGTTCTTCTGGTTTGTATATCTTAATCTCAATCACTTACCAAATTAAATGAAAGTTTATTTACATTGATTATAAAAAAATATCTCAATTTTGAAACATTTTCTGTTGGTGGTCCTTACTAGTGCTAAATACTTGTTTGATGAATTAAATATTTTTCTTCATTTGAATTTCCAATTAATGCATGCCATAAATCCATTACATAATGCTTGTACTGTAAGATTTGGAATTGAATAGATATTATCTGTAGCTTTTATTGGGCTTGTATTAATACTCAACTGTAATTAAGTTTTGTGCTTATATGTGCATAGCACAAACCAACCATCACTTAGGTTTTTTCTGGAATTGCTTGAGGTATGCACATTACTTTGTTGATCTTGAAAGAAACTAGAGGTCAACAATGTCAATAGGCATGTGATGAAAGTATAAATGATCGGTGGGCTTAAATTACTGCAGTTTTGTAGTTTGGTGGAAAAAAGAAATAGCATCGCAATTTACATAGTACACTTACTAGCCTGCTGTTTGTACTTCATATTGTTCGTCCATTTCCTTTTGATTGAGATTGTGGTGTTAACATCTTAACTGAACAGTTTTTGATCTAGAAGATAGATGCATTTTCAGATTAGAAAGGCATCTGAAGAAATAATGGTCAACTGGAATTTTATTTGCTCATGCTCTATTTGGGAGGAAAATTACTCAACAAGAATTTGGCTTGCAGCTCATTTAAATTTTTGCTTGACCCTTGATTGATGCAAGACGTGACTCAGCAGAAAAGTGCTTGTGTATGATGGTTTTAAGTCGACGGCAGTTAGCAAATGTGAGAGCTGTTCGAGTCTCCTCCGTGCCAGGATCTTCTGGAAGTCGTAATAAATTAGTACCACTTCAATGTTGCTTGCTTAATGCTTACAACTTCTGGTCAATGGTTAGGAGGGGTATTAATTATCAATGAGTGAAAACCATAGTTAAGAACTCTTCCAAGGGAATTTGAGATGGCCTTATAGAAGTGCTCATACAGGCCGCTAAATCCTAAGAATTTCAACTATATCTCATATCCTCAGAGAAACATACCTGGAGTAGTCAAATATGCTATTGCTCTTACTATAGAAATGAATATGCTTTTCTAGTTTTAATTTGATTGTGACAAATGAGAATTGCAAATATAAGAGTTAACTTATACTTGGGCTGCTTCTGTTACAATTACCTCTTTAACTCATTTTCCATATCCTAGTAAAGACAATTACTGGAATTAAAGGCAGGTGAGGAAACAGGAAACATGAGCATGCTTGGTTTATAAGGTTTATACGCGCATAAATGTCAATTTTCCATGCTATCTTGTGTCCAAGACTCTAATTCTCTTAACATGTTTAAAAATTATGAGAGAATGCACAGGAGAGAAGGAGGAAGCACTTGAATATGGTAGGAGCTGTAATTTCTGTTCTCAGAGGCCAAGTCATCATGTGAATCCGACTCTCTACTTTATTTGCTGCTGTCTTCTTTCACTTTCTCTGCTACTAATTCCTTGGAAAGGATACTTGATTTACAGTCTAAATTTTGAATTTCACGGCACACTCTCTGAAATGAACTTGTCTTCAAGAGTTAAAATCCCAGAAATAATTCAAAGTTATTCTAAAGGGCCTAGGTGTTATGGCATTTTCAGAGAAATTGACACATTGCTGTGGATGTTTATCTCTCTGTTTTGTAATGACAGGTTGCAGTGATTTCGCCAAACATTCCAGCCTTGTTCGAAGCTCATTTTGGAGTTCCTATGTCTGGAGCTGTACTAAATGCTGTCAATGTCCGTCTAAATGCACAAACTATTGCATTTCTTTTGGGACATTCACAATCTGATCTTATAATGGTGGATCAAGAGTTCTATTCTTTGGCAGAGGAAGCTTTGAAAATTATAGAAGATAAAAGTGAGGGCAAATTTAAGCCTCCAGCTTTAATTGTTATTGCTGATGAAAACTGTGATCCAAAGACACTCCAATATGCACTGGGAAAAGGAGCAATTGAATATGAAAAGTTTCTTGAAACTGGTGACCCAGACTTTGCATGGAAACCACCTGAGGATGAGTGGCATAGCATTGCTCTGGGTTATACCTCCGGTACAACAGCTAGTCCTAAGGGAGTTGTGTTGCACCATCGAGGGGCATACCTCATGGCCCTGAGTAATGCTATTGTATGGGGAATGGCAGAAGGAGCTGTTTACTTGTGGACTTTGCCCATGTTCCATTGTAATGGTTGGTGTTTCCCTTGGACTCTTGCAGCGCTTTGTGCTACAAGCATATGCCTCAGACAGGTAACACATTGACATTTTATTTTCTCTTGCTTAGAGAGGATTCTTGAGAGTTAATTGTTGCAATATGATTACGAAATGGCCAGCCTCAGTGATGCCCATTTCAGAGATGTTTAAATGCATGAGTTCTGCCCATTTTATATAGAGCATGTAAGATAAATGGGATTTCTTTATTATTGTGGTAATTTAAAGTGTAATTACGTGTTGCCAGGAAATGAGTTGACTAACCGATGAGTGAGGTTTCATGTGAAGCTGTTAACCTTCTTTCATGCATGCGTAATCACACTGATTACTGATAATGCTACCAATTTTCTTAATCATCACTTTTCACTTTAATTCAGATCAATTTACACACACACAGACACACACACATGCAAATGCTCTTATAACAAGGTAACTACTAGTTGTAATAAAAATGTTTTGGCACTGCTGCACCACTAAGCTGGTTACTTAAGCTGCTCTGATATTCTGCATTTCGTCTGTACAGGTCACAGCTAAGGGTGTCTACTCAGCTATAGCTAATCTTGGGGTCACCCATTTTTGTGCTGCTCCTGTGGTTCTCAATACCATAGTAAATGCCCCCAAAGATGAAACTATCCTTCCCCTCCCTCGTGTTGTCCATGTAATGACAGCAGGTGCAGCTCCACCCCCTTCTGTTCTCTTTGCAATGTCGCAACGAGGCTTTAAAGTCACACACACTTATGGGCTTTCTGAAACATATGGGCCCTCTACTATATGTGCATGGAAGCCTGAGTGGGACTCGCTACCACCTGAAGCCCAAGCCCGTATGAATGCAAGGCAAGGGGTCCGATATGTTGGCCTTGAAGGCTTAGATGTAGTTAATACTCAAAACATGACACCTGTGCCTGCTGATGGGGCTACGGTTGGAGAAATTGTGTTCAGGGGCAATGTTGTAATGAAGGGCTATCTGAAGAATCCTAAAGCAAACAAAGAGACTTTTGCCAATGGTTGGTATCATTCTGGTGATCTGGCCGTAAAGCATCCGGATGGGTATATCGAAATCAAAGACAGATCGAAGGATGTAATCATATCAGGAGGTGAAAACATTAGTAGTGTCGAGGTAGAGAATATTCTATACCAGCATGAAGCGATACTTGAAGTTTCGGTGGTGGCCAGGCCAGATGAGCGATGGGGGGAATCACCTTGTGCATTTGTGACATTAAAGCCTGATGTCGATGCATCTAATCAGCAACAACTGGCAGAAGATATAATGAAGTTCAGTCGATCAAAGATGCCCACGTACTGGATTCCAAAATCAGTAATCTTTGGGCCATTGCCAAAAACTGCAACTGGAAAAATACAGAAGCATTTGTTGAGGGCCAAGGCGAAGGAGATGGGACCAGTGAAGAAGAGTAGGTTATAAAAAGCTAAGGCTGCTTGGTACTACATATATTTTTGCAATACTATCTTTATATCCTTTCTGTTAAACCCTTAAGCTATAGGTAATATTATGGAACTGGTGCCTTCAACATATATCGAATCCATCTTTGCATACAAGATAAGGATACTACAGGGCATCGGTTTTGATGGTACTCTTGAAAGGCCTATGAATAAATTGCTTTCATATTTTCTTCTGCTGTAACATGCAACAATTGTTTTAGTTTGCATGCAAACTCAAGCAACAAAGAAGAAAAAGATTAGTTCTACTAGTGGTCTTATGAGGTTACATTCACAGTTGTTCAGAAATTTATGGGTTATTTTTCGGAGGCTTCAGGGCTCCTTTCAGTTACTATCATTCATGAGTCCATGTTAAGTTTCTTATAATTTTCTTGAAGGGTCCCAATTGATGTTACATTTGCCAAATATGATCCAACAATTGCAGCCATATATGGGCCGGGTATCCGGGCAAAGCCCGAGGAACCGCGATTGCTGAAGTTTTATTATGTGCTATATATTTTCAGGGGAAAGTTGCCTATGACATGGTACCCTCAAGATTATGTATCTAAGTTGGCCATGACAGACATGGGCCATGAATGCTGATCCATCGAGAGGTTATCCTAGCTAACCTATAGATTTTACAAGGGCCCAGTCTTGTTCCCATTTGGATATGGGCTATGTTACACTAGCTTTAGGCACATCTGGGCCCAATGCCCTTTTACAGGCCGAAAGCTGTAACACCACCACTATATTGAGCAATGCAATTAGGGTGTCTCACACAAATCGTGAAACTCTAGCCCTAGGGTTGCACATTGATGTGGAAAACATTGGAGAAATGGGTGGAGCACACATTGTGACGGTGTTTACCACCACCCCGCTGCCCGCTGGAAGATTCGCCCTGGTGAAATGATTGGTTGCATTCGAGAAAGTTCATGTGATGGGCGGGACAGAACAAAGGATTCAACTTATGTTGATATATCCAAGCATTTGAGTATTGTAGATAGATTTGGAATTTGAAAAATCACAATGGATGAACACAATCTTCAGTTGGCCATGATCTAAAACATACCATTTCACTTCAAAATGCCATGTAGACCCGATCACGAGACGGGTCCAACCCGGATCCGGCCTGTGACTGGCCCGTGATCAACGGGTTCTGACTCGTTGATCACGGTTCACGGGTCGTAACCCATGACTTCACGAGTCGGTTACGAGTTATGTTTTTGCAATCGTGGACCTAGTAGTTCCACTTGCCGGCACGCCTGGCCCAACCTATTTTTATTTTATTTATTTATTTTTTATTTTTAACCAAAATAATAATATGAAAATATGTCATATAAATTTTGAACTTGTGACCTCTAAGTTATTAACAAGCACTCTAACCAATTAAACTAATAAGCCATATTTTTATAATTTTGAATAAATGCATAAATAAGTCTTATGATTTGTTTTTCATTTTTTCCCCAAATTGCTTATTTTGTTTCTGAAAATTAATATAATTAGTCTTGTGTCCCTTTTAAATTTAATTAATTAGTTTCAGATATGACAAGTTACAAATCAAGTTCTATATTTAAAGATTCTACATTTTATTTTAATAATAAGTAAAGTTTTAAAAATTATCTAATGATACTACTTTACAATTATCTTAATAATAAATAAATTTATAATTTTTAAAAATATTTAATAATCCTACTTTATAATTATTTAGTGTTTATTCCCCACCTTCTCATATAATATTATTAAATTATTATAATGTTGCATCGATTTTACATGATAACATTAATTCCGAAAATCAAAATTTAGTAATGCAGTGTAAATGAAAAAAATATTTTTTAGAAATTTTAAAAATTAATTTAGTTACTGTTGTTTTTTACCATAAGCTTATATTTTATCTATTTTTTTTCTCAAATTTAAATTATTTTTTTTATTAAATTCAAAAATTAATAATATTTTTTAAAAAAATTTAAGTTTAAAATTTAAAAAAAAATAATAATAAAAATATAAGGGTTAGAACCGTAAGTGAAACCGACAGTTAATCGGAACTGTAATTGAAATCGAGTCGACGGTTTCGAAACCCGGACCGTAACCGGCCTTGACGGTTAAAATTAAGGATTGAAATTTTCTCGAATCGTGTAACTGGCGATTCCAAACCGTAACCATCAACTCCTAAAACGTTATCATGTCTAATGGCATGGCTGAAATCAAGCCTTAATAAAATAAATTTCATAAGTTGAATATCACACTCTTAGTTTGTGAGAGCAAAGTATAATAATGACTTCATTTCTAAAGTACCGTAGCATTCAACAACTGCAAACAATCTTTTTATACTTTCATATAACAAGAAAAAAAAAATGAAAGGATTTATTACTATTATTGCAAATTGTATTTCTGTTGGCTATAGTCATGGTATTCAACAAATTTATAATTTTGTCGAATTGGGATTATGTAACCAATATGCAGTAATCTTAAGGAATAAATTTTTTATCTTATCGAATAAAATAACAAACTATGAAATTAAGGACTTATAAACAACACTTATTTGCAATAAAATAGAAGGTGACCATGAAAGTATAGAGTGGAAGTCGTGAATTTCTCTCTATGGATAATGTGAAGATCCAAATGTGATGACGTAATTAATTGTCACACTATGGTGTCATTATCTAGCTAGCATACTTCTTAGCCGTTGGGAAACTGTCATAATGACATATTGACCCATAATACAAACAATATTTAAATGGATTGATAGTGTCATTCTAAAATAATAATTTTCTACCTATACTCTCCTAAGCATATGGTCTACTATTTTAATAAATTTATTAAAGCATTTATAGTGATTTTGGTATACTAGTATCAAATTCTTTTACTTAATAAATTTTAATTGGCTTTGTTCAATATAAGGGTCCAATTGATTTTGATGTCTTAACAGCCTTAACTTGTACTCCAAAGAATTCCTAGCCCCTTCACATATAGCCTCCCCCCCCCCCCCCCTCCCCACCCCCCAACCCACCCAATCCAAACCCAATACATGAAATTCATAATGTGTACGTATATATTGTGTATGTAATAATATCATATTCTTGTCTTAGCCATTTACTCAATCCTCCTTACCATTTCTACCTTCCAATTTATATATCTCTTTTTCTTTTGTTTGTTCCCATCTGTTTCTATCCTCCCCTTTGCTTGCTCCTCTAGTTTCCTCCACTTGAAGGTAATGGAGATTCTCCATTAGTTTCTCAAACTTAATATATTCTCTACTTTATTTTATTTTGACTATTGAATTGGATTCTCTCCATTGTAATCATTTAGCTTTTTTCTTTAAATTTAACTTTTGGCCTGCTATTTCAACTCTACCATTATATTTGTTCCATCCCTCAAACCATTTTAGAGCATCTGTGTTTCTCTGTTCCTCTTGACTGTAAAACTCTCTCCCCTCTCTAGTGTGTGCATGTGTGTGTATGTTTTATATACATACATATATACATACATACATACATATACATATATATATATATGTGTGTGTGTGTGTGTTCTCTGATTTCTTGTAATATTGATGATGAGTAATGTAGCAGGAGCACATGGCTGATTACAAGAGAAATGAAGAACATATAGCTGCTGCTTTTCAAGATGATGAGGTACTTCTCATCAATACAATCTCTTCAAAAATCTTTTTTGCTTTGGCCATTTAGTATATCTTCTTCTCCAACTTTTTCTTAGATCTTTTCAATTCATTTTATCAAAAATTCAAAATCAAGAAAAGATCGTAACATCCCAATTAACGAAAATGTAGAGTTCGTTAGTATTAGTGTCGTTGGACGAATGATTTGTACTTGATATGTCGATAAATTTAAACTCAAAGATATAGGATAAAAAGTCGTTGCATGCATTGTTTGTATGAATATTTTATTTTTTATTGAAAAGTAAAATTATGAACAGATATTAAAAATGTAAAATAATTTGATAATTGACAATTATCACTCATTAATATTTTTTAGAGTATATTTATTATATATAGTGTATATATAAAAAGACTTTGATATATTGACATTGAAAGTGCAATTTATATATATTAGTACAACAAAGAAGGAAAAGTGGCACAAATGCGACATTAGATTTTTTTGAGGTTTGATGGGAAGCCTTCACGTGCAACATGGTCTACCTGTGGTCCATCTATGGCTAGAAAAAATAGGTGCACCTCCTGATGATTTATGTGATAGCTACAAGATACTATGTGTTAGCCACTCATTTTTTTAAATTTGTCGGCATAGAGTAAGATACTATTATAAATTGTTTGGAAAAAAAATTAAAAAATGAATTTGTAAATTTTCAAAATAAAATGTTAGAGTATTATAATTTTTTTAAATTATTTATAAAATTATTATTATTAAGATCTTATAAATTTCAAAAATATGAAATGTAAGAAGTTATAAAATCTTTCGAATAAGTTTAGCCAAATACTCTTAAGTACATTTATTTACAATTTTGATGGATGTTGACGAGCCAACTCAACTAATTAAATATGTATATATTACTCTCTTTGGAAATAACGAACAATCTATAAACAAATGTGAAAAAAAAAATAATAAAATAAAATATATTTATGACCAAGATATCGATGATAATATTGTAGAAGAGTTGTATATGTATTTGTAGGCTTAATTCATATGTTTAATTATAGATATATGTTTGTTGTTATTAAATATTTTTGGTTCGAATACAATTCAAAATGCATTAGGTTAATTTCTTAATATTACTAAATTGAAATGAAACAAGATGGGCCAAAAAAATTGAAATTCCTTGTAATTGAAAATTGAATATTCTTGGAATATAAGCTTAGTCAAAATGAGTTAGGCAGGAATTGAAATTCATTTGATATGGACTTTTAGCCGACCCATAAAAATTAAATTAGTGTTACGACTTAGGTTTATTATGTTACTTCCAAAGATGTGGATTTGAATTTGTAGTCCAAAATTGGTAGTTTAATTGACTTAATTCTCAAATTTGAATTTTATTTTTCTAGGCTGCCCCGATGGATAAAAAGTATGGTGGACTCGTGCCTAAGAAGAAACCTCTAATCTCAAAGGCAAGTGCAACTATTATTAATTATATTATTGTTATTTTTTTTGTTGCAAAGTTATGAAAATATGTTTTTTTTTTTTTTGTTTTTAAAATAGATAACCTAAAATTAGTGTAAAAATGCAGGACCATGAGCGGTCCTTTTTTGACTCTGCAGACTGGGCTCTATCCAAGGTAATTAATTACATTGAAAAATAATAGAAGTATTAATAACTTAATTAAGACTAATGGGGTTCGTAAATATAGGTTTAAAGCCTATATCATGCAATTAAATTATTATATGTGATTTTATATCTGGATTTGCTTAGATATTTTTTTTTTGTTTATATATAAAAGAATAATGCTTATGAATTAATTTATGTAGAAGCTAAGTCAAAATCCGGAATTTCAAGATACATTTATTAAATATATTTATACATACACACACACACATATATATATATATGGATGCTCAGTATTTTACGAGTCTAATTTTGGTTCCAATTATCAGCAAGGTGCGGGAGTCAATCAACAATCAACAGTGGCTATAGAAACATTACGACCAAAACTACAGGTAATATTCATTTTCAATCGATAAATATTACATCCGATTATGTGTATTTATTGTGTATTATCATTCATTTACATATAAATACATATACTTATATGAGTGTGTGTAAATTGATGGAGTATATTACATTCAATGCAGATCAAACGAGTGTTTATTTTCAACTTACTATTTACTAAAAAAAACATAGTGATGGACTTTTTTTAAAAGTGAAACTTAATAAATATATGTATATATATATATATATATTATTTTTTTAGTTAATTCAACATGAAAATAATAGTTCACGAAATAAAAATTGAAATTTCATTATGCTTGAGATTTATACTAACTAATGAAATAAATAACTAATACATTGTTTATTATTTTTTATATACAGAGAACCCCTCATCAGCAACTCCCTCCTCGAAGGCCTGCTTGTACATCTTAAATTGCCAATTATGTTGGGGGAAAAAAAAGAGAAAAAAAATATTAGTGCCCAATTCTTGGGCTGATTTGTAATTAGACAAAACTTTTATGGTCTTTTCAGGGTATCAGTTGGTTTTTAGTCAAAATGTTGGGCTGATTTGTAATTAGTCAAAAATATAAATGTATTTTGTTTGATGTATACTTAAAATATAGATGTACAAAATAAGCATTTGTTCCATTTATATCTACTTAACTTTTGTTTTATCACTATAGAGTTCATTGAAAAACTCACAAATAACTTCCAAGAAAGCCTTTCAAATAATCCTATATTTTTCTTTTAATTTTTTCCACAAAAAATAATTGTAACATTTAGTAATGTATAGTTAATAATTCTTTATTTTACAATTATGAAATGTGTGACCAAATTGCTCTAATGCTGATAAAATTGTACAAGATGCAAATTGATGAGGCATACCTCACAAAGATGTTTATTCTTTTAATGTTTTACTAATTCATAAATTCATAAATTCATAAAATTTACCCTAGGAAAAGGCTTATTTTTATTTATATTAATTTGACCATCGTAAGATCTTTCAATAGTGAATTATTTCATCCTTACATCGGACATAGCTCGACTTGTATGAACCACGTAAATCTCTGTATTGACTTTTGATTTTATATGCTTAGTTATTGTACCTTGTTTCTAACATCTTCAAAAAAATTAGCTTGTTCAGTACTATAGTGCTTTGGTCAGGTGAATGTCTGTTTATTGCTCTGACTGGAAAAAGAAAAGAAGGGGTGAAAGAGAAGATACAAAGAGGTTAAAAGCATTTGAAGTTGATCAGTTGTTGAGAAGTTAGTCTTACAAGTTTATGAAGCAAACTGTTTAATTTAAAGTGTTATTTTGGGCAAGAAAGTTTTACTTTGTGCTTGTGCAAGCAGTCAAACGGGTGTTACTGACACTGTTCCACCTATTATGAAATTATCCAACTGATATTGGCCAACTCCTACACCTCTAGCAATTGCCCTCTTAAGGGTCTAAAGTATGGAGTAGACTAGAATTAGATAACATTCGAACTTAGTTTATTTGTTAAATGAGTCGAAATCTAAGTAAGTTCTAATAAAATCGAAGAAAAGACGAGCTTTACATCATTATAAAAGAAAAAAACCAAACTCAGATTATCTTTTAGCGATTAATTTTATGAACTCGAATATCGAGTACTATACAAAGACTCTTAATATGTGTCACCGGAATATTATGAATACAAATAGTTAAGTTTTCCTTTAATTCAAGCATTTACATAAAAAAGATAAAGGCTTCAAATTTATATAATATAACCAATAGTTGAAAACAAAATCAAACTTGTGCTTCAAGGTTTTCAGTGTAGGTTTGATTTCCATCTCTGAAAACAAACAGTATGTGAAACTTGGTGAATTAGACCAACTGCCCTGTCCCCATAGTCACCTTTATTGTATCCAATTTTAACCACATTTCAAGAAAATCACCTATGGTTTTACCCTTTCTCTTCTAACAGGTGAATTCTCCAGACAGGTCTTTGATTAAGACTAAATTATTCTTCTGCCACAAGATTGTAGATTACTTGAAAAATGTATCTTTCTAACTGAAGAAGCATCTTCTCTATTGGAATGTTGGTTTTGATTGTGTATTGTGAATCTAATTGTAGTAGTTGTGGCAACTAGAAGATAAACTAGTCTTGTCTGATTCATATCTATATAAACTTCGCCTAAATCTTGGTCTTTAATCACCTCACTCAAAAGGAAAAAAGATCGTTGTCTTGCACGTGCAATGGCATTCTCAGCATCCATTAGGCATTGGCTTCTGCTAGTTTCGACTATGATTTACATCTTTGTTTCCAATAGCAAATTTGGTATGCAATATTGGAGAACTGTGAAACATTTCTTGTTTTTCCCCATCTCTTGACATTGAAATTTTCATATATTTTTTTGACAGGGAGAGCGTATGATTATCCTCATTTAGGCGCTGCAAGCGTAGTAGCAAACGAATTCGTGCCTGAAGCAGAAGGTGAAGGAGAGACAGATCAGCATTTTCCTGAACCAGGAGTAGTAGAAACTGATCCAGGTCTTGTTTTCGACAAAGCCCTGGAATGTCTCAATGATAAACATGTAAGTAATAACAAACATTCTTGAAATTTCTTCTCAATTATACTTTACTTGATTTCTGTCCGATACAAACTTGTCAGCAGATATATAGCAGCTGTGATGAAGCTTACAGACTCACTGAAAACGGGGAGCTGAACGTGCCACCTGAATACACTGATCAATATTGCAACGGACCGTGCCTGACAGAGACTCACCTTGTGCTGGACTGTATCAATGGCATCCTTAAACATTTCGTGTTTTATAACAGGGCTACGCTGAAAGATGTACGAGAAACAATCGAGAGTGGATGTAGCTATGGTCCTAAAAGAGGTGATAATACAATTTAACCATTTTCTCTCATTTTCCCTTTTTTTGGGACACAATGAAATACTATAATTCTAACTGGAGTTTTCGGACAGGTGACTTTAATGTGGCTGAGCACATTCGAGCTGATGAGGCTACTGCAAACAGGCCTGTCTTCTATGTGCTTGTGCTGATGATCATGGGGTGGCAAGTAGTATTCTAAAGTTGAACGTCGTCAGAAGAAGCTGTGTGTGAAACATTTAGCATACATTGATCTTCCATGAGATGGAGGATATCTATAAAGATGTTATACTGATCCAGGGCAATGTTAATATATAACTAGCATAAATTGTAATGGAAACGATGTTTCTTCTCGTCTGTTTCACCTTTTCAGCATTTTCCTCGTGTTGAATTGTAACAAACCATAAAAATTAAATCAAGACTTCTTTTAGAACAATATGTCATAGAAAATTTCAATAGACAACCCGACTAATCTATAATTGTCCAATAATGTACTTAGGACAAAAGCATTCACACACCATCTACAATACTACATAAAATTTCTTCACACAAACAGTCACTTTAGGACAAGCAATGCCTGCAGAACCAAAATGTTGTTCTCTTCTTTCTTCACTGTCTCAGGCTTAACATTGACAGCATACGTTTCCACCGAAACCACATTTGCCCTCCTGACAGGTTTTGAACAAGATTAGACATTGTTCACTCCAGCACATCCATTGCAGCAATCCCTTGTGTCCATCTCAAACTTCAATTGCCCTAACAAGAACAGATTTTTTTTATTTTTATTTTTTCACTTTATGTATGTAATAAGGCCCCCTGGAAAGCAATTGAGCCAATGAGGCTGAGATATTTATAGTGGTGGATGACCCTTTTCAGGTCTTTCCTAGTTAAGTATATATTGAATGCTGGATTCATGCATCATTCTTGAAAACTTAAAGGGCCATCCATGATCAGAAAATGTCTAGTGAGTCTTGGTAGACTGTATAAGTCTATTGAAGATTTCACATCATCAAGATTATTTTAGATTTTTTTTTTTTTTAAATTTGTTTTCACTTTCTGTAATTTTGGGTGAGAGATGGTAAATTGAAATAGAGAATCCCAAATATGCTTTAAGTTCCAGGAAGACTGCATTTTTCAAGAACTTGTTGCTTTTTCCTATATAATAAATGTTTTTACTGCGGCCGAAATTGTAATTATTGACATTCCTTTAATAGTATATAGACTTCCCATTTGTGAGTTTAAAAATTGAGAAGAAAAAAACTTCTATCTTATAGCTATTCTCCAAAAAACTATGTGTTTTTCCTTTTTATTACAATTTTGTGTTCTTAAAATATTCATAAATAATTTCTCCAAAAAATAAATAAATAAGGCCACTAAGAATTTTTTGGGTCTGAGTGATTGGGCTCTTTTTCTGAAAATGGTATTTGTGTAGAAACTTGTTTGGGATCTAAAGGGGCTCACCCTTTCATTTCTTGCACAAACTCCTATGCTTCCAAGTTTCAGAATTACAGTGCACCAATTTTTGGAGGCCCATAAGTGAAAAGTTTATGGGCCCTTTCAGACCACAGATTAATTGAAGCCCAAATTATTTTGTTTGCTAACGTATTGAAATATTCTTTGGACTTTTGAATGTGGCCCAAGTTTTTATTTTTTCAAAAAAGAACTGCAAATCTGTCATTATATATCACTAATTTTGTACTATCAAATGACTTTTTCACCCCTACTCTTTTAAAAGAGATAACTATATTCCATTTCTTTGAAAATTATAGCTCTATGTAGAAAATCAATGTTTACTAGATATTTGATCTTTTAAAAAAAAATTCTTTATCAATAATTAAAATATTGTGGCATATTTTTGAAGTGTTTTAGACTTTTTATATTTACCAATAAGGAATTTCAACTTTACAAACTTTCTTAATCGTGAATTAATATAATTTTTTTTGGTTACAAAATTAAAAAAAAATCTATCTATTTATTGAAATAAGATTATTTAAATCCTAAAACAAATAAACTTCAAAAGTCATTTTTTAATCAAAAAACAATTGTATCAATGTATATACATATTTTTTTTGGTATGAAAGAAATTAAAAAAAAAAATTAAGTAAAATATTTAGCAATTATCTTTATTGAGCAAGTAGTATATCAATATATTTCTTATTGATATAGTAAGTTTGTAAATGAGAATTGGAAGTGAGAAGACCGTACAGTTTTTTTTAATTGTTAGTTAATAATAAATATAAAATATATTATTAATTTGGTTTAAAATGTCTGAAAATTATTTTATTTTTTTAAATTAAGAATATATGTGATTTGGTTTCAAATGTCCGGAAATTATTTTATTTTTTATAAAATTAAGAATCTATCTATTTATTTAAATGTAAATCCTAAAACATATATATAAACTTCAAAAGCTCTCTTTGCTTGTCTGTGTCTCGCCGGAGAATCAATTCCGGCCGGAAAACTCCAGAATTCTCGCAGTGAAAATGAGGCGGCCTGCGAACTCTTCGTCTTCGTTCAATTTCAACGCCATGACGCGAAAGATCGACGTTGACAATCGAATCTCTCTCCGCAATTATTATCGCATCGCCGACAATCTCCTCAAACAGGTCATTAAACACATGCGGTCGTCTATTATTATGGTTAAAAAGATCGATATTTGTATGCTTCATGCTCTTTGAAAGAATGCGAGTAAAGAATTTGCTTCGAAGGAGCGAAATTGATTAGGTGTGCTATTGATTTTAATCTGTAAGCTGGATTTTTGTTAGAAATATGTGCTTGTATGCGTACGTTTTGTCCATTCAGCTTAAAAGAGTTCGTTAATTTACACCGTCTTTTTTAAAAAAAAAAGTTGGCTGCTGAAATTTGATCAATTCTTGTTTGATTGGCTCTTGATCAGTTTTAGCAATTTTTGCGTCCATTGGCTTCAAAAGTTGTTCTCTGTTTGTCTGTCTGTCTCTCTTCTCCGTTTAAATTGGTTAGTTTGTAGGTTGTGTCTGAAATCAGTGTTGAAGGGTTGTGATTTGTCATAGCTTGGTAATATCCACTTTCTATTTTTTTGGGCCATAATTGAGTCTTAAATCATTTTCTGTGCAGGCACATATTTACAGAGAGGAGAAAAATCTTATAGACTTGTATGTCATACTACTCAGATATTCAAGGTAAAGGCTTTGGCATGTCTTTGTTTATGGAATTTTATAGTAATTATGACAAGTCATTTATTCTATGAGTTTGTGGATTGAATTTAACCAGTTTGGTGTCTGAAACCATACCGTATCATCGAGATTACCAGGCTTTATGTCCGAAAGAAAGAATTTTTTATAAGAAGGTACTGACAATTTCATAGGTGCATTCTATGGTTGAATTTGGAGGTATTGTTAGTACTGTTTTATATCATGGTGTTGCAGAAATTGTTTGCTGTGCTAGATGAGTTAGAGACTTTAAAGCCACAATGGCGGGATCAGTTAGATGAACTTAATAAAGTTAAGACAACATCTCAAATGCATCAGTTTGATGGCCCCATCAAGATTTCTCATTCAAGCTCTTTGAACAATAAGGCTTCCTTAAGCTACAGAATTAAGCAGGTACCGAGTGATATCTTCATTTGCTTATCTATGTTCTTGAGGTGAATTTTTTTGTTAAAAAAATAATCTTATGAACTAGCTATAATGAACATATGCAGCCATAGGTCGTTTTCTTTCTAAATTAAAAAGGTAGAGATAAAACTGCACATTAATAATGTCATTTCCTTTCAGTTAAGCTGAGTCCAGTTACTTGTCTTTTATTTGTAGCCTCTGATTTAAGTAAGAGAGCTTTAGATATGGATACATTTTAATCTGTTGGCTTTATGTTGATAATAATACTCTTCTAGCACCATACTCAGTTTCTAATTTAAATACTTGATTGGACAAAAATTGATTGTAGTTTGATTAGGTATGGGTCGTCTAGGAGTTGAAAACAAATTAGTATGTATAATTTTGGCATTCTGTACCTTGTATGCATGAGATAAAGTGGTCTTAGTCTACTTTGGATTAGTAAAATGTAGTATTATATAACTGGGATTAGTTTTGTGAGGATTTTAGTTTGTAATAGAAGTACTGAAGAACAGCTGCTTTCAAGGAAAGTGGAAATGCATATGGAAATCTTTGGAGCAAATGAAGAAAATATAAATAAGACAGAAGCATATGAACTTTTTTGGGTAGACAATAAATTTTTCTTAATTGAAAGCAAACCCCATTTTAGGTATGATAATTCATGTTCTATAACATTCAAGTGGAAGAGCCTTTTTCAGCACCACTTGGATATTCATTTGTTTAGTTTGTCTACTCACCTATACGGTTTATAGCAAGTGCTGTCTCAGGCTTACTCATCAGTTTTATCTCCTGTCTTGCCTTCTTTCTGGAGCATTGTTTATTCATTTGTTTTTGATAATGGATAATAGTATTATCTCCTTCCCTCCCTTTTCTCTTCAAAAGTTTTGTTCAGTCAATAGAATATGTTAACTTGTCAATGTTATTCTCTGTTTTTTACTTAAATATTTGATTTTGTTTTGCCTTCTTGTTTCCTTATTCTTTTGATCAGTTGCCAGTCATGACAGCACCTCCACCTTCATTGAAGCCGAATAATGAGCGTACTCAAGTTTCATCAACAAATTCCTTTGATTCGCAGTTCCAGAAGCTGTGAGTGCATTATGAAAATACTTGTGATTTAGGTGTTGTAATCTGTTAAGTTGTTTTGCTAGTTTATTGCAACAAAAATCTATAGGAGTATTAACTACTTATCCTTTTAACATTTCTGCAAATGAGCGATATTTTCCTTTCTCTGAAAATACTTGTGGTGCATGTCATTTATGAGCCATTTTATGCTGTTCACTAGAATATTGCTGCATCCTTCACCTTATTGTTAGCACTCGTCTCCTGCCTTTTCTGGCCCATATTTTCCGTGTATGTTGAAGTTCGATAATTAACGATCAATTTGCTTATTATGTCATTGCTGATTGAAATCCTCCCTCTCATGCATTTCTGCTAGGAACCATTCAGCTTAATTCACTATCTTAATTGAAAGGTGATTATATTTCATATATTTAATATGGAAATCTCTGATTTATTTTCTCTTCTTTTCCTTTTAGGGAAACACATAAATATCGTGATGCCTTATTCTGCTACTCAACAAAATTGCAAAGTTCTTCAGGACAAAATTGTTTCAGGACATTTTATTGTCTACTTACATCTTTGGAAAAAAAAATACTAGAAAAATACACCAACTTGTTCAGGACATAAAACTTTTAAGCAATGCAGAATTAAAGCAAGGGGCTTAAGAATTGCATAAAATAATGTATTAGTTTTATGTGAATATATTCTTATGCCCAGTGTTGCTAATTGACACCCACAATAAAAGGTTTCTTACGTTTATGTTTTCACACGCGTGTTATCTTGCTTAGTTGTCACCAGCTACATGTCTAGAACCTTTCTAGGTATTAGTTTGTCCTGTTGCTTTGTCTTCAATTTCTTGGTGGATCTGGCATCACTGGTGCTTGTCTAGTTCTTTCCGCTGCTGTATCAAATTAGTTCACCACCTTGCATTTTGTATCTGTCGGATAGTTCTATCTAAGGTCTCTTTGCTAAGTTTCATTTGGGCAAATGATTTGTGAAAGAGAAGATTGAATCATGCAGCTTTTCAGTTCGGTAAGTTAAATCGACTGACAAATATTTGATATTTGGCAGGTCTCTTGGTTTAATGCTTCCAAAGCAGGAAACATTGTCCAGGCATTCATTTTTAGGACCAAATGGTCTTCATGGTGAATGGATGGGGCCAACTGCTGAGATTAAGGTGATGAGATTGACCCTTCGTAATTTAATTTTCTTTATTTTTCCCAAAAAGAGAGTTGTTTCATTCTATCTTATCTAATCTTGTGTTAACTTCCACTCTTGATTGGTTAATTAATCTAGTCGTACCCAGGTTAACTATCCAACCGACATTGTCATGGATGCGAGTGAAATTTCAAGGTAAAGATTCTATGAAGACTAAATAATTGCAAACCTTTTTTCCCTTTCCCTTTCCCTTTCCCTTTCCCCTTTTTTTTTTTTTTTTTTTTTTTTTTTTTTTTTTTTTGAAATTTTATTTTTGGTGGGGGGTGCAGGAGCTCTAAATTATGTAAAATTGCTATGATCTCCAAATTCTGATGGTATAGTTGTAGTCATTATTAGTGATAGCTGAAATTTAGATGTTTTCTTTTTGTGGTATATTTAGTGGGATATATACAAGTAAAGACACACAATGCACTCATCATGTATACTGTAAGTTAATTGCTAGTAACAGTTCAATATTGTGTCACTATTTTTATAGTGTGAATCAGGTTGGACAAGATGACCCCGTGGCAATAGAAGATTGTGATTCAAAAGTGGAAAAGTCAACCATGGAGTCTGTTCTATCTTTAGATGATGGTAGATGGTTACATCCTGCTGAAGAATCTGTTCTTCCACTAAAGCATGAAATGGAGAACAATGATTTTCAGTTGGGTAATATTAGGCAACCCATGCCACCTCCTATTCGGGCCGAAGTGCATTCGGAGCTGCTTCCAGTCTGTCCATCTAGAGTTTCTGATCCAAGGCCTGGATCAGTGAACCTCTCTAAGGATGGGCTATCCAGTTCCAATTCTTACCAAGATCTTCATATTGTGAGTCTGTTGTGTCGATCCTTAACCTGTAATGTCAATAGATAAATGCTGACTTGTCTTAAGATTTTTAACATTGAGAATTTTATTGGGTTTTATCTTTATGAAAGAAAAGTCTTGAGGATTTAATGCCCATTTGTCTGCTTATGTTGCAGCCAGTGAAGATGATGGAAGATTTCCTGAGATTGGCACGAGAAAATACTGCAAAGAATTTGGAAACTTGTGGTGTTCTTGCTGGTTCACTTGTAGGACTTCAGTTCCTTTCATTGCTTCCTAATGAAAAGATATGACTGCTTACTTTGAGTATTTTACATTTGTGGCATCTAACACTTCGTATTTTATTGATTTGCAGCGGAACAGAGTATTTCATATTACTACACTCATAATTCCTAAGCAAGAGTCAACTTCGGATTCGGTATTATGTAATCTTAAGTTTGTATCTGAGGCTGCAATTTGCAACGAGAAAAAAAAGAAAAAAGAAAATGTTTCTAGTCCTATTATGATTTTCCAGTATTTCACTCTTCATTCTTTTGGAAGTTTGCATCTCTGCTACACAAATGATTTTTTTAGAAAGTGGGAAAATTTGTTTCTCAAGTATAATGAGTTCTTTTTGTTGACGAATAGTACGACCATGGAAAAGTTCTTTTTGTTCATTGGTAGGCAGGAGTTCTTATTATTTCTGCACAGAAAGAATTTATTGCTTATTTTTTTTACTTGATTGATATCAGCACCAAATTTCCATTTTTGCAAATAAGCATAAGTAGATTTTCCATATTGTTGCTTTGTTTTAATTATCATGATGTGTTTATCATAGTTTGTAATTCTCAAGTGCTTGCTGATTTCAGATTTCTTATTAAGTTACAATATGATTGCAATTTTCTTGTCGATCAAAATGAAAAATAGAAGCTCAAACTTTACTTTTTATTTATGTTTAGTGCCAGACACTGAGTGAAGAAGAGATTTTTGAGGTTCAAGACAAACGTTCCCTGTTTCCTCTTGGGTGGATTCATGTAAGTCTTATACCAGCTTGACTGACACATTTTTGCTACTATTTGAGCTCATTCAATTGCTGTATGCTATTTAGCATTCTAGATGACTGGAACCTTTCTAGCATCGATCTAGTGATCATGAATCTCAGGCATCATGAGTTTTGTTTTTTTTTTTTTTCCAATTTTCAGTTTTTGGGAATTGGGAAAGACTCCATTGTTGATATGTTTGTGATGCTTTGCAACGTAAACAAAAGGGAAAAACAATAACTGTCACTGTCATGAGTACCATAATTTCTTTTGTCTTTATTTTGCTTAATTTTTGCTGGATTTGCACGAGCACCGTAGTTTCTGTTTTCTGTGTTCGTTCTGAGGTTGTATGGAGTTAAATGTCTGGTTACTGAAATCTGGGTATTCTTGTTTGAAATTTCGTCTTTGATTTTTGAAGAGGCAAATTATTATGAATATTATATTTCTTTGTTTGTCGTTTATGATTCTTGGTTGAAGAGATTTTTCTGACTTGAAACTGAGTCTCAGTGGTGTTGATTTTTGGACTTGTTGAGTTTTAATGTAACTTGGTGTGATCATAATTTAACAGGAAAGAAAGAAATGAGAACTATGACTATATAGATGAGAAAAATCAATAATTCCTGTGTATATACCCTATAAGTTTCCTCTAATAACCTATTTAGATTGTACTTTTGAACAAATTTATTCTTGATTTGCAGACACATCCGACTCAAACGTGTTTTATGTCTTCTGTTGATCTGCACACTCATTATTCATATCAGGTATTGCCAATGCATTCTGTACAATGTTTAATCTTGATATTTGTTTCGAAGGTTCGGCTTGTTTTGATAGTAAGGATGATAAGGGAAAGGAAGGGGATGGACCATCTTTGTAAATCCTGCATTTAAAAAGTAGAGAGAAGGATAGGGGGTTTTTAATTAAGAAACATGGACCATCCCTTGATTTTACTTGATTCCATCCATTTCTCTCATAAATAGTTATTCCCTTCTGTTTAGCCTAGTTTACTTAGTCCCTTTTACATATCATATTAGGTCAAGATAGGGTATTGATTTCAGATGTATTTTTTTAAATATTAGAATTGATATCTCTTTAAGTTGTATAAAGATGCTGATCAAGATTGGTTTTCTATAATCCAGATTATTTATACCACACTTTCTATGGATTATACCAATTGATTGTGATTTATCAATTCGAGAATAGTTTAAATGAACAACATGTATTGCTTCTGTGCCAACCTGTAAAAATTTCAAAGGGATCATACTAGATATCTGAGTGCATCAGCTGAAAAAACCAAATGCACATGGTGTGTGTGTTCCTACAATGTTTGTGTTCTTTGCGTCTGAATGTCGACCTACTTCATCTTGTTTATATAAATTTCATCATATTTGTTACCTGAATCTGTCAATAATATGTGCCAATTTTACATCATAGCACGTACATGAAATTGGCTGAACCAAACTAGGTGTGTTTCTCAGAAGAACATCATGCAGATATTATTTTTTTGTAAAAGTTGTATACAGGAATAATATGGCAACTGGCTGGAAAAAAAGAAGATTAAGGACAAATTAGTGGACTGTCAATTAACTTAAGAAGAATGTTTCTACATCTGAGTTTACTCTACCAATTTTTGTTTGTTTGCTTTTGTTTTCTTCCTGGTGTGACGTAGCATGCTCCATTATAGTTTATACTTGTGCATTTGTACTCTAAAGAATTCCTTTGACTTGTTTATAGGTCATGTTACCAGAAGCAATTGCCATTGTCATGGCTCCTACTGACACATCAAGGTAGGATTCCAAGGATTCCAAATAAAACTATTTTAGTTTAACTTAGCAATTCCATCTTTTTTCCTTTATATAGTTATTTATTCTGGGAGTTTCTTTTGTTTTTTTTTTCCAATTGATTTTCAATAGAAATCCATTACTTACCTAAAGCTAGACTTCTATTTTTCCATTTATTGCAGTCCTCATGGCATTTTTCATCTTTCTGATCCTGGTGGTGTTGCTGTTATTCGAAACTGTCAACAGCGTGGTTTCCATCCTCATGATGAGCCTGATGATGGAAGTCGCATTTATGAGCACTGTTCCCATGTTTATATGAATTCTAGATTGGCGTTTGACGTGGTAGATCTTCGGTGAGCTTGCTATTTCATTATGTCAACGCATATAAGAGAGCAGCATCTAAGATGGAGGAGAATGTGCAGGTTTAATTGTAAACGTCCTTTCTGCTGGTGACTTTCTGTACATTCCCTTACTATTCTTGTGAATATAATTTGATTTTACCTTAATATCAACCATCTGGTCTGTTATGGTGGACGGCCAATGCAATACAGTATCGTATTAGCTTAGGCTCTAGTTCATGAGTTCTATAACTATGCTTCTTTATCTAATTTTGCGGTGCATTTTTTTGTGTCATCTGTATCTGCCAACTCCCGAATGATATTTTTCCAAATCGATATGGAATTTGGATTCATTAGCGCTTTTGAGTATTATAGAGTGTGTGGACCTCATACCAACAAGCGTTTTGGCAGTAACTTGGTGTGGCTCCAGCACCAGAAAATTTGACCAGTCCTTCATGGTTATGCAACAGGCATTCAAAGATACGCACCATATTTTATGATACGTGCTGGACTAGGTGTTGAACAATTTATCTTATGTATCGAATAATGGCCGTGCAATATGATTGCTTTTTGGAACAATTGCCTTTATTGAGTTGTTGAAACTGATTGCAATGAAGTATAGACAGAGATGTGATCCCCCCCACTTGGTGGCCGGTTGACTGATGAATTGAATACCCTCTTTCTTGTTTTGTATGATATTGGTACATTGTGTTGCTGCAAAACAGAGGAATAGAAATGGATCATAGCATAAAGTTATCCTTTTGGCTGCGTTCACCTTTCATTCTACTGAAATCTTGTTTTTGTTTTTCACCTTGTGGGTCCCTTTCATAAGGTTAGACCCCCTCTTGTACAAGAATAGTTGTAAATTCAAGAATGGAAAGTGTTTTCTTGTTTTGATTATTACTTGTGGTCCAAGTTTGTTAAATCTCCAAAAACACAACTATTTGTGTGTGAGTTTGGGATTTGAATGATTTTGTCATGGATTACTCTTAATTCTATCAAATTTATGGTTTTGAAGTCATTCATTCGTCTTTTAGCGAAAGGAAAATCATGAAAGATAATTCCTTAGCTATACCTTTTTCAAATATTGAAATTTAGAATAAAGGGCTTCAAATTGAAGAATTTAAAGTCATACCTGGCTTGCCTGAAAAATGAAGCAAGCTACTCCCGCATCTATATAGAACACTAAAATTTTATTTTGTTAAGCATCACGGTAAACTTGGTAATTTGTTTTTATTTTTTATTTTTTATTTTAAGATTTGAAGCTGGCTTGAATTTAACAATATTCTTGCTTGGTTCAATTAAAACTCAACTTGTTTAACACTTGAATCAACTTGATGAAACATGCAAATTGAATTTGATAATGCCTTACTTGGGTCGATTTGATTTATTTTAACCTGTTTTCAATTACAATCTTCTACCAACTTAGATTGCGATTTATCTTTTTATTTTGTTTGGAAATAACTCGAGGGTTATTTTCTGAGGACAACAACGTTGCTATGTGTTTTGCACACAACCATGAAACCTCTATACTTAGGTACATAATGATGCGACCTCTGAAGGCCAAAGAACAATAAATTCAATTGTCTACTGAAGGGACAGGAACAGCTCACCACAAGTCATTAAAAATGTACTTTCAATTCCTTTTTGTCACAACTATGATTATTAAATTAAAATCAGCAACTTTTGCCTTCTTGCAGCTTGAAAATGCCATCTAGCACCCATTTTTTAATGCTCTAAATATGATTTATTTGATAGTATTATTAGTAATTTTCTGATAATCGTTCATGATGAGTGGGTCCAATTCAAGAGATGCATAAAGTTGTTAGATTATGCTTTTTTTTTTTTTTTTTTCATTTACAACTATTAATGGTGTTATAACTATGTAGTAATATGACATATAGCATATATTAATGTCTATTATTATTGGTTGTTTATGGTTGTCATTTTATAATTGTATAAAGTTAGATGAATTTTTATTATGCACAATGGACCACTGTTGTATCTCATAAATAAATTCTCTGAGTATGTATCTTGTTGAGAATTACTAATACTTACCGACATTATTATTCCATACACATTAATTTGCAACGGATATAGAAGAGGTGGAGGGTAATTTTGTCAATTTGGAGACGGTGTAGAAGATTTTTTCGTCAAAACCTAAATATGCAGATGTGTTTCTTTAATCAACTTCTCTCATTTAATTAGAAATTCTTTCATAAAAGACACCTCACCTTATATGAAAAGTGATGAGACATAAAAATGCCAATGACACTATAAATTCACACTCTTAGTAGGCAAGACAATTGCAACAACTCAATTGGTACCACTCTATGACCATATATACACATAACTCCCATCTCTTAAATGGTATGCTATGCTCATATAAAGCTTAGACTACTATAAGGTGGTGGTGGTGGTGGTGCAGCTTCTCTTCCTCCACAAAGTCTTAGTACAGAGATGGGGAGAACCCCTTGTTGTGAAAAAATGGGACTAAAGAAAGGCAAATGGACTGCAGAAGAAGATGAGAAACTGATCAACTACATCAAGGCCAATGGAGATGGCTCCTGGAGATCACTACCCAAGAATGCAGGTACCATGGTTTTAGTTCTTCTTTTATGTCGATCAAAACTAGCAAACGAACTAACGAATATAGGTTTGATTTGCTTCACTTATGAGAATCTTTAATAATATTTTTTTTTTGTATTACTTCATTAAGGCTCACTCTAATGTTTGTCGATATAAGCCTCTAATGGAGTTTGTTATTTATTGACCGATTTTTTTGGATTTGGAGGAAAAAAATTGTCCTGCAATAATAGTATTATTGATTTTTTATTTTATTTTTTTATTTGGTAAGGTTTGTTGAGGTGTGGAAAGAGTTGCAGACTAAGGTGGATTAACTACTTGAGAGCAGATGTGAAGAGAGGGAACTTCACTACAGATGAAGAGGAGACCATTGTGAAGTTGCACAAAAACTTGGGAAATAGGTGAATGAATGAATGGCTTTAGTCTTCTCCTCCCCGTCTAGTTTTATATGCCAAATGAATATGGAGTATATTTGGTGCGTTTTCACTGTTCTTGTTCTTCTTCTTGGCTTCTAATTCATTTTTTCTGCACATTTTTGGTACATAACTATTCAAATTCATGTGTTTCTCTTTTGTAATATTACCATGCATGGTGGACTCTGCTATCAACTGTTTACTTCAAACACACTTTCATAGAAATGGGGAGTGTATGAAATGAAAGGTAAGTATAGAATGTATTAATAATAGGGATGATAATAGAGGTAAAAATCATTATCGCTCCATAATTTGATAACTCCCATAGACAGACGGCGATAGGATGATGCTAACGGGGACTCCCTAATTACTTGGACTTTTCTATAACTTGTCGTATATAAAAGAACATTAGAAAAAGATTAGCTAAACTTAATTTGGGTATATAGAAAAACTATTTTACTTATCATAATAGTTTATATGTTGTGACTTATTCATTAGAGGGTCTTTTTCAAGTGGGTGATGATTATTAATGTATATTTGTCGGGATGTAAACAATGCACGACTATACCACGTAGCCTTACTCACCGCCTTACTCACCAACCTCACTCACCAACAAAAGCCTGGAGGGTTCAGTACAAAAGTTACAAGAGTATCAAGATAAACAAATTATTTTACCGAAAAACAAATTATATGACTGCTTTTAAGTCTATAGTCACATCACATTGTAGTATCTATCATTTTCCTATAATTAGGATGTGGAAATTTTACAAATACGTTCACATCTCTTCTGGTCATGCAAACAAAGATTAGATGCAAATATTTTGGCAACAAGGTTAGAGGGTGGCTAGTCTTCATTAAAATCTTCTGCATTATGGCGACATGGTTGATATTTCAGTGTTTTATTGACATGTCATTGTTTATGCCACTGTTGTAGGTGGTCCTTGATTGCTAGCCATTTACCAGGCAGAACAGACAATGAGATAAAGAACTATTGGAACTCTCATTTGAGCCGGAGAATATACAGGTTCAGGTCCATTGGTGAATCCACACTCTCTGCAGCAGATATGACCAAGATGGTCAGCGCAGGCAAGAAAAGAGCAGGACGAGTGAGCCGAGCAGCTGCCAAAAAGTATAACAAGAATACTAATTCACATTCTACAGCATCAAGAACTATAAACCCCGACAATAGTTCTACAAGTCTGGTGCACAAACAGGCCACAGCTGAAGCAGGAGGCTGGGACTACCTACCCAGTGCCAATGTAGGGCCAGCGGAAATGGCAGGGGAAAAAGACTTGGATCCACTAGACCGTTGTGAAAGAAACAACGATAGAAAAAGTGCAAGCCTAAACGGTTCACTCTCCAGCTGTGATTTATTATGCACAGACGGATGGCCGAATGCATTTATGCTGTCACCTAAACAAGTAAGAGCAACAGAGATATCAGGACCATGGAAGGAGGTAGATGAAGACATATTAATGCACCTCCAACACTTTCTGGAAGGTGAGGTGACAGATCAATGTGAGAACATTCTGATTAATGATGGGAGAGACAGGGTACTCATGAATACGGACAGTGCTACCACAAGTGAGGAAAGGGACTGCAGGGCTTGGAGCTCAAATTCAGAAACTGGGGGCCTATATGCATGTTCATCACCAGTGGTCTCCTATTTCACCGACGAAGTGCTTCATTGGGATCATAGTGGTGCAGCTGAAGAGCTTAACCTGTGGAGTGGCGAGGAAGACATTTTGATGTGGTCATAGTACAGCCACAGGCACATGTGGTAGCATGAAAAGATTCAGAATCAGAATGTCAGGCATAAAATCAATAAGGTCTGCATAAATGTTTTTGTTCAACGAGTAACTTTCAAATCACTTTCTTCAGAAAAACTCATAAAATACCAGATTTATGTGCAAAACGCCATTATCTGAAATTAGTAGGGACTCAGCATATTAAATAGCTTTGTATTGGTATTTTGTCAATTCATTCCAATGTAAAATTAGATCTACTTCTAGCCCATACCTTCAAAAGCAGCATCATGCAAGGTTCAGAACTGGACCTCAAACTTCCAGAAATTAATGCAAAGTGTCAGGAGGGCCATGCCCAACAGAAAGAGTGATAATTTAACCATTGAAATTTGGCTTCTCTTAACGTTTCTAAAAACACCTCATGCTCATTACAATTTGTGGTGTGGTGGGTTTTCACTTTTCGGGCAAGCAAGACCAAATGGAAATTGTAACAAGGAATCCATGCACTGGTGGAGTAATTTCTAGTGAATCATAGTGTTTTAATCAATTATACAGATAATTTCTAATGCGGAAGCTGGGCAGTAATGGCTGCCTAAGACTATTTTAGGTACAATGGTTGGTGCTATATTGACGAGCTTAATGTAAAATAAAGGAGATAAAATATCTTGAATCGTATTAGAAGTTCAACTTGGCGAGAGAGCGATTCTTTTCTTCAATCTTAAAGTGGATCCAAAGTAAAAGTAAATATGTCAATTAGCTTCCTCTTGCTCTGACATTATAATCAGCCAAAATTTTGCTATCCCATCTATGTTTCAGATAAAGGTCAATGTATTTTTATTCCTTGATGGTTTCCGCAGGACCTTCCAACAGGTTCTTTTAGGTTTATTTTTCGAGAGGATCTTTGATACTTGAGCAGAGTTCAAGCTACTTGTTATTTGAATAAGAGAAGCATGATTGTATTGAAAATATCCAAGAGTAAGAAAATATGGTCTCAATTATTGCCTGTACTGCATATGAGTTATCATCTCATAGACTATCCTGAAACCCGAAAAAGAATACAACTTAGCAAACTGTATTGGAAGAAACTAATCCATAAAACAATTGGGACAGAAGATGAAATAACTTACAATGGGAGGTGAAGTATGATTTCAGTTCAAGCTGTTAAAGTACCAACATATCAGCTACCACTTCATCTATCAAAGAATTAAGAATGCGAGACTCAATCTGTATTCCCAATTCAAATGCTTCAATATCAAAGTTGAGCCATCTTCCGTATTGGCTGCTCATGTCCATATCTACAAGTTCATCAATCATAGAATCACCAATTGCACTCCAGCCTGAAATTTCTTTGTAGACTTCTTCAGCTAATCTCTCCTTTCTTCTAACCACTGATAGACCCTTGGCCCATAATTTGCATCCTCCACCAACATATTGTCTGCACCTCAGGTCCAAGCATTCTCTCACACAATCGAACAGAAGTCTTTGGTTTATTCTGGGAAGGACTCCATCATCATTCAAATACCCTTTCCAACTTTCCAATTGATCAAAAAGATGAGGGTTTACGATCACATGAGCTCTGCCCAAAGCATAATCCTTAAACATCAGATCTATGTTGCATAGTATCTCCTTCACATACTCGAGTTCCCACCTTCTAGGCTTCCCACAGTTAGTCAAGGTTAAGGTAGTCTCTTGCCTTTTTGCCACAGTTCCAGCGGAAGTAGACGAAGCTGAGTCTGATAACTCAGCATCTCCTTCAATTGCAAGAAACATCTTTAAGGAATACGTATCAAGCACTTCCTGAGCTTGCGTTGATGAACCCTGCTTGCTACCTGCATTGGCAATAACAGCTCAGTTCAATGTTCAGTTTGTCATGATCGTATCACATGAACAATGGTAAAAGCACACCTCTTACCTCCTGTACTATTACTCTCTGCAGTATCTGAAGAATTGCAACTGTCTGCAAAAGAAGAATGCTCAAGAACTGAAACTGGACTTGGAAGCCGACAATCAAGTAATTTTGTGGCTTGCGATATGTTGCTGTCGCTCATGCTCATTTCTTCTAGCACCCCCTACATATAACATTGAATTCAAATGATTAGCTTATATAAACGTACTAGAGAACTATAACTAACTTTAATGTCTTCTGATAAGTGAGGGACCAGCTTTAATTAACAAGTTTCATACTAATGGCAGCATTTACATTCGTGCCAACCTTTAGCTTTTTTTTCACTAATCAGCAAGACGTCTTTTGTGGCCCTCATGAAAATTCTAGCCCTAAAATAGATAGAAAAGTGAATGGTTTAATATATATTTGCAAAAGCATCTCCACTTTGTGAACTGACAACTGTTCATACCATAGTATTAATATATAAGCTCAAAAAAAAAAAAGCCTCTTGATCAAACTGTTCATACCATAGTAACCAAAAGTCTTGCCTGTTGAATTAAAAGAATAAATTTTTCTAATCATCACTCGTCAGTCAATCAGTTTTGTTGGTCAATCAAAAACTTTATCAAATTGGAAGAATTGTGTAAGAACATATTCTGATGAATTCTGTTAACAGACGCTCTTTATCGAATGAACCACTAATATCCAGGACAATATGTTATCCCAAAAAAACAAGATGAAAATTAGTAAATAATTACCAATTCCATATCTACCTGGACTTTTGTCCAGTTACGGCTCCCTTGGAATCTGTTATATAGATTAGAGCCTGGTTGGCTTACCTGATTATCTGTGTGCATTCCATCTTTGGCTTTATTCCGATCTGGCATGGTGGAGCTCATTATGGCCTTCTGACCAGGTACCACATTATCATGTAAAGTTATTCCGGATTTCTGTTGGGAAAACTCTACCTTATGAGCCAATTCTTTTAGTTTTTGCTCCAAAAGAGTGCTTAATGCATCACCTCCCTTGACATTATGCCCAAGGTAAGAAAATTTTGAATCACTTGTGCCATCTGAGATCTGGAGTGACCTTTTACTTTGAGAACCTGGTGAGAAGATCTTACAGTTTTCCCCAGCCTCTGTGGACCTCCCAGAACCAGGTCCTGATCGTGTCATTGGAGCAGTGAAAGTAAAAGAAATAACATCTGTTCCCATCCTTCCACTATCTTGATCCCAACTACTCTGCCTATCCGTAATAGCACTAGATTGAATGGCTTTCCCATTTTTATCCATCTGCATGTTATGAGCAGCTTGATTTTTTTCAGAGTGGTAATTCCCATCTATAGACCGTTTCTTACGAGTAATTCTTTCTGAGCTAGAAGACAATACTCCGCTTTTATCATCTTTAACCTCTGAGCCCAACTTCCTGGAACTAACTTTAGAGGTACGGGCAAGTTTACTAGAATTGCGTTGCCTTGCAGAAGAAGATTCTCCACTGAGTGTTTTCCCACCTTTGGAGTTGCACTTCAAAGTCAATTTTCCTCTATCAACAATGCAATTTTGCTTCTGATTGTTCTGGCGGAGCACATTTGAACCATTTTGTGTAGATGGTTTCTTCAGCATACTCTTCTGCGCCATTGATTGAGTTTTGAATAGCTGATTGGGACTGAGCTCAAATGGTTCTTTCTGGCTGACCAGGCTTCTGCTGCTATTCACATTTAGGCCTTCTCTTTTCTGAACATTGGCCTTTGCCTGTAGTGCAAGTGAAATAGATTTTCCTTTATTTTTCACACTGACAGAAGGTTCTTCCAAATCTGGAGTAGACCTTATTGATGTTGCATCCACTGATCCATTCCATCTTTTATTCATAGAATGTCCCTTAAGATTCTTGGCAACACTAGATTCAACTTTCCTTTGAGGACCTTCAAAAAGCTTTGATGGATTTTGCGCTGCTTGGACTTTCTCTTTCAAATCCCTTACTCTTAAAGGAACTGAAGAAGATCCAACCAGAGGCAGCTTTGTTTTCGTACTCAACTGAGGTCCTGGCTCAATGATTCTGGCAGCTGCTTCCATTATGTGAGCAGCATCCTTAGGTGGGATAAAATTAGCGCTTTTTATTGGAGATAGAAGTTTGTGATGGGTAATTGGAATTGATTTAGCTGATTTAGGTGGCAAAATTTCAGTTTTAAACTTTTCAATTGGCCTGTGTATCACCTTCTGGTACTTTGGCTCCATAACATTCCGGACAGGTACATCCTGCAAACTGTTGGAGTGCATGATTTGATCTTGACAATATTCAAGACTTTTAGTTCGGTAATAAGCATGATGAAGAGATTGAGAATCAAAAAGTGGAGTAGAATAGGGCTCAGGCATGCTGGATTTTGGCAATGAATCCAATCCCATAAGCCTTGCAACAACCCCAGGGGCCCTGGTCCCATAAAAGTCCTCATCAATGACTGATGAAGCACAACTATAATCACTACTTCCTTTAATACTTGATCCAGCTGCAATTTCATCCACATCCAGCTAGACAAAGAAAAGGAATCTTTTAATTTATAAATCAAAAACAAATGTGTCAATCAATCATTTGTTATCAATATCCTTACCATTTGAAGCCGGTTCATTGGCAAATTTCCATCACATCTTTTCTTCTGTTTGGATTGCTCTACAGTAATCAGAAGAAGACAACCTTGTTTAAGCCTTTGCAAATAAAGACTGAAATAATTCTACTCATATGTACACAGGAAAAATGCATTCGTATATGGCGGTTAGGTACAGACAAAAAGGAAATGCACAAAATCAATTTTAGCAACCCAAATTCAACATATTCAGTCATACCCAGTGCATCTGACTTGCTTGAAAACAACTTCTTTCGAGATTTTGCATTCCAATCAAACATCTGGAGGAAGCCACCAACATAATTTCCACCTTTGGAGCCTTGTTTCTCAATCCCCATCCTGGAAAGTTGACATCACATAAAAAATAATTTTCTCAAACTAAAACGTGACAGCAAGAACGGGGAATATTTTGTCACGTACTTTCCATCCGCAACTCAATCAAATATGGAGATTCATCAAGGATTAAAGCTATAAGAAAAAAGATCTCACATTGACACATTCTGAAAGCTTCACTGCCATGATTCAATTTAAATCTTAGACTAAACATTACTTACAATGTAGGGAATGTGGGAAGTAAAAACTAATGCGTTTGTGCTCTCTACGGAAGAATAGTATTAAAAAACTATCGCCCACATTCTTTAAGGATCCATGTAAATAGAGGGGTCTAGCAACTTCAAAGTTTATACTGTAAAGTATGGTAAGCAAATAATGATTGGCTGAACGGGAATTGGATGCCCATAATTGCATTATGGACAATCAGCTGTCCGACATCAAATAATTGTATCAAAACAGCTGGAGTGTGTTTACATGCCTTAGATGGAAAATGGGATGTCTATTTGGAAGTTTATATAGCAACAGAGTAACTAAAAACAATGTAAGCAATTGATACGTCGTTGAGGTACAAAAACTGAATACATTTATTCGGAATTATTCTTCTAGCATTCAAAGTCTGACTATACCCCATATTGTATTGTTAATGAACAAAATGTAAATGCATGTATTAAGAAATCATTCTACTGGTTAAAGTCTTACAGCCCTCATCAAATTATAATGCCTTGCTTCCACCATATATATACAAATCTGTCTAATATAGGTTTATACTTAACATACTTGTCCTACAAGATCCCCCTTTACCTAAAAGACATTTTCTTCCTGCAAAAAATTTGTGCTTAGGGATGGTGCTTTAGGAAAAACACAAGTCATAGCTAAATTCAGAGGTTGGCATTTAGAAAACTAGCCCCACACCATCCTGATTACAGGTGTATCTTCATGATTTTCTAATCTTTTCAGCATAAAGTCTATTGAAAAACGAATAAACGAGGCAAGCGAACATTCAGCGAAAAAGGCGGATGCATATTATCATTATACCAATCAAAAAATACCTTTTAAGCGAATGACTTCTTAACATCAAAATTGTCCATAACCATATCTCCAAATTCAACTACTACCCAAATCCCCAAATTAAGGCGCTTAAAGAAACAGGCAATCCATAGTAGCAATGACCATTTGAATCAAAAACTTTATCTGTGTTTTTCAACTCAATTGGATACCAATAAAATGAAAAGAACCAGCACAATGTCCACAATTATGCAGTATTTGAAGATTTTTTTTTTTCATTTCTTTCATTTTATTGTACTCTTCATCAATGGACACCCAGCTCAAATCATACTAGAGTTGGCACGAAATAACAAAATCACATATGTGATCAGCAAGAGTGACACAATTTAACAAGAACACCCCATGTAACAAAAGAGAAAAAAAAACAAAAAGCAATAACAAAATGTTATTAAACTTAGTGTAATACCAAAGCTCATAAAAACCCAAAAATATGAAGACCCTTTTCCGCATTCTTAACATAAGAGCAGTAAAACAAATGTGAAATCAAAAAACTCACAGAGCCCACTTGGAATCGAGACTCCCTCAGCTTCCCCCTGTTGCAAAGCAGCAAACTTTCTGTGCCAAAAACTATGTTTATCAAGAAAATGCGTCTGTTGGAGCAAGAAGAGGTTAGAATTGAGAGCCTGAGAGAGAGAAAATGGGAGTTCTTGGTCACAGAGAGCAGTGAGTATTGAGGGGTAGAATAGTTTGAGCAATAAATGAGGAGACAGTGGAAATTGGATTTTGAAGATTTTGAAAAAAAAAAGAAAAAAAAGTGAGAGACAAAAAATAGTATATATATATATATTTGACTTTGAAAAAATGTTTCGAAAAATAAATAATAAAATTGTTGCTACAGAAAAGGTTAAAATTTTGTAACGTCTCTTTAGGTAGAGGGAGAGAATTCAAATTCCAAATGGGAAGTCAGGGGCCCACTTTTGGAGTTGAGAGGTGATTGCCTGTGTTGCGGTGTAGGGTAAGAATCTTGGGAGAGGTGGACAGTGTAGGGAATAGAGAATATTGGTTGACTCAAAAGTTCATTTTTTTTTTTTTTTGTTATATGTTATTATTATAAAATAATTTAAAGAATAAAATCTGTCCCAAAAAGACTTTTGTGGAGTGGTCAATTTTTTTTTCTAGTTTACTCAGTTCTTTTAAAAAATATATTTGTTTATTTTGTCTTTACGGATACTATTTTATGTGTTTATTTATCTCTATTTTGACTTGATTGAATTTTTCAAATTTATATTTTTGCTCAGAATTTGGATTGGGTATAGAATTTTTTGACTTAAGGGAGAAAGACAAAAAGTGAAAATGCTAATTCTTTTTATATGTAAACATAAATCAAATTTGTCAATAAATAAACAAAAAAAAGAAAAAAACTACCACATTCTACTTAGTAGATGTCTAAAAACTCCTTTTATATGATAAGATGAATTAAAATGCATGTTTGAGAATGATTTAGTTGCAACTTCCTTTCAATTTTTTTAAAGGGTTATTATTTATTACATGTAAATTCATTAAGTAAGCAAGAATTATATAATAGATTAAATAATAATAATAAAAAAAAAAATATTATATAAGTAGACAAACAACAAAATCTTTCACGTTTAAACTCAAAATCTCTTAGTCGGAATAAAGACGACAACGACTTTTAAACCACCTAAAAATGCTAGAATATGTGATAAAGACTTGTGATGAAGCACAAGTATGCATCAAAGTTATATCAATTTGACCCAATAAACAATAATCAAAATCTAGAAAAGCACTTAAATTCAAGATTTGGAAATCCTATGATTTGTTTTTATTTGATTCTATCACATTATTATATAACAAACCAGTCAACTTGAGTTGCATGTGGCCAAAACTTGTTACATCAAACTCATGCAACATATTTATAAAAAGATTTGTTTGCAGAATAACTTTTTTGAAAACAATTAGCTAAATAAATAGACCAATAATAGTAGTAATCATCATCATAATAATAAAATAATAGTAATAATAATAATAATAATAATTTGAAATTTCTTTTCCTTTATTTGGACAAGAATAATGCTTGCTTTATTTATGCTTGTCTCTTTAATGCCTTCACGAGAAAAGCATGTAAAAATAAATAACAATCTCAAATCTTCTGGCTTTGTCCTTATTCCCCTTGGATTCCGCCTCTAATCTCGACTTCCTGAAAATGTATGAATAAAAAGTCTTTTCTCAAAAGTTAAATGTTAGGTACTATTTAATTAGTCTTCCTGTTGGCATGGTTTCCATATTTTGGTTGAAAACATACAAATGAGACAAAGGGAAATTAATGAAAGTGGAATTTACTATCTAAAACAATTAGTAATATAATCAAAAAAGTTACTATATTAAATAATTAGTAATATAATCAATCATATAATAAATACAACGTTGGTTGAAACCAACAAGTAAAGTGATTCATGACATAATTTCACGATTGAGAGTGTTCATACAAAATGCAACTAGAGTATAATATCATGATAATTAAGTTTGAATTCTACTACTACAAGAGTTGACCACATTTGATAAGATATTAAATTTTATATAAATATTGAAAAAATAATTTTTTTTATATAAGTGTCTACTATTACCCTTAAGTAATGGTTGAGATGGAGAGAGTTTGGTGTCAAATCGATATTTTAAATGTGGAGTAATTATGAAAATAATTTTTTTTTTAAAAATAAAATTTTATTTTTAGAAGTGATAATTTTGGGAAATAAAGAATATATTATTATTATTATCATGTACCGATCCAAATATAAAATGGAGTGAAGTTTTGTGAGGGATGATATGGAATTATTGATCGATATAATGTTCGAAAATTTTGAGGATGATTAACTCAAAGTGTGGAAAACTAAGAATGCATTTAAGTTGCTTTAGTCTTGCAAAAACCAAACATAAGTCCATGAAAATGAACTCAAAGCATCAAAACAGAAACTCATCATTATATGTACAAGTTATAGATGGAGATCAACATCCACTCCCTCACCGACATCTGTCAACCCGGCCGGCTTCGAGGGCCCCACTTCACCATGGCCACCGAGCACCGCCTGTCGCGGCGGCAGCACACCTACAAAGTTCTCAGCAGCAGCTGGTGGGAGAAACCTTGCACCATAGGCAATGAAGGGCCCTGATCGAGCCCCATGTTGCTTGATCACGTCTGCAGCCGATCCTAGCCGTTGATGATCCACGATGAAGTGGGCCCGTTTCGCCCTCTGCCGTTCCTTCTTGTGTGCATTCTGATGGCCACCTAGTGCTTGGGAGTTGGCAAATTTTCTGTGGCAATGGTGGCACTCAAATCTCTTATTTTCTAGGTTAAGTTGTCGTGCCATAGGGACTTTATCGACTGGAAAACCAAATAGCTTCATTGCTGTTGATGAAGGTGCACAATCTTGAAGCTCGGGCTCATATGCATCTTCTTCCATTCGTTTTGGATGTGTATGAAAGAAGTTTGATGTCACAATTGAGAACTAATCTTCGAGATGTATATAAAGAGAATGAGAAGATAAAGCAAACGGTGCGACGAGCATGTTTCAATCTTAGTCCATCAGATACTGAGAATCAAAATTTCAAATCGTATGAGTAACTCACAAAATCTTAAACATCAGAAGGTACATAAGGTCACAAGGCTCAAATTATATTAAAGGTCAATGAGATTTATATTGCATTAAAGGCCCACGATCCTCAAATTATATAAAAGACTCGTAAGGTTCATGTTTTAATTAAATAAGTATAAATACTCTTTCTTCACATATATAGGACACGTACTTCATTTTACTCAATAACTGCTTCAAATTTAGTTTTGTTTTTTTGGACACTTAAATATTACAGAATTTCACATGACACTTTTGAAAGTTCATAACGGTTTATTTGTCTTGCAGGTGGCGAACCCCGTCAAGGAATTGCTTGCTAGTAGAGGATGAGGAGTTGCTTGCAGGCAAAAACTGATCGTAACAACTTATTTCTTAGAGGAAGTTCAATCCCTGGAGAAGAATTGAACTCATCTCAAAAGATGAGTTCACCTTAGAATGAATAATATCCATCCTGATGGATAGCAAAATGAGACATACGGTTACAAAAGTAGTTCAGTTAATATGACTCGTTACTTATTAAAAGGACTTAATTCGAACATTTTTGCATTAAATGTTTTCAAGTCGTACTTCATGAAATAGTTATAACTCGATGTGAATATTCAACAAAAACTCATCATAACCTAAAGAATTTAATATGTTGACCATGTTTTCATTGCATTTTATTTTTCAGGAAAAAAGAGAAAAAAGAAAAGTGTGACATGCACTATCGACCTTACATGAAAAAGAAAGCACATTTTGTAAAGTTATGTAGGCACATTGATGGGTGATACAGCTTCCTGGTGTTAGATATTTTCTATTTGTACAATGCAAGTCAGCCACATCAAAAGCCAAAGCCTAAACTCACCTGTAAGAGAAGGTTTAAAGCTAGATTTCAACTTCCATTATATGGCTTAATTCTTTTCTCTTGCCCTTCTTAATCCCACTTCAATTATGTCAAAACACCTTTTTAGCCAGTAATGGAGGCACCTGGCATCGTTTTATATGGCTGCGACTCTCGCCTTTCTCACTTAATTTCCCGAAGAGCAAGGATGATTAGGGTGATTGTTTAAGTGCCTGTCAACATTTGGAGCTAATTTTTGCATGATTTTGAGACTGAATCTTAGATTTCATATATTTTACTAAGTAAAAGTAATTATTAGTCAATTGAGCAAAGGAAAATTAATTCAAACTAAAATTAGTTTTTTCACGGCCTTAGCTTCATTATAATGGCAACCAATGAACTAAAATATTGTTAATTTGTATGAAATATTAAAAAGAAAGAAGAGAAATTAAGGCAATGATTAAATGAAATATGGATTAGTTTTATGTAATTTGGATAGATATCGTATTTCTTGCATTTTTCTATGACTTTTTTTACTTGCATGTGAATGTGGATAGCCCACATAACCTTGTCTTCCATGTGGCCTATGGGAAAGTACAGATTTGGAGGGCATGTAAGATTGATCAACTTCTTGCATTAGTTTCTTTGGTACATTTTTTTTATGTTGTTGGTCCTAGTACAAATAATTCTAACTTGTCCAAAATGTTAGTTCCACAGGATTTTTTAGCTTTTTATCAGTGATTGAATATGTGCAACACTAGTTGTCCCACTAAGCTTGGATTCAGAATATATAGTAGGACATCATGTTTATCCTTAGGCATGATAGATGATGGCAAGGCATGCGTGTCGACAACACGACATTTCTTCCTCTAGTACTAGAAAACACTATAAAAGGAGACATGGATTGATGATGATAGGCCTAATCTGAGGAATAGCTAGAGCCAAACGTGACTTTAAGATTGACGAATCATGATTGTTGATCTCTCATTGTTCTCCCACCATAGTGCTTCAAACTCTTATCTTTTTGCGGAAAATTTTCTTATAAGATAAATTAATCACATGACAAATGTCCATTTCTAAAACTGATTATGATAGAATTGTGTTTATGAAGTTTAATGGATCCTATTGAGAAGTACATGGGGTTGTAGCCAGGGGGTATTTTTGACATTAGTGGAAGGATTTCTTCTTTAGATTTTGGTTTTGTCTGGACAGATTGGATTTCAAGACAGTAACATCATAAGATTGCAGAATCAAATTAAGGTCCACCTGAGCCTCTGTCACTTTCATGTACAAGCATTTACATACCAAAGTAGTGTACATAAATCAGTTCAACAACACAAGCAGCCTCAGAGTATAGACAATTCATATGTTTGAGCCTCTTTACTCTTCTTGATGGAGACTATGGTGCACTTGACATTAATAAGGCACATAGTATTTCATAATGCATTTGGGATTTATTGTTGCAATTTAGTATTTCATCACGAATTACACTTCACAAATTCACACTAGCATATAAAATATTTCATTAAATATAAATTTTACGTAAATTATATACACTTGGTGTGTATTTATAAAGTGCAATACAAGATATAAGATTCAATTGGAATATAAGATTCGAACTGTAATAACCCTTTAATATAGACAGAGTCAATAGGGACTGGACTGATCGATCACACCCCTCATCCGAACTACAATAACCCTCTAATAGAGACAAATTCATTAGGAATTGGACCGATCGATCACACTCCTCACTTATATAAAATTTCAAATTTAATGTTTTACGAAATTTAAAATTTGGCCCTCCTTAAAATTGCCAAGCTGCCCTCCCCTTCTTGCTAATATTTGCATTGCTCTCTCCACAATCTAATTTTGCCTCCCAAAATTAAGAAAAAAACTGAATGGAGGACATTTGGCAGCCCCTACATCTTTCTTTTCCACAGGGACAAACCGACAATTATCTTTCTTTTTGCTTTAAAAGTTGATCAAAGGAACATTGTTTATCCTTAAGATGCCTCTAATTATGCACAGGTTATTCTGTGTAATAAGAAAAGAAATAAAAAAAAAAGGCATTTTTGTGCAGGGAATAAACGAATATATGCAACATTCTAATTCACTTTCACACTCTGAATATTTAGAGTAGACAAATGTGATGATTATGAAGCAGGTTCTCTGTTAATGTATGTGGATACAATCAAGTATTTATTTAAATAAATATTTTATACACTTAATGTATACATACATTTATGTATAGAGAATTTAAACTATAATAAAATTACAAATTTACGTGTATAGAGGATTTAAACTATAATAAAATCACAAATTTACGTAGTTCATTAAAATCTTAAAGAATATTTATCACACCATATTAGACTTTTGATTGTGTGGATTGTGGGTTTAGAACTTTAAGAGAAGAATACTATATCAACTATGAATTCAGAGACTCCACTTTCATCAATTTACAATCACAGAGCTTGAAAGTTCTCAACTTCCATGGGTAGGTAGGTGGGTATATACCATTTTTTCACATAAAGCTTGTGAGTAAAAGTTGCAAGTGGTTTGGTGAAAATTGCCCATTTTAACTGTTTGTGTCTATATAGCTAGGACAAGAATACATCATCAGGTTCTAGTAGTAATTAACCTGCAAAATAACTAAGATTTTGATCTTTCTAGCAATAAAACAGGTTAAGACAGCATGATCAGTTCCTTATCAGAACTTTGAGGTCTACTTTTTGAATTGTCAAAGGTTAATTTTTACAATGTGAACTATGAAGAGTTATTTTCTGTTAAATGTCTCTGATTTTTCAGTGTGACATCTTAAAGAAAAGAAATATGCTATTCAACTTTGTGTGAAAACTTGCAACAAAAAAAGGCCAAGAATATTGGAATATCTGGCCTTTAAGCAACCTTTGTTCCAAGCAATTCTAAAACTCCCTCTCTTTTCCAATGCAGAAAAGTTTGATCTCCAAATGTTCCTCCTCAAGCCATATTGAACCCTGTTCTAATCCCCTTCAGTTTTCTCATAGAGACCTGTGAAAATGGCAGTGACACATGCTGATCTTGCTCCGAGCACGAAAAGCAGTGATCTGAGCAGCAAAACTGGTGCATTCCTCATGGTCTTGTCCATATTGTTAGGCCTGTTCTGCTTCGTTCTCTGCCTCATAGCTGAGGCCTCACGTTCTGAGGTACAAATTTATCAGCACATAAATGTTCATTGGCATTTCTTAGCATGAATATTTGCTGTTTCACCTTAGTCTCATGACTTGTTGAACACAAGTGTTGCTTCTGTGATCAATATATCTGATACAATCTGATATTATACGGTCACAATAAGCACCCCGCGACATCAAGCAGAAGGTCATCAAATTTGGAGCTTATTGCCAATATGTAATCCTGTGGTTTGATACCTGTGCAGGTGAAATGGACTGCCACAAGTGATGAAGGGAAAGGAATAGAATCCCAATGCACATACACCGGTAGTGGGAAACTGCCTCTTTTATCAGCAACTGCTGCATTCTTGGCTCTGGCAATGGCCATGGTGGTGCAGCACACATACTTATTGGTTGCAGTTAGTAAATCAGACTCCCTGGTTGGAATTTCTTGGGACCCTGATTCTGTTTTCGCCAAGACTCTCACATGGCAAGCTGGATTTTTCTTCGTCGCCACATGGTATGAGAAACTTCACCACAAGTGCTAGAATAAGTCTGCTTAGTCTACTCAAATCAAAGGGCTTGATTTAAATTCTGATCAAATGTGATTTCTCACAGGCTTTCATGTAGAAAACATGATTGTTTATGAATATACATCCTTTTCATGTTTCAAGATCACATCAAATAGCAAAGTTTAGGCCATGCTTAAAACTCAGAATATCCATTATTTGAACAAAACATCCAATAGTAGATCTGTCTAGTCAAAAATCCTGATTTCTAGCTGTCTAATCCATGATTGCAGGATGTCATTTGCTGTGGGAGAGATTCTACTACTGATCGGACTGAGCGTTGAGTCGGGCCACCTCAAAAACTGGGCAACGCCAAAGCCTAGTTGCCTAATCATTCGACAAGGATTGTTCACATCTGCTGGAGTTTTCGGCCTAGTGACAGTCTTTCTTGCCTCCGGCCTATACATCACAGCACTACGCGCAGAAAGGCACTTTCAAGAGCAAGAAACTACACGACGAGAGATCTTGGAGGCCTCAGCCATGTATGCATCCCCACCAAGATCACCTGGAAGAATCACCATCAGGGCTGCTCCTAATGAGGACCCTTTGCCAAGACAAGATCAGAATTTTCATACATTGTACTACTACTTAACAGCCTTTGACAAACAATCAAGTTTAGTTTGAAAGCAAAGGATATGCATACAACTGGGAATCATTCATACAGCTACCTATACCAACAGAAAAAGAGTGTGCAAAATTGTGAATGAGAAAACATGCATACAATTATATACAGGTCCTAAGTTTGATTGGCTAAAGCTTTGTACAGAATTTTTTTTTTTTTTTTTTTTTTTTTTTTTGGGGGGGGGGGGGGGGGGTGGTGCAAATTAAATTTTATGATCACTCTGTAATTAGTAGTACATTTTATTGCATACAGACCTAAGCAAACTTGTGATACAATTTCAAGTGCAGTGATAGGGTGTGTGTGTGGTGGGGGAAATTTTTATATAACAGTGGTTGTAATTATTTGAGGAAAATTTTATGTAAGGAATGGTGTAATTATTGGAGTACAATATTTTATATGTCTATTTCTGTCATCTAAATGTGTGTAAGAGACACATACGGTGCGTCTTGATGCAGAGGAGATATAAAAATCATGACTCCTAATCTATATCTATATTATATAAAAATATAAATTCTACAAGTGTTTATTCTTATTGTGAATAGATATTTATGCCTTTATAACAAATAATAAAAATAATAATTAATAAAATGATGATCTTAGAAATCTACATCAACAATACATCTAATAAAAATAATAATAATTAAATATCAAGCAATCACATTAAAAAAAATTAGGATTATCCACCACACTATATCTAAATAAAAATTATTTCCACATTACATGTGGCAATTATTCCCTAATATGGGACCAACTGAATTATAATCCCACGCCTAAAGCCTAAAGATAGTAGATTCTTCCATATGCTGCATAGCCAAAGTTAAATGCTGGAAAGGCAAGAGAAATGTACTTAAAAACTGCATTTTAATCCTATAGGTTTCTTGATCCTAGAAGAACCCTTGTTCAATATATTTCTTTTCAATATATTTTCTTTTCAATACATTCATTCTCAATCTAAAATATTTCTCCAAAAAAAACATCCAAAACACTGGGACGTAAAAAATACATTTATAGAGCTAGCACATGATGCTTTTTGTATGCAATTGGTTAAGTTTGAGCAGTTTGGAATTTGTATTGCGTATTATATACGTACAATATATAATTAAATTTAAATATATATTTTAAAAAAATATTTTTCGGGCTTTTAGATGTAATGTCCAATACAATACATAATTATAATAAAAAATTCAAAAAGAATACTTCACCTAAATAATGAAAAAGTTTGCCAATCATAATTGACCCCCAACTTCTGGCGGTTCTTTTTTCACATATCGTTAACAGAAAAATCATAGATTTGTCAAATTATTTCAAGTGAATTATGCGCAATGATTCCTTAATAATTGAGGGAAGTGAAAAAAAATACTAGTTGACAATATATAGCATTATTTTTAATTAATCTCAGGAGCAATGATGTAAATTAGTATGCATTATGTGTAGACAAACAAATCAAACCGAAGATTATCAAATTATATATGAATCAAGAAATTAAGGGCATGCAATAATAATAATTAAATTGATCCTTCATAATTATGCTAAAAATGACTGATTTTCCTTACAACCCTAAAAAAATTTGTCAACTTTAACATAAAAACAAATGAAATAAAAAGGAAGACCCAAGCTGTCAAGAATTACAGATTACTCCACTGAAATAAGATAGAATGGCAGTGAAGTTCCACAAATGTCCTATATATTTCTTCTGTTGCTTGATGATCAACAGGGGCATTCCTGTGAATTTCACAAAATTGTCCAAACCATCATCATCTTTGAAGCTGATGAACAGTTGAAATCTGTGAATCTGACACTTTTGTTTTCAGTTTTTTCCAACTGCAAAAGAGAAAAAAGAAATCCTTTTTTTTTTTTTTTCTCTTTGTTTGACTAAAGAAAGGTAGAAGGAAATAAATTAAAAAGCACAGTGAAGATCAAGAAAGATAATGAAATTTTCTTGAATGGTGGTAGAGATGATGATGAAGGTGGTGGAGGGCTATAATAGTAATAAGGGAAGTAAGGCACAATTGGGTTTGGAGGCGGTGGAGCTAGCCCTGTGGGGTACGGCGGTGGTGGTGAGTAGTATGCATAAGGTGTTGGTGGTGGTGGTGGGGATTTGTAGTTTCCACCTGAGTTAGGAGGAGGAGGAGGTGGTGGTGGAGGGCAGTTGGTCGTGGTGGTGGGCGGCGGCGGCGGCGGAGAGGGTGGTGGTGGTGGTGAAGGAGTGTTGCATGGGTTGTCACAAGCTGAGCACATTGTGCATTCAATCTGGTACTTTGATCCCACCCATGTTGGAATAGCAACCAAAGACTCATTTCTTGATGCAAATATTATTACTAGCAAGAAGAATTTGAGTCTCTGGTGATAATTTCTCTCCATTTCTTGGAAAATATAAGCCACAAATCTTTTCTTTTTTATTTTTATTTTTTAAAAAGATACTTGGGATAGAGAGTTTTTTATGGTAATATCAAATCAAAAACTTTGGTTGGAAATTTAGAGAAATTATCAAGAAGTGGGGAATGAAAAGATTGAAGGAAATGGGGTTTTTAAGATGAGAGTACACGGAGAGTAAGTAGTGGAGACTTTCAGAAGCTACACTGCCTTTGTGAAGCACTAAGAGATGTTGGGAGTATTATCAATATGATACAGGAAAGGTTGGCTTTTTTTATTTTATTTTTTTGCGTGGGGGTAGGGGTTGTTGCGGGGGTGGGGGGTATGGTACTATTTTCATCTTTTTTCACTTTTGGTTATGGTGGTGTGGTATATTTGACATGGCAAAAGGTGAGCACCGACACGTTTTACTTTTTACTTTCAATGACAACGCGCAATGGAGGGTGTTTTTGTCATTTAAAAAAAAAAAAAAGAAGAGATTTTATTATTTTAAATATTTTTTTAATTTTTTTTAAATTATAATAATAATATAACACAATTAACTCTCAATAAATTATTTTAAAAATAAAATATAAAATTATATAACCATCACTTCTTTAATTTTTATTTCAATTTTTTAGTGAAATCTATTTTTGTGATTTATTATCTTACTCTTACTTTCACCTATTTTGTGATTGTCTATCAATAAAAAACGACACGAGACCTAATAGGTTGGAAGCAGCACGCAAGCTCGGAGCAGCTTTCGACCATGAAATACCGATTCGAACCACCAAATTTGGGGCTGGAATTCCCATATCGAACGTAACATTTCTGAAGAAAGAAAGAGAAAAACTATAAAGCATAAATTGAAGCTATGTTCTTTTTTGAAACGATGACTGATGGTAATGTCTTTCTTGTTTCTTTTCCATGTGTTTTTTTTTTTAAATTTATTTTATATTTTGGTCATGTCTTTCATGATAGTCGGTTTGACTAAAGTGTCCATACAAGCAAATAAATTAAAAGCTGGTTCCAGAATCCCAATAATGGATTAGCCAAATTTGTCAAAGGTGTATGTATTCACCTTTTACCCTTTGGAGCTTACTTTTTTTCAAAAAAGAAAAGAGTTAAAAAAAAACCCAAAAAAACAAAAATTCTAATTTAAGCCACAGCATATTAGTAAATTTTTTTGGACATTTTGGTGTATTAAGACTGATCCAAGGACATGTGTGATTTGTCAAATGAATCCAGGTGTTATTTGCCAAAAATCTTGATAATATCAAGAATTATATTTAGTGGGACATGAGAATGAACACATTATTTATATTAATATAATGCACAAAAGGGTTTTTTTTTTTTTTTTTTTTTTGGGGGGGTGGGGGTGGGGGGGGGGGTTCATTTGGAGACATTTATCAATCAAAAAAATTGCCAGTATAAATGATGTTCAAATTTATTGTAATCAAGAAAGTAATCCTGCATAGGCATTACATAATTGATTATTGTCTAATAGATTGGGCATTCAACATATATACCCCCAAATCTTGAATCCATGAATTTATTTGTTTGTTTAATAATTACTATTATTAATTTTATTATAACATTTCATTATTGATGGAATTCTTTATCGATCCATCAGCAAAATATACTTAAAAATCTCTTTTTATACTTTTCGAACATATTCAAAATTTAATATTCACTGTTTTTTCAAATTTTATTGTTATTCCTCTTCAAATATTGAACATTGTTGAGGACTTTTTTTCTATTTGTATATGTATAAACATTCTTTTATTTATGTTGTGGTAAATATTTCTTGAAATTAGAAATAGGAAAAATTGGTAAGAGAAAACCATTTGGTAAAGTCGTCAACACTGGACCAAAATGAAGCTTTCCAGACTGATTCCAAATTTCTGATTTTATTTCTTCATGAAAAATTCAAGATTAAAATAGTATATAGTGGGGTCCATGACCTTTTTACACAAAAAGAATAAATTTTCATTTCAATTTTCCAATATTAGGCAAGAAAAGGGTTTATAGGGATGTCTATAGGTGTCGGCCCTTTTTATTTCATAGTTCTCTTTTTGCTTTTCCCTTTCACATACATTTTCTCTTTGCTCAATTTTTAATGTTTCACTAATCTCTTGCAATCATAGTAACCCAAGGGCATTTTAGTCCCTTCCTTTTAAAAAATTAAAATTAGATTTATTTTTAGTAAAAATAATCTAAATACTGATGCCTTTTTTTTATTTTGTCAATTAATTGGCCATCCAAATATACTTTACAATGATTGAGATTGAATTTGGATTTATATAATAAAGTCAAAACAAGAAGTAAATTTACAGTTGTATTTTTCTAAGAGTTATTAATTATATGATAAATATAATTATACTTATAATGAATATTATTTTAAAATCAACCACAAACAAGTGGTCGGTCCGATTCTTTTTGGTGAAAAAAAACCATAAATTCAGTCAAATCAAATGAAAAATTGGCCAAAAAATGTTGAAACGCTAAAACGATCATCAACTATATTTTTTTTAATTTTAATTTTTTTTTCATTTTTTAAGAAAATTTAAACTTTATATTTGGTTGTGTATATATTTATTTGGATTTTTAGTTTTATTAAATGTACTTTTTAGTTAATTATTTATTTATTTTTACTTTAATATAATAATTAATATATTATATTATTATTTTATATAATATAATAAAAAAATATATTCAATTTTTATTAAAAAAAATTGACTAGCGATTGAATCAATCCAATCCATCTAGATTAATAAGATCAGGACTGGAGTATTCTCGATTTTCTCACATGGAGTAGGCATCAAAATATTATCTATTTGAGACGTCAACAAATCCTCCTTACATTTTCATTAATTTACTTCTATAACCTCTCGTCCAACTAAAATTATGTCTTAACTATATCCTAGGAGTGAGTCTAACATTTATACTCTCTTTTCAATTTGCTTTCGAACAAGATCCTAAATTTTTTTCATATGTTATTATAGTAAGAAAAGTCATTATCCCTGCCTGAATTTAGACCTAGCTATTTACATAACATCAAACTTTGACAAGTGTTGAAACGATATTTACACTCCAAAAATTACTATTGGCATCAATTACCTAAAAGACCCCCAAACATTTGAGCAGGCCCAAAAAGCAAATAGCCCAAAGAAACTTGCTGGTTCTATGTTCTTGGACAAAAAGAGAATGTATTGTACCCTAAGAAGGAAAATAAAATCCCAATTATATTTATATATACATATATAAATATGTATAATGGGGAAAGGTCGGCCTCTCACATGATTAGTCAGGCGAAATTTGGAATTTAGATTATAAAAAAAAAAAAACACCATTCAAGTAGACATTGTCATTTGTTTGGTTGTGGGTGGGTGGGTTACTAAACTAGAGAAGGGCCCAATTTAAATTAATGGAAACATTATTCAGAGAAAACTATATAGCAAGAGAGCTAATTTTAATTGATTATCATGATTGTTATGAGTTTGAAGATCCATTTGAGTTTATTCGTAGGTTTAAAATCTCCGTTTTATTGAGGGATTAAATGGTCCAAATCCGATTATTTACTTGAAATATATTACTTATTGTCACTAATTACCAAAATTAGTTACACCGTGTCTTCTATATGTAAAAATTACATTTAAAAAATAAAAGGGAAAATAAGATAATAAAAAAGTGAAAAGCCCTTTGAAACATACTAATTTCCCGTTCCATACATTTTTACCATTTTCCAGAGAACAAAAACAAACATAGCCCTAACAAGTCGAGTACCCTACCTACCATCGACATTATGAGTACCACAATATCAATGATTGTGATTTGAGCGGATTTTAGAGTAATAATCCCTTTTTTGTTGATTGTTGTATTCATGTATTCAAATTGTGTTGATACAATTGAACAGAACAGGTGAAAAGATGCTACAGAAGGGTAACATGAAATAAAGCCCCCAAAAATGAAGAAAAAAACTAGAAGCAGCATACCAAGATTTACATCTTTGAATAATCAAGTCAGCTAACATGAATCAGAGAAAAAGTCCAGGTTTGCAGCCACACTCAGAACAAAAGGGCACTCACAATCAGGAAAAATCCACAATCTCCATGTAACAATGTTTCATACTACAATCACCTACCCTAAAGCAACCAAAAATTCGGCATGTATGCTTTGCATGCCATGCCATTTCTCCTTCCATATCATAGAAGATCCACCTGATCGAGTGTTGTTTTCTGTGTTTTTGCTTTGAAAAGAATAAGATACGGGATGCTACGCGCGCTAGAATAATGCAGCAAAAACATTACCAAGATCCTACTTCTTCAAGCATAAAAAAAGGAAAAAGGAAAAACCTAGAGTTTCCTACCCTTGATCACAAGTGGTCAACTTCAGCTGTAACTGCAACTATGTACAATAGCTTAAAGACAGTCAGCTACAGCAAACAGGCTTGCTACACAGGAAGATCATCCAAGGGGTATCCATCAAAGCCAAACTCGCTATCAACTGGTACTATGCCTTCTTGCTGCGGTAATTAAGAAATCTTTTATTAGAGAATGAATGCGGTTATCTATCTAATCAAACATTCAGAATCCTGAGGTATGCTGCACCAAGGTTAGAAATAAATAAGCTAACCTGCTTGAGAAGTGCACTCATGAGGTCCTCCTGGTCAAACTGATCGGGAAAGAGGCCATTCTGGAAGCCCATATCAGGTAGTCTTTCAGCCTTAATTCTTAATGAATTATCAGCCAGAGATGAGGTATGCTGCTGCCCAAGGTTTGTACCAAGTCCCTCGGCAGCTGAGAAGGCTGCCTTATTAACAGATGGAATCCTGATACGTCCACTCTTCTGGTCAGGAGAAAATCCTGATTGAACTAAAGCCGATGGTGCAACGTCCAGGCGGCCTTGTATATTTGAATGTTGAGGAGCTTCAAGGGTTGATCCAACACTTTGCAAGCCCCAATCCTCAGTTCTATTCTGGTTTAGCTCATTGAAAACATCATAATTAGGAACAAAACCTCTAGATCCTTTCATTTCTGAGTTAAACTCTTCTTGGAGCATCCCTTTAGAGCTAAAAGCCGTGATTCCTGAGTTACTCACAGGTGAAAAGGTATTCCCCGGCAACTCTGTGCGCTGAATCCTTGAAAAATCTACTACCGTAGAGGGCTGGGAAACAGAAGTATATGTTGGTCCACAAACATTGTCAATTCCATTCCGGCCCAAGACAGCACTAGGAATTGCCTGGGACAAAACAGGTTGACCTACAGATGATGGAAGATTCATTACATGGCTACCACTGACTTCATTAAAAATTTGGGTTCTTGATTGTGGTTGAACCATCTGTGTCAGTAGCGAATTACTTTGGCTTAACTGGGAGTGGACAGGCATATTCATGTTACCAAAGGGCTGTGCAGATTGATGCAAAGCAGCAAGCTGCTTTGAATCCATATTTGTCGGGATTCCGTGAAGTAAATTCACATGCTTACTATTGTTATGTTGTTGCTGCCCCTCCACAAACCTAATCTTTGGACTTTCAAAGCTGAAAATATTTCTTTGATCAACTAGGGGCACAGATATGGCCGACTTGTTAGTAGCCCTACCAAGTGCTGCCGCCTGGATTGTGGCAAGACTATGTGGCGGGAGTTGACCTGAAGAAGCAAGAGCTTGAAGTTCAAGGCCATTGAGTGAAGTCATTGACCCAAACGTTGCATCTGGGGTTCCCATAAATGAGTTCCCAAGTCCATTCTGGTGCTGTCCACTTAGCCTTCTAAGATAAAGACGATACTTCTGCATCAATTGGTTGTCAAATTTCAAATCAAGTACATTGGAGGTGTCTACATAAAATAACTAAATGAATACATAAGCTCAAAGAAACTGAAAATTGGGCAAGGTTCTTCTGCACATTAACTTAGGAAAAAGAAACTAAAACTAAACTTGTCTAACCTGAAGGTGACTTGCAACATTCTCTCTTGTAAGGCCTGGAACATTCATTAGTTCCAGGATTTTCTTAGGTACGGCCTCTGCATTCATGTGTAGAGTTGGAGCATAATGAATACAAGAATGTAAATCATTGATGCAAGGAAACTCAATCATTTCAGAGATTCTCCAAAATACATTTCCATTCTCAAGCAAAGCACAAAGACAAGAACAAGCATATATGATTACTCAAGTAACAAACTAACCAAATTATAATAGAATTTGGATTGCTTATGATTTGTGTCACTTTATGAAATAAAAAGTAAAGCACAACTATGCAACAAAAGGTCATATCATTTGAGGGCAATAAAATGATCTGAGTGGGATTTTTTCAGGTATATTTGCTAGTTATTTTGATTTCTATGATATTTTGTGGCAGTAACTAGGAGTATCCAAAAAAAGCAGCTAAATGTATCTTTTAGAAACCACAGTTTTTGCTAGGTGCTGAGATCTCTGCTATATGCATCACCTCAATAAAAACAATAAAATGAGTCACTGGGTTGTTTAGGTATATTTATTCAGTTGTGAATTTGTTTTGATTATTACATTAGATAGTTCTCGAATAAGAGCTTTTCTAATTGGGCCTTCAAGAAAGGACATATCTTCAAGGTGTCAAGAGGTTCTTCTAAACTTTAAAGTTCAGGAAGGGTGAAACTTAATTTGAAAATTGTTGAGAACTCCAACATAACTAGATCAAGCATTTTCTTTCAAATGTTTCCAATCAGGTGTTTGATCAACAATTCATTTATATAGTACAAGGAGTAGCCTCCATGGCACCCATCAGCCACTTGAACTCTTTTTGTTAACCCCCACCCCGCCACAACAAAAGAGTAGAGAGAACGGATAAATATGATAAATTTAAAAAAGTTGGCACTTCATAGAACCTAGCAGAACATACTAGTTTTCAGACTATAATAGGTACCAGAACTAAACAGCTAGTAGTGAGGCAATACAAAAAAACTAAGAAAACATGAAATGCAAAAAGCAAAAGGAAAGGTGAAAAGATACATACTGTCTATTCCAAGTTGATTAACAGCAGTTACAAATTGCTGATGGAGCTCAACTGACCAAACAACCCGTGGTTTCTTCAATGTAGATGTATCATCCCTTTCTTCGGCCTCATCGTCCTCATCCTTCCTTTTCTTGGAACTTTTCCAATTCCCTTCATTAGCTGAAGAGGAATAATCAACATCTTCAGATGGTTTTTGCTGCCGTTCTCCATCTTCCAAGCTTGCTGATTGTTCAAAATCCTTTTCCTTCCACTCATGCTTCATTTTACGAACCACATGCTGCCATATGTTCTTCAATGCCTCCATGCGAACTGGTTTTATGAGATAGTCACAAGCTCCGTGAGTAACACCCTTCATCACAACATTTTTGCTATCATCGGCCGACATCACTAACCAACCAAAAGAACAAGAATCAGAGAAACACAAGGTTGCTTGTAACATATTGATTCCTGATTATAGGTCAACTAAAATTTAAAAGAATTAAAGAGGATACTACTTACTGATGACCGGCAGGTCCATCTCGAGTCCAACATGTTCTAGAAGTTTAAAACCATCCATGTCTGGCATGTGGACATCACTTATAACAATGTCAAAGCCATCTTTGTTATCCCTAAGTAACTTCAACGCAACCTCTGCTCGACTGCATTTGGTAACTGAAAATCTCAAGAAAAAAAGATTATTCACCCAAAAAGACCATAAAAATAGTATATCTAACCAGCCTAATGAATGTGGAGTACTGGAGTTACCATTTACCAATAAAGACTGTGTTCATATATGTATAAACTCAAAAGAATGTCAACTAATGCAATAAAACCGAACACCCCACTACATTAGGATATCTGCATAAGATCTACAAGCAACCATGTGGCTTTCTGATTTTAACAGTCCCTTTCTTCTCTCTCAAAAATCTGAATGATTTCACTACAATTCCCTTATTCACTCGCACAATTTAAACTCCAAATGAAATTTCTCATACTAAATAGCACAAAAAAACACCAAGTTCCGCTTTAAGATCTGTTATACATCCACATATATGAAAACAAAAGCCCACAAAAACACATAGATTTGAACTTTCTAATAATAAAATAAACCACAACAGAGAAAGTCAATTGCTTATGAGCAATAAGCTCTGGCACACACTGACACGCACATGTGTGTGTTTTGATATATTACCGTCATAGAGGCAATTTCTAAGCATCTTCTCCAAGATCCTCAGACAAGTTGGGTCATCATCCACAACAAGCACTCTCAGACCCGCCGGAAACTGGTCTGAAACTCCATCACCAGACTTCCATGAAGCACTTGAACTAGTAAAAGACATGGGATTCACTCCTAGATTCATCTTTCCTTCAAAATTCACCAAATAAAACTCAATATTCTATGCAATTAACATAACCCAGATAGGAAATATGTTAAAAATCACATGTTCCGAGTTATTTTCAGCACAATCTACATGCAGTCAATGAAAATCCAAGAAACTATAGAATAGAATAAAGAGGAAAAAAAAGGGGGGTGTCTTCAAGATTGTACTTTGTTTTGTTTTTATAGGGGTTTTTGAGGAGGAAGAGAAAAAGGGAAGAAGAGGAACAAAACTTGCTGCTTTTTATATGTGTGTGTATATGAGATTGAAGACATTGAAGGAGCTCTACCTTTTCTTGATTTTGGGGATTTTCTTTTTTTCTTTTTTTTTTATAGAGTTTTGTTTTAATTTTTATTTATTTTTGGATTTTTTTCATTTGATAGTGGGTCACTTCGTTGAGTGTGGATCCAGCTCACCTATGAGCTTAACTAACCCCACGCCAGCCACAAATCTTTTTTTTTTTATTATTATTATTATTATTATTATTTTATTTAAAAAATATATTTAATTGCAAAAACTATGAAATTGTACTATTGTCTACATGGAAATTTCTTGTCAATGGGTAGTGAAAATGAAATAAATTCATGATTGAAACTACAAATTCTGCTTTTTATGGTAAATTATGGTTTGGAGTAATTTTTCAAGCAAACAATTATTTTGAAATTTGTAATAAAAGATTTTCTTGCCTTAATAAATTAGAAAGTTAAATATAATTTAGTTACCATAAATCAAAAGATTTTTTTGCCTTAGTAAATTAAGGATTAAATACAATTTAGTTACCATAAATCAAAAGATTTTCTTGCCTTAAAAAATTAGAGATTTAAATACAAATTATTTACCATAAATCAAGAGATTTTCTTGCCTTAATGAACTTCTGCCTAGTTATATCATGAGCTTTTATTTTTTTATTTTTTTTTTCAATTTTAATTTACTTACTCTGCTCTAGAAATTACTTTGATATTGTAATGTAATTATATTTTCATTGGGTGAGTATTAAATGTGAAAATTATCCAATCATGTATTTTTTTCCTTAGTGATGCTTCCAAATTTGGCCTTTAACAACATTCGATCACAAATAAATAAGTTAATAGTTAGAAAATTGTTATTCAACAATATTTAATTAATAATATGACAAATATAATTATATTTTTTTAATTAAATATTTTTATTGAAATGTAAATCAATCATACAATTTCATCAAAATAAATCCTATTACTTATACCTATAAATCCTTTGGTAGCACAAAATCTTGTGTTAATCGAAGTTAACACATTCTTGGGCCACACAACTTTAATGTTTGATAAAAACGCATAAAATTCGTCTGGGCACAGCTCAATTAGTGGATCAATCAATATATTTTTTGCTTCTAGCGGCAGGGTAGGAGTTCGAATCCTGGTAGGAACCTGCGACTGAATTTCAGTATGGAGCAATCACTGTATCCCCACTGGGACCCTACGATCGGAGTTTAGTATGGAGCAATCACTTTGGAGACGACCCTTTGTGCGCAGAAGTGTACAGTCATGGGGGAACCTGTGATCCACTTTGACGCATATCCCGTGATTTACTTCCTCTTAGATATTTGGACAAATAGTTAGAAGGTTGAGTACTAACTGGTATGAATGAGTCAGGAACCTGGTATCAAAAAAAAAAAAAAATACATAAAATTCTACAAGTTATGACATGTCATGTCATGTGTTTGGCAAAATTTTGAAGTCAATATTTGCCTACAAATTAGAGGGCAACCATAAAAATAGTAATTTTTTTTATTAATTTTCTTGAAGTATAAACTGATCATATAATAAATGTGAATCTACGATTGGTTTGAATTTTTGGTTAAATTAAATTTAAACTTGATTTTTTATTTTGTTTGTCCTCTTTTAATATATCAATTAAAAATAATTTGGTATAAAATGTTATATTTTATAATATATATCGGTATGTATCTCATCATATATTTATACATAAATACACATTTATATATATATATATATAAATATATGGTAAAATTTACACTCAATATACATATTGACTCGCCATGCTATGTGTACAAAACTTTATCTATTCATACAAAACTTTTATCCATCATATATTTTTGCTCTCCACATAACAACCAAAAATATAATTCTATTTCATTTTTAATAGTTAATTAATGGCAAACTTAATAACATAAAAGTTATTTGCCAAAATCTTATATATTATACGTACGTCTGCCAAAGTTGAATACGTCATTGATAGTGGATTCAAATAAAGTTAAAAAATAAATTAAATTATTACATTCTCAATATTATAAATATTAATTTTTTATTTGATAAGAATAAGTTTGACCTGATTAGATTAGTTGAAATATAATTAAATATGTATAAAGATATCAAGCAACTCAAATGAATTTTTTTAATTTAATTCATTTAATAATCAAATAAACTCACCCACAATTTTAAAATTAATAAAAAATTCAAATTCAATTTAAACAATACCTTATTCAACTATGACCTCATTGAAATTTGAATTATTTAATTGCCAATTGCCTTGTTAAGAAGTGGGTAATTAGGTGTTAAGCACATGGTTAATTCATTAATGAGATTGTTACTAAAGATGTCCAAGTGTTTTGTATGGCATGTGCATTTATTGCACTACCTCTAGCACTGTCCACCCCCTTTTCTCCCACTTTCTTTAGATTGGGACTAGGGTAGAGGGTGACCACAATTTTTTATTCTAATATTATTGGATCTTTACTACCCCTTTAAACACTTATATTTTGGGTCCATCCACTCTCACAAATTCTTAAAATCACATGTGATTATTGTACCAATTGTCCATGAAAAGTTGGGAATGCTCATACTTGATTCTGAGCTTTTAATGAAAAAAATATATATCAAAGAAAATATTTTTATTTTTTTGTGGTACACATTTATGTTTTAATTTTTAAAATTCAAGATCAAAATACAAAATTCGAATAATTTGATATTAGGATTTGTAATTTCCAAGCACAATCAATTGATCTAGATCTCTCTTACTTTTAATCTGCATAGCGAGCCATTTGGACGTAACTATAGGAGCCCCTCTTTCATGTAAAATATTTTAATTGAAATATACTCACTCGCTAAATGGTGATTTTGTACTTCAACTCCACAAGGATGCCTCTTCACTTAAAGGGTTATTTCACAAATTAATTTCGCAAATAAGAGTATAAATAAAACGAGTCAAGACAAATATGTTATTATTTAAATTTATTTGAATTTTTATTAAACTTAAAAAATTGTTATAGTCCGATTTGATTAAATCGAATTTAAAATTTTTAATCGAGTTAAATATAAGTCGAAGTTTGATTTTTTTCATACATATTTTATCAATTTTTACCAATTAGACAAATTAGAGCTGAATATCAAATCTTATATGATCACATATTTTATATGTGTAATTTTTAGATGGGAGTGGTGGTAAAAAAAGACTTTACTTCTATATTTCCGTGAGACAATAATTAATTATAAGCAACATAATAATCCACTTATAAGGCTGAAAAGTAAGAAAACTACATCAAAAGACAAGAAAAAGTACATTACGGCGCCGTTCAAGGCTGTTTGTTAGCTTACACTGTGGCAGCAAAACCAGTGACAACTTTTTCTTTAATTAGTACAAATTTAAATTAGAATATATTATAATTATTAGATGCTGAGAGTAATTTAGGAATTTATCATCACATTTCTGAAAAAGCTTTCTGTAACTTCACTTTCTTTCATGGTCAAAAATACCCTTTGTTTTTTCCCATGAATCCACAAAAAAATGTATAAAACCCACCCTTTTAAATGAGAAGTATTACATGCTAATATTAACACTTTGAGTTATATGATAAAAGTTATATATTTTTTAAATATAATAATGATTATGATATATTCTCCATGTTCACATTTGAATCGTGTAATTAATTATAGTACTTGTTCACAATTTTGATGTCATAAACTTTTGAAATCGATATAAGTTATTAATATTAAAGTAATGGTTGAAAAAATAATTGATCAATATATTACTTCACAAGAAACAAACAAAAATTGATTGATTAACAAGACCAAATAATCATTCAAATCCCGACCAATGTAGTATACATTTAAATGATAATTTCATCGATTTAATAGTTTTGGGATATTTTTTTTTTTACAACTTTTTAATAATTTCATTCTAGATTTTTTTATAACAATTTTTGTGGCAAGATTCAACAACTAATAAAACAAATTAACAATAAGTGGATATAGTATGAAATTTTCCCTAATTATTCTCTTGCAGCTTTCAAAAAAATAAATAAATAAATAAATAAAGGGAACCTCATAAATGATTCAAATTACAATGGCAATATTATGTGAAAGTACTTGCTTCTTTCTTTTATGAGTTATCTACTTTTAAGGCACTAGCCTTACTATTTTCAACTTCCTCCCCCAAATTGACAAGTGTCCCTCATCATTTGGAGCTTGAGAGCTTTAAGTACAATTCAATCTTTGTCTCTGTGTTTTGTCCTTATGGGGATAGTGGGATGGTGCTTTGTATTATTCAAACATTATCCAAAAAAAATAAAAATAAAAATAAAAATGAGAATTGCATAAATTTGTGGGGAATAAAATTTGTGAAATGATCATGGTATTTTTTGATATGGCACTATCTCTCTTGGTTAAAGACCATTGGTGTCACTTTCAATATTATTTCTATTTTTTTGGAACAAATCACTTTCAACTAATATGAAAACCATAACTATAGAGTTTGAAGAAACAATAGTAGCTCTAAGTGACAACAAATTTGGCTCCTACCAAAAAGTGCTTCATGGTCCAAAACCACTAAGTGGTTGATTGGCAATCTTCAAATTTGGATTGATTGAGACTTGCAAAATTTGAGTGGAAATTGAAATGGTTAGAGGTACCATTTCATCATCCATGAATTGAGTGAAAAATGAACTAAGTGTAAAGACCTTTAGAGATCCTTTTCACTTCATGAAATCCAATTTCATGAAACAGATAGTAGGGTCGATCGGATAGTTTATTTTTCGAGGAAAAAAAACTAAAAAATTATATTAAAATTCGACAAAAAGGGAAAGAGATATGATCTTCTTGCAATTTAGAAAGGGGAATTTGCTAGGCCGCCCAAACTCTCTCAATAGTCTTTGTCGTTGCATTAGTGGTATGAGTAATCTCAACTGGAACAAAAAAAAAAAATAAAAAAAAAATACTGATAAATGTTTTTATTTCTTTATTTCTCCCAAACAAATAGCAAATTGTACTTAGCAACTTAGATTTGTCGCCAAAGCAATTAAATAATTACTAGCCTCAAGGGTGAGTGTCCAACTTCCACTTCCATGTCATGCCATAAGTACCATCCAAAACTTTTTAACCATGAAGGGCAAAATTGTCCTAGTGGTCTACCAAAAACTTTTACTTTTTTACATAAATAATCATTTGTTTTCTGCTTTTTACTATGTTAATCAAATGTTTGTTTTCATCTTTTGATGTAAAAAAGTGATGTTGGTATAATATTAATACACAATTTTTTTCCAATTTGTTTAAGGGGCTTAGCTTTTTAGGGAGGGTTGGATGCTTTTAAGGAGAAGAGAATATGCTTGTGTGTAACCGAATAAGATGAAATTGCTCTCGTGGAGGGTTCCACCCAATGAGAAGATTCCACGTTGCTTTCGTGGAAGTTGAACAAAAAGTCCTTGCTATTTTTTTTTAACCAACTTTTTCTCCCTGAAAATTTGTGCCCTTGTTACGGTTTGGCCCTTGAATTATTAGTGCCATGCTGTCATTCCACTCCAAAATTCGGAATTGTTATATTGAAAAATAAATTAAATTATTTGATATTTGATTTAAAATAATTTTTAAAATTTTATTTGACTTTAATTTATTAAATATAATAAATTAAATTTAAATATACTTTTACTCAATTTGATTAACAAAAAATAATAAAATATATACAAAAAGATCATGTTAATTTAACTTGATTCGTGTTCGATTCGATTAGAATTCGTTGAAATTCAACTCAATTAATAATTAAAATTTATTAAATTCAAATACAAATTTTAAAATTGAATAAAAATTTAAATAGAATTCAAAAGTTACATATTTGACCCAATTCAATTTATTTATACCATAAATAAATGTACCACACCTTCTTTCATAAAATGTTACAAGGAAAGTCGTGTAAACTAATTTGATCAAAATCATAAATATAATTATAAATCCATGATATATACTCAAAGAACTTTGTTTTTAATCTACTCAATTTCGTTTGTGGAAATCAGCTTGCAATGTGTAATTTCTTATGTATAGATTATTTATGGAAATACTATATTTATGGTTATGATTCGCATTAAGAAATGTAAATTGAACATAATCATTTTTGAATTGAGTAGTAAAAACTTAAAATCATTTATTGATTATTATTTTTGCATACATTACATAAAAACGCAAAAAACGTGAGTGGTTGATTTGAGTTTATTCATGATAATTTTTTTTTTCAAAAATTGAGATATGAAAACATTGAAATTGAGGGTGTTTTTAAATTGAATTTCAAAATTTTGGCAAAAACTTCATAAGTACATTATACACGACCACCTTTAATTAAATAAGTTTGTGTTAACTTATATGACAATAATTTTTCTAGTGGTCAGATTACAATTATGTTTGAATTGTTGTATAATTTAAAAATTAAAATTATATTTACTATTAATTGTATAATTTTTAGCATAGCAATAGATGCTCGATCTAACAATTGATCAAGAAGTATTTATCTATCCATATATGTCTAGCTACTGTGATATGCATACTTGTGTGCATAAAATTTGAAATAATCACACAATTTTTTTATTTATTTTCACCTCCAAAGTAGGGTGGGGTTGTAAAATTCTAGATTGTCACCTTAAGAAATATACACTTGATATAATTTTTTTATATAATGGTATTAAAACATTGTTTTTAGTGAAAAAATACATTTTTTTAAATATATAAATAAAAATTATTTATTTCAATTTTTTTTTATTTTTTTTTTGGCCCATGCTACTTGTCCACTACTTTATGGGTACTAAGAAAGTGAGTAAAGCTGTGGAACTCAGCAAATCCCACGTCTTTTCTGCTTGGAACTCTTTTCTTTTCGGCCTAGTCAAGTAACACGGTGTTCCCACTATCCACTTATCTTAAAAAAAACAAAAAACAAAAATTCAAAGTAAAATAAGAAAATAATAAAAAGAAGATTCCTAACTAGTTTGGGAAAAGAAATAAAGGGCTTCAACTGTTTTTTTTTTTGGGTTGAGAATAAAGTTTGAGAGACTATATACCCACAATGAATTCTTTGCTAGTTTGTGAATTTGACACTAATGGTACTTTGTTCGTCGGAATTTTTTGTCCATAATTATCAATACAGGATAAGTTTATATACACTTTTTTTTTTTTTAAAATTATTTATGTTTAAACGAAGGTTTTGATATGAATTTTTATTAATTTATTAATCAAATAAAAAAATATAAGTAATGTTTTCAGTAACAGAAAATAAACAAGGAATATTATTCGGGATTTTCTTTAGAAGTCCCATCACAATTTAATTTCATCGAACATTACAAGTAATTTTTTATTTTGAACTTAACAATCAATTTTGAATTTATATTTATAAATTCAAATTAATTGTTAATGATTTTTTTCTTTTAATAAAATGATCGTATATTAAATATATATATCTAAATATCTATCTATATATATATATATAATTTACGATGTCAACCCGTATTACGGCAAACCCCATGACTTCTTGTGGCCATTCTGGCGTTGAATCCAGAACTAACACGTGTCAGTGTCCATATTCCAATAATGGGGCCCATGAAACCGGTGGTCCATACTAAGGCACCAAAAGCCAATAGGGTACGGATTTAATGGGTCCGACGCGGGGAAGTACTTGGGCTGGGCCCCAACCAATGCATTTATTAGTGGGCCCATCGTACGTGCGGTTCTAGCCCATGTCGTTGTCAGTAGGAGCGCTTTTTTGTTTTTTCGGTTTTCATTTTCACATTGTGATGAGAAAAAAGTAGGTCAAAAAATGGACAAATTTCTTGTCCTGTATTGAACTGGAAATTAATATATATTATTATTTTTATTTTGTGGTTCCTTTTTATGGAAATTATTGTTTAGTGTGGTTAATTGGATCTAATGAGTCAATTAGATGACCTCAATTTTGTTAAACTCTAATTTTGATTGAATTTTGGCTACACTTAAATCAATCGTATGACAAAAACAAATTATACTTCATTACATAATTGATGTCAATAAGAAAACATTCAACCATAAGGTAAAATAAAAAAGAACATAAATTTGTTCATGCTATAGTTGTTTGAATTGCAAAATTATCATAAGTAAAAGAATATATGTTAAATTCATTATACCCGAAAAAAGGGTTACGAGCGGTAAATATATTGTCAAAAGAATGAAATTGTCCTTAATAAATAAAAAAAATTACAATATAAGACAAGATTTGTGTATTTATCTACGAGTTCGACCTGAATCCTATTCAATTTAAACTCAAATTTTCATTCAAATGAAATACATACTACACTTAAACATGATACAGCCACGTGTAAGAACAATATACTATAAATATGACCCAAGTGTAGGATTAAAGGTATAACATTAATACAATCTAAATATTATATCTTAGACTCATTTGATACTATTTGTTCTTCCTTCTCTATCTTTTTTTTTTTATATTATTCCTTCTCTAACTTAGAAATAAGAAGATTATAATTGAGGACACCCCTACGATCTTAATGATCTCTTTGTATTCACTGATCAAATATTAGAGTTCATTAGAGCCAATTAAGATCTAATCTTCTTCAGTAAATTTGAGTCGAGTTATTTCAAGTAAGATATATTTTGAACAAGATTAAGTTAGAAAGAAAAATATCCCTTAACTTAAGTTTATAACATTCCCACTGGCCATAATATTAAGATCTAAAAATGGCATCATATATAAAAGATAATTATACCTAATACTTTAACTTGAAAGAAAGTACGACCCTTTCTTATTTTATAACACGGTTAGTACGTAGTAATGGAGTAGGAATAGATTCCTTTCATTTCCATATAAACGTGAATCAGTTAAAAATGAACCTATATTTATTTTTAATAAAATTATTTTATTGAACTAAACAAAAATATTTATATCAGTTTGAGATTTTTTTTTTCTCTCTTTATATATGTATTAACACCGACTAAGATTATAACAATCACATTATACACAATATATTAAATAATATTTTTATTCTAAAATTTTTATATTAAAGTGAAATTTAATAATCAGAAATAATTTTATTATATTTCTACTGTTTATTTTTAATTATTAATCAAGAAATTGAAATCAAAAAAGGAACGACGATTTCATTCCTTTTTTATTCTTTATATATATTAAGTATGCAAAATGATATACTCATATCATTTATTTTTTATTTTTAATTTTATTTCATTAAGTGTAATTCCATTTCTGCATATGATTAGCTCCCCGAGCGTTATCTAAGAATTAATTGTACGGTCCTTACTAATCACCAGGCCATTTGTAGGATAACATCAAAGCTAGCCACAAAGATAAGAGGGGAAGACGATGAGGATAGATAAGCAGCACGTGGCGGTGCAGTTTTGCACCCCCGACAGCCAACTTTAACTATAGTTGATTACTTCTGAAATTGGAATTGTTCAGTTGAAAAGGTTTTTCCAAAAAAGTGTGGGACAGAAGAGGATTAACCTCACATTTGGCCAAACTGATGTGGCAAGTGCAATATATTAGTAGATGATGAATTGACATTCAATAATAGGTTATACACCAGATTAAGTTAAAGGTCTTGAGACTTTATAAATTTATGATATTAGAGAGTTTGAGTTCCTTTATATAATTATATATTTATTTAATTTTATGTTATTTTCTTTCTATTTTAATATGTGCTTTATTTATATTTATCCGTTTGGCTGGAAATTTTTCAAATTTGCTTAAGTGCTTAAGAGAAGAAGATAGAAAGATCTCTGTGTGTTGATTTTGTCCAAATGTTCTTCTTATTCTAATGGCTTATGGTCTGGTTAATATGTGTTGACTTTAATTTAATTTTATCACTTTTACAGTTGAAGAAGTCTTTTCTGCTCTAAATTTTCAAAGCCTCTGCTTGAAGCAGAGCGTTTGGTTTGCATATGGAAGGGAAAATGAAAAGAATATCGAGTGAATGGAAATGAAGATGAATTCCACTTCCTCCATAATACCTAATACATAATTCCAATTGAATCGGGTTTAGGATTCTTAATTTAATTGACATCCATATTTAGTTGGATATCTTAATAATTTGAGTGGGATTGAGTTTTCTAATTGGAATAGGATTATACCTTAAGTATGAATATATATTTCTAATTTCCATCCCACAAAGCATGTGAATCAACGTAATTCTCTCAAAAACTCTCTCCATATCTCTTCTAAAATTTCTCTTTACGTTCTTCTTTGGAACATTCCCATAGCATCATCATAGACTCAAAGGATTTATGGTGTGTAATTGAGTGAATTATTCATCATCAACGAGAAATGTATGTTCGTTGTTCAATCAAAAGAAAATTGATAGACGAGCTTGATTTGAGGTATGTGAATCGATAATTTGCTGCATATAAGTATATTCGATCCACATTAATCATATAAATATTTGATTCATATTATATTGTTGATTAAATTTTTTATAGTGCGGGTCTTTGGAGGCTAAAACTTCAACCATGACACATCAGTTAATAGTAATTTGGCCTAGCCTCTCGTCCAAAGTAGAAAAACGAATATATATAGTTATAATTTAATTATTCATCATCGTAGTAATAGGTTACCCGATAAGGAGTCTATATTTGGAAAGCATATTCTTTATTTATTTCAAATAACGTAAGCGATTAATAATTGGTAATTTTTAATTTAATAATGTAATTGATTGTTTTATCAGAAAAGTTTATAACAAAAGATTATAACATTGAAAAAAATTATTTCTCCAATTAAATTTAGGTGAGGTACAAGAACTTCTGAGGTGATGTATGTTTTATATCTTTTTAGTTGATTGTTATTTTGAGAAGATTAGGTGTTTGTGGACCAATTGGGTTTTTTTTTTCTTGTTCGTTTGATTAGTTGACATTAAACTTCAGAGAACAACTACCACTTTAATTGCTATGGTTTGAGTGCAAAAGAGAGTCAAAACAATGATAGCTTGATAGTTACTCCCAAAATTTATTTTACAACCATATTAATTATATCAGTATCTATTTTATATTTATTTCTCTTGTACGTGTGTGTGAGACTCGCATATAATATATAATTAAATAATTACGTAGAAAAATGTATATGCCCTTGTATAGCGTTTGCACGTGATTTTATTTTGTAAAAAATAAAATAATAATAATAAGAAATTCATTTTCTAGACTCAAGCATCATTTGGAAAAAAATTAAAAAATGTAATTTTTTTAAAAAAAAAGCAAGAAAGAAAAAGTGATAATAATCAAGATGATTATCAATCCACTGCAATACTTGCTTGATTTATGAAATGGAGAATACTATGGGCTATAAATTGGGCCTTGGCACTTAAGCTCTTTTGTATAATTATGGTGTGTAAGGCCCAATAAGCTTCTTCTGTGATTGGAAAAGCCCAATTCTTAAGCCCATTTACTAATTAATTTTCCTCATCCTCCATGTAAAGCCCAAAACCAAACTTTATCAAATGGCACCGTCGTTGCTTCATATTTTTAATTTATTTTTTTCTGATTGGATTTTAATCAACGAGCACCCGACATGACATATTAGCAACTCATCATAAAAAAAATATTAACTATTTTGTTTATTTATTTATTTTTTCAAATAAAAGATATACTTCCTAAGCATATGTTTTTCTCGTTGTCCTTGTTTAGATACTTAGAGTATCCAATAATAATCCAAGTAATATCTTCGTTACAAGAAGAAAACTTAACTACTTCTGCTAAAGTCTACATAATATAATTTATTTAATTTTCTAATTATTTAATTTGTGACCGATATGCGTATGATGTATCGGCATGTCTATGGGCCGAAAACGCCTCCAACTAGATGGGCTCCAATAGGGTTCATGTCATATTGTTCTTGGATAGTCGGATTTGTCTTTGAGCCCACAATAAGTTGGGTTTCAAATCTGCAATCATTTCTGGGTCTTGGCCCAAATTGTTGACCGGCTTTGTGGCCCAAGTCACGTTGCTTTTCCAAAGAGAAAATAATTACATTATATTACGATACACATATTAAATATATATCAAATATATCAAATATTTTATTTATATAATATTAATATTAATATTAATAATAATAATATAAAAATATGTGATATAAAATATAAGATGCAATATAAATTAAAATAAATAATTTGAAATATTATTTTTTTCGCAATAGATGTCTGGAACACAAATTAAATATTACTATTAATGACTAAATGAAAAATACTCATCAAAGGATATTTAAATAATATTTTTATATCATTATATTAACTCATAAAATGTCGATAACACGAAACTATTTTAATGAAAAAATTATAATTAATTTGAAACGATCAGATAAAATCGTAAGTATAAGATTAAAGACTCCATGTGAAAATTAGAAATCAAATAATTAGATAATTTATTTAATTAACATTTTCTAATTTTAAAAAAATCTGCATTATTGAGGTTGGTAGTGGCAGTCCCGCAAATACTGAGCAATGGCAAGCCCTGTTATGTCAAAGATAAACTAAAATATAAATTCCAAAAATCTCAGACAGTACCATGAAAATTTGGTAGAGGGGGCTTCACAAACTCTCTGTCTCTCTCTCAATTTCTCGGAAGCTTCTGTAATTGAGCTTCTTGTATATATATACATACATGTATTGATTTCTAACTCACTGTGTGAGTGTGTGTATGCAAGTGGTTTTTGCAGAAATCTGGGTGTAAAGCTATTTTGAGAATTTGCTGGATAAAAAATTGTAAATTTCTAGAGATGGATTCTGATTCATGGGCTCGGATTTCTTCTTCAATTAGGCGATACCAATCTCGATCAGGTTTTTCTTTTTTTTCTTTTACAACCCATTTTTCTGTTTTCTGTTTTCGGTATTAAAGTTGCAAGCTTTTATTTATTTATTTATATTTTTAGTTTGGCTTTTTGGTGGGAGAATTTACCAACTTTTGATTTTATTCCCTGTGAAATTAAGTGGAATTCTGAATATTTGACGAGGTTTCGGAGGTGGTGATGTGAATGATAAGTTTTAGAAATTGTAGTTTTTCTTTTAGTTTATGTATTTTTGTTGCTTGTGGTTTAGTTAAAAGAAAAAGAAAATGGGGAGATGATTTTTCTTTTTTTGAAGTTTTGAATTTTTACATCGGTTAAAGTGAATTTTTTTGAATTTTAATATATATATATATATATATGTGTGTGTGTGTGTGTGTGTGTGTGTATTAGTTCAGTTATAAAGTTCAGAATGTGAAGTTTCTTTTTATTTATTTTGAAGTTTGGATTTTCTTATCTCGGTATTTGTGTATGTTTTGGTGAAAATGCGACGGCATATTAGATTTTGTAGTTAAGAAATCATGGGTTCTGTGACAAGAAGCAGCAGCAAATTTGGGTTTTTATTTTTTATTTTTTAGTTTACTTATAGCAATAAAGCTTGTGGAACTAGGTTTTTGTTTATGACAGAAGGCCTTTTTCTGAAAGGAACAGGCAAGAAAGTTTGCAACTTTCACCTTTTCTTTTTGAGAATCTTTCATTTTGCTAGTGATGAATATGTTAAAGGTTAATTAATAACTATTTTTCTTAAATTATTCTCCTTGTGAGATGTATGAGAAAGCTGTTTCAGACTCTTGCTTTTTGCCAAAGATATTGAGTGTGGTTTGGTTATGGTGTGAACAGTAAATTTGTTTGTTGCATTTTGGATATATTGCAGATGTATATCGCGGAGTAGAGTATGAAGGGGATGAGGAGCCGCGGCCGGAATTTATATGCCCATTTTGTGCAGAGGATTTTGATATGGTGGGGCTCTGCTGTCATATTGATGAAGAGCATGCCATCGAAGCCACTAATGGGGTACCTATGTCACCACTTCTTCTTTGTTTATGTCTGTATGTGTGAGGGTAGGAATGGGCACTCATGCGTGTTGGTTGTGTGATGTTGTAGAGTGATCATCATGAGTTATGGAAAATTATAAGAGCTTTGCTACAGTTGCGCCAAATGTTTGAAAAAATAAATTGAATTTTTTGTGTGATAATAGTAAATGGAATGTAAAAAATTCTATACATGATTGAGCTGTTATTGCTGAAAGTTATTTGACACACAGATCTGTTTGCTTGTACATATGCCTAAACAAACAATTTGATTCCAAAAGAGGAATGGAGTAAAACACTTTATGAAGTTCAGTTTCTCAAACCATTTTAAATGCTTGAGGAATATACTGATATGATGATTCATAGCTAGGTCGGTGTACTTTTAACCTATTGGATGTTGTGATACGAGGAAAGAATCTAAGCAATCAGCAATAGCAATAATAGGCATTTATAACATGCAATCAGACATATTCCCTTGTTATCAGGTGTTCCTTTACCTTTGAGGGTATAAGACATCATATTATTGTCATTTTGTTATAAATGTTACTGAAATGGGGTATAGAGTGAAGGTACAGTCATAAAAACGACCACAATTACATTTGGAAGGCATGCCACGTTCACACTCTCTCTGCCAAGCTTAGTGCCTGCATATTAAGTTACGGAAACTACCTAACAACAACATCAGCATCTTGTGTCTGGTGCCATGTGGCTAATTAATACTCCATGTAATAACTCCTTTGCTGCTTCTTATCACAGTAATTTTATTGTCTTAATACATATTCCCGAAGTGTGGGCATATAGCCCACGTGTAGTCACAAAAACAGTCACCAGTAATTTGGAAGGCATGCCACGTTCAAGTTCTCACTTGCCAAGCTTAGTATCTGGTTAGCTGATGCATTAAGTTGCAGAGACTAAATAGCTATGCCTTATCTTGCACTTAATGCCATTTGGTAGTTAATGTCTGCTTAATAAGTCCATTGCTGTAATTTGCCACTATGGTTTTCTGTATTTTCTGCTCGTCATAGCTTCTCCTGTAGAATGATTGCTTCTCTCTTGGAATACTAATGCAACCTAATTTGACAATTTTAGGGATAAGAGCTTTAAAGCTCGCATTTCCAATTGCTAATAAATGAGAACAAGTCAAATTTTAAGTGTCTGCTGTTGATTTCTATTATTTGCTTGGTTGCCAATTTTCTAAAGTTGAATGCTGCCAAGCCCTTGAGCCATGTTGTTATGTGAGATGTTTTAATATGGCCAACCTTGATATTTCAAATATGGCGCTGTAATGAACTTGAATTTACATCTTTGGTGAATTTCGGACTGATTATTCATTCATGCAGGTGTGCCCTGTTTGTTCAAAAAAGGTGGGATCGGAATTAGTTCGCCATTTGACTGTGCAGCATGGAAGTCTTCTTAAAATATCCTTTTGAAAGATATTGAATGCTGTTGGACTTGGTTTTTGTTGTTTTAATTTATATCAATATTTTTCTTCCTAATTTATATTCTACTGTTATTTTTGCAAATTATGTTTTTCCATAACTGAGTATTACGTGCAGCGGAGGAGAAGATTCCGCAGGGGAGGATCAAATTATCCATTTTCCATTTTAAGAAAAGAGTTACGGGAAGGGAAGCTGCAATCGCTTCTTGGGGGATCTTCATTTTCGGTTCCTTCTTCCCATGACAAACCTGACCCACTGTTAACATCATTCATGTACAATCCACCTGTAGTTGATGAACCTGCTGGTGTTCAACCTCTGTCTTCAATTGAAGCATGCTCTAAGGCTGAAAGCAATGTGGAGGATCTGACTGACAGGTACCATCAATTTGATTAAGTTTGTCGTTTGTCATCTGCCTAAATTGTTCCTTTCTCTTTCTTCTGCTAATTTAACTTTGGTATAAGTTGGCAGCATCATGTTTGATTTTTTGAAGCACTTACGATTGTATTTGACTTCTGCTTGTTTCATAATGGCAGAGTTGTTCAACAGTCTGAGCTGTCCGACGAAGACCAAAAAGAGAAGGCTCAGAAGTGCGAATTTGTCCAAGGGCTTCTGCTGTCAACTATTCTTGATGATAACATATGAGTGACGTAAGCGGTTAAACAAGTTAAATTAGTAATGGAGATCTAGTTTGGAGAGGGTAAGCTTAGATGCTGCAAATTTGTCTGTCTTTGTAGCTGGCTGAGGTCTATTTTATGAGAAACATATTTTAGGGATAACAAAACGGTGGAAGAATATTGTATATATGTGCCAACTCTGTAATGCTTTCCAGATATGCATGTTCATCTTGTGTCCTCTCTCTGTGTGTGTGTGTCTAAGCTCTTGTTTGTGTAATGGTTCTCTCTCGCTCTGGCATGGTGGCAACTATAACCACTACCTTTTGACAATACTGCAAAGATATAGGTAATTCTATTTCTTCAGGCATATTTGGTAGTGTAGATGCTACATCCGGTGATATATACCAAGTGTACATCTCACCACATATTATATACAAATATATGAGTAGTGAGATACATAGCTGATCTATACTACCAGTGTAGCACCTACTGGGTCGGCATATTCAATGTTTATAGGGAAAACTTCTAATTCACAAATAACCACACATCAAAATTTGCACAAGTCACCAATCTATAATCTATACTGGTATACATAGCCGAAAGATTGTATACATATCCTATTAGTCATCATCAGAGTCAACTGTAAGTTGCGCCTACTATCGAGACTCACGCAAAAAGAAAGCCCATCTAGGCATTTCATCATTTATCAAAGTTTCATAAACCTATCACCCACTTCTATGGCTATATTTGGCAGCAAAAAAGCTACTTACAAGGTTGCCATAACTTCTTCAGTGCCTACATCTCTATGAGCAAAATTCAGAATCCAATCATCCTCAAGTTCTAGAATGCTTAGACATTAGTCATGCAAAGCAATAAGGCTGAAATGCTGAAGTGAATATTCTGTAAAGGGCTGACCAGCCGCCTGGTGTTCATTAAAGAGATGAGCTCGTTTTTCAACTTCTATCTCCAGTGTATGTTGTGTGATGTAAAAAAGCTGTAATCAGGGTGATTAACTTGCAACGACCGAAGCCAGCTGTCAGCAGCTCTCAAGAGAGAATCGACCTTCTGGTGTTTGTCAACTCCATTTGCATTCCAGTCAGAGACTTTAAACTTGTATGAAACAAGTCCAAAGGTTGGTAGCGCGAGCTTGCTAACAGCATCATGCACCCCTTCACCACCTGTAGAAATGAAATTGTTTACAGGTTGGTTGTGGTATCTATCAAAGAATCATAACCAAAACACATACTAGGTCTGTAGTATGATTTTACCAATCCATGAACACTAATTTGATATCTGGTATGTGTGCACCCTTGAATCACATTATTATAATTCTATCAGTCTAAGAACCCTATTTTGATCGACACTACATCTGTGACCACATTGCTAGCATGAGAAAGAGGCCATAGTGATAAGGAAAGGAGGCAATGATGAATAGGGAAGAAAGCAACTTACTTCTAACAGGTTTTGCAAGGGAATGGAAAGTCAAGAAACAGGCATCCACGTTTTGCAGAGTTGGGCCTACGGGTATTCTGTAAATGGGGTACCTGCATAATAAGACACTACCTCTTTTAGTTTCAGACTGAAACAAGATCAGCACCATACCATCGATAAGAAAAGCTTACCAAGCAATAGAAACCCAGCTTGCTGGAGTCAGATCACAGCTCCTGTATGTTTTTAGTACAGGAAAACGAGAGGCAAGAATTGATATCTGTTGAATGCAAGCAAATGCAAGTATATTACATTAATGCAAAAAAATTATCCTACTTACAAATGGTCTATAGGATTACAGGACTTACCTTATCAGCTAATGGTTCTCGATGAAATGGAAGCTCCCTCTCAAAGTACTCAAAGATAAGTAGACCAGGGGGATTGCTAATATCACCCCCATCAACTGAAGATCCCAAGAAATCATGGTTTCTTCCTGCAAGTCTGTTACATCCTTGGCCAGTTGTGCTCTGCTGGTTCCAAGATCCTTGAGAATTAACAGCCCCTCTATCATTTCCACATTCATTGTCTCCATCGCTACTGGATGAATTGGCGTCACTCTCTTCACCAGGTCTCCTATTACAATGTTAAACCCACAGAAGAACTGAATTATTCAAATCCATGGACACAAATCAGCATCAAGATAACTATCTTAATATCAAAATATAATGTTGCAATAACTATCTTAATGTGAGGATCAATAAACGATTTTCAGCATATCATTACTATTTCACTTTGTAGATGCCACAGCTAAGATACGCATACCAAAATACTGCCTTCTTATATTGATAACCATCAATAAAGTGTTCACACTCAGAACTCAAAATAACCGTAAGCATTTTGTGATGCGAGAATGAGGGCAAGTGGTTTCTACTAGCCACTGCACCTATTTCACCCATGAAAGAAGAATATCAACTGAAGAATACTTGGTCCACTCCATTTGGAAACTGGAAATCAAATTCAAAAATAATTTCTTGTGAAAAGAATTTGTATAACACTCACATTTAGAGAATACACACACAAAAAATGGTGAAGCTCACCTCTGCTCCACAAAATTTCTTGAGGGATCTATGTACAGTTGAATACCGGACAGGGATGGCACATAATATTGAACAACAGAATCAGTCCCATTCAAAACCAGAGGAACACCAGCTCCATAAACACTCCACTCTCTGAAAGATTCCCAAAGATCACCAAGAATGAAGTATGGATGGAACTCACGGTTACGATTTCTCCATGCCTGCATACTTGTCTGCAGATCTCCAAAAATGCACACTTTAAAATTTGCTGCCATAATCTCTTAATCAGCAAAACATGTGAAACAAATCAAATACCATAGATTAAGCACCACATCAACGACACTAATATTTTTATTGTAATTAAGCTAAATACAACTGGGCTATGAGGTACTATATTGATTTGGGTTACTTTATTAAACTGAATTGACCCTCATTTGTGGCCATGATATTCATCATGAGTCATGAAAATCATTAAACAACAGAAGAGAATGGGAGTGCGGAAGGGAAAAGGTCAAAACAAATAAAATCCACCACATAAAGCATACATCATCTGCCCACCAGGAGGAAAGAAAATAAAGGGCGAGAAAGAAGGGGTAAAAAAACCCATATTTATACATAATGGAGAAAAAAGAAGGAACAAAACATAAATCTTAAAATTCGGATTAACAGAAGCATAAAGTCTTTATCCAATGCCCGGCTACTCCGACAACATTACACAGAAGGATCAAGATGATATATTATACTTCCCATTTATTTCCTTATTTTAAGGGCGAGAAAAAAAGAAAATTTAAGTAGAACACATGACAAACAAAAGAGCAAAACAAACCCTTGACACTTTCTTCTCAACTACTAAAATGTGAATTAACCTTAACAAATAGAAAAAATACTTCTAATCTGGGAAACATGTCCACCAAAACTCCAAAACACCAAAGAATAAAACAGAAAAAAGGGAACCCCCCACCCCCACACCCCACCACCAAAAATAAAAAAATAAAAAAAAGAAGAAAATAAAAGCAAGCGAATGATAACAATTTTACTAGATGCGAAGTTCTCTTTTGTTAAGATCTATCTCCTACAGTTATCTATGGGTCTCTCGTCTATTTCCGTTCATTAGAAGACCCAAAATCATCTCCTTTTCTTATCCCTGTTAATTTCTTTTGATCCTAACACTTCTTTAGCTACAAATGAAATAGAAAAAGAGGACATCAATCCTCCATCCACTTAGTTAAACAACACAACGTCAAGCTAAACTAGTAGGAAAACCGCTTATGAAGAAACCTATAAACAGATTCTCAATTACATTTTGACCACTCAACTCTCAGTTAAATCAACAACTAAGAATGTCAATACAAATAGACCCACTGCCAAACAAAAAGTTACACTTAAATTAAATAAGCCTAAAGTATTGATTTCCCCACAAAAAGATTCAAAGTAATAAATTCAATCCACAGTGACCACTAGTAAATGAATTAAAAAATAAAGAATAAAAGCACAGCACAGCCTATAAGAATATGCAATTCACTTTCAACTACTCTTTCTCATTAATCAACCACATTTCTCATAATTACTCCATTCTTTTCTGGGCCAAACAATTTCCATTTAGCCTAATCCACTTCTTTGCTGAAAACTACTAATAACTAATTGAACTTCAAACAAGGTAACAACTTCACACACATACCAACCAAGAAATTAGAATAAACCAAATAAAAACAGAATTGACTTTTCTAAATTTCTTAACATTTCACCACTAAAAGAAACAATTTTATTTACCCTTGGAAAATGCTGAGGTGGCACAACAGGAGTCGTGTGCTCCAAGAACCGATCCAAATTTGAATCCGACTCTAATCGTCTTCTTTCAGGTAATGATGAAGATGAAGACTTTGACTTCAATTGCTGCTGTTGGTGGTTGTACCTTCTCATCGCTGGTGGACTGTAGTACAATCTTTCCTCCCCTACCCTCCTCCTCCTCGACGACATTTTAAACCCAAATTAGTAATTAAAAAAAAAACAATTTCAATTTAATTATTCAGTGTATAAATTAAATGTGTCTATATATGGTTGATTCTTTGCCCCTGAGGTTTTTCAATTACTGGGTTTTCTCGTAATTGAAATAGGGTTTTGAAAGGGTTTTAAGTGAAATTGGGAATTTAGTGATTCTGGATTTAAGGTTTTGGAGAGTGGGGTTATGTTTGAAATTTTTTGAAGCCAAAAGAAATGAAGTGTGATTGATGCAAAGACTCCAGAATGAAGGTGCACCGTAAGTGTCGTGTACGTATGTTCCAGAGGATTCTAGAGCCAAATCACCAAATTAACCCTGCCATAAGGTTCACTACTTTGCATTAAATTAGATTTTAGAAGTTTAGTTTAATATTTTCATCAGCAGTTGTGTCTTAATTAAGGCTAATTTAGAAAGGTTTTGAGCAGAGAAGGCAATGGGTTCGGGTGAACCCGGATCGCCTATTTAGGCAAGTTTAAGAAGTTATAAATGGTTACGAGATATGTTTTAATTTTTAATTTTCAAATTCGTCATTACCCGTTTAATTTTTTTTTTTAATATATATGCATTTATATAATATTATATTTTTAAAAAAATTAGTGGTATTATTTAAAAAATTAATAATTTTTAAATATTTTTAAAATTATAAAACGGGTCTAATCCGGATCCACCGAGTCTCGAATTTTAAGTAACCCACCTTATTACCAACCCTAGTATTGAATTCACAATAGGGTATAAATTATTGGTATACGTAAGAATTCGCTATTTATAATTATTATCGCTGAATAATTTAACGAGTAATGATATTTTTATATCACTATTAAAATATAATTGAAAAACTACTATGAATAACAAATATTGAAATCATGGCTCCTTTACTTGTTGAATGAGCAAAATAATTTGTACCCAAAAACAAAAAAAAAAAAAAAAAAGAAGAAAAAAATGAGTAAAATAACAAAAAAGAATGACTACCTTTCTTGACAATGTAACCAACCATAGTGGGACTTAGAAAGGTGGACTTATGTTCCCCCACACCTCATTTCCAAGCACACCTTCAATTTTTCCATAAAAATAAAAAAATACTACTTCAAAAAGTCTCCTCCTTTCTTACTCAAAATCCCTCCATTTCCAAGCCATTTTACTTGGTTTTTTTGTTTTCTTCCATTCTGGATTAGTTCATTTTTGGTAAAGAAATGGGTGTCATCATGGTGTCTCAATCTTTTACAACCCAAGTAACTCCAAATAGGATATTCAAGTCCTTGATCTTGGATTCTCACAACCTTGTCCCTTAGTTAATGTTCTCATCCATCAAGAGCGTTCATTTCCTCCAAGAAAACAGCAAGGCCGGAACCATCAAACAGATGAACTTCACCGAAGGTAATGCATACATATTTGCAATTTGGCCACCTCCCACAATCAGACCCAAAGTGTGTGAGCTAAAAAAAATTAATAATAATATTGTAATCTAACAGTTTATGATCCCAAAATTTATATTTCATAAACTAGCTTGGTTTATCTCCTAAGTAAAGATTAGTGACTCCAAAACCCTTTCTGCTACATGATCTGATGAACCCCGAATTGACTTTTAATTATCGAACACTTTGGTTTATGTATGATGCAACAAGTCCATTTAGATATGTGAAGCACGAAATTGATGCCATTGATGAAGAGAACTACATGTGTATGTACACTTTTATCAAATGAGATGTGTTGATGGACAAATTGAATTACATAACTTATCGAGTCAAGTTCGAACTCTATTATTATAAAGGGTGTGTTTGTAAGATTACTAAGTGAGTATTATACTCTACAAAAGAGAATGTGGAGATCACGGAGGAAGATATCGAACGTGGCAATGATAGAGCTAGTGGAAGCCTATCTCTTGGCACACCCTCGTGCTTATACTTAAGAACAAATCTTGTGATTTGAGGAAGGGGGCTTCATTTCATTACATTTCATCAGCCAAGACTTGTATTTTTTTTTTTTTTTTTTCTGCTGTTGAAATCTTGTGGTGATAGAATGTGTATAATGTAGTTGTTTACAATGAAATTTTGCTGGTTTTTGGCTACTTTTTCTGCTGACATTTTAGTGATGTTTAGGCCTCATAGGCAAGAATTTCAAGGCTAGAATATGTGAATAATTCTTATAAACTCAAAAGAAACTCAAAATTAATAACAAAATCATCGGTCAAGAAAAGCTTTAGGAAGAACTATTTTCTCAGTTTGTAACCAGTTATCAATTTGAAAATTCTATAGATACAAGCAAAGATTATAGAATCCCCTGACCACTTGAAGTTTTTAACATAGGTCTTTATTGATCTCTATTCAATTTGAGGTGCATTAATACTTAATAGTACCTAACTCTTTCCATGTGTAAGGCATTGATCTTAGACTCCAACACCCTAATACCAAAACTCCCACCCAAAATCCATCAACATTGTACATAAAACTAGAACCAGATGGGAAAATCGAAAGCAACTCAGTTACTCGCTAAAAATGTTGAATCTTGTCGTGGGACATCACATTTCAATGATTTTAACATAATAATTTAATTTCTTTTTCTTTTTAATTCTTCACATATATTTCACAATGTGTGTGTTTAGTGAGCTTTGTTAATTCTTTCATAATCCCACATTGAAGCTGCACTAATGGGAAGGGAGAAGAACTGTAGATAAATTGGGCCGCCGATGATGGGCTAAACTATACCTTTCTCGGCCTTTTGGCTAAGATCAAGTGTAGTATCTGTTCTTATCAGTTTAATATCTGATACGTGGGCCAATGGCCCACATGATATTAAATAAATTTTTTAAGGGGGAAGGCCCATTAAGGTAGCTAGCTGCTTGGGCCTTCAAGCGTCGCCCGTGTGTTGCACTATAACATGGGCCTGGCGCACCCCTCCATTTCAAGTCTGAATTCTGTTTGCCTGGCCCATTTTCAATTTTTTTGTTATTCATTTATTATATTAGAGCAATAAAGGATTATTGAAGCCCCCAATTGAAATTTATTTTAGAAATATTTAAATAATTGGCTTAGTACTTATTTCAAGGAATTCAATCTATTGTTTTCTTTGATTTCTTATCATTTGCTCAATCAAATTGTTGCTTCTAATTATTGAAGTAGACTTATTTATAATTTATCATTAATTAAGATAAATACATGGATTTATGAAAGTAATCACACATAAATAATAAATAATCTAAATTTTATAAATTTCAAGCAAATACTCTTTCTATTATATCACCTACTAGTCATAAGATTTCCTGTAATCACAAAGAAGATCCTCTACTATTTTTATTATTACTCTAAGCCCCTACTAGTGGTATTATTATAGCATATTCCCCCTTTACAGAAAAGTGAGTTGAGCAGGAAAAATCAAGAGAAAGAGAAACCCAATTTTGCCCTTCGACTACATGGTTTCTCTGTTTAACATATTTTTCACACTAAAAGTATCCTTTTGCATATGTTATGCATGTGAGAATTTTAATAACAATTTTTTAGATGCATCGAGTGTAACACAATTGAATTTAAAAAATTACATAAATAAATCACGTTTATCTTGTAATTGATATATAGGAATGATATGATGTAAGTGCAATAGTACATCAACATATGGTTAATTTTAGTCTAACTAATCCACATCGGATTTACTATAAATGTAAAATATTTGCTAGTGCTTAAGTAATTATCATATATTTTTATGCAGGAAAATTATAAGAAATGATCGTATTGGCAGTTATAAGAATTAGAGTAGTGCTTTCACATAATCTTGATAAGCAAGGGTGTTTTAGTCATTACGTTAATAATAAATAGGATAGAATTTTTATCCAATAAAATAGACCATTATTCATTTTATTGATGCCTATTGTCATAAAGGAAATCTTCTCTAATAAGCGAGTATTAGACAAGTGTAAAGAATACTTAAACGACTTATGGATTTAAAAAAAACAACCATACTGGCCCATATAGAAAGAACAACAGGACAATTGTAAAGGCCACAATATCATTATCACTTGTTGCCTGGCATTAGCTCCTCAAGAACTGTCAAAAGCCATGAGGAGAATCTCTAGTCTACATCTATCTTTATGGGCTAAAATGAAGAGGGTTTGGCTTTAATAATCTAGTACTACTTAAACAAAGAAGCTATATTTTTGTTCATGATGATCTCTTTCTTGTAAGAAAAGGATTCCCCAAGAGTGGATATCCATCACTTACAAAAGCTACTTTGACATATTGTTGACCTTTGAGTCATTGCCCCTATCCATCTTTCTCCTCTCACTGTATTTTCTTTCTACTATCATTTTTGAGTATTCTAACTAAACACACAGAGAGAGCAATTTTATATGCTCATGCAAACTAAAGCAAATTCCCTTTGGCTCAACATTCTAAGGTCCAAACAAGAAACCCATTCATGTGGTGAACCCATCATATGAAAATGACTTCAGAAAGCTAATCAACCCCAACACACAAAGGGGTGAAAAAACTCAACACAAAAAGAGATTCTTTGCATGTCCCACAATTCAATAACTTTTAAATATTCCCTCTCCATGCACAATAGCATGCCATATATTGATTCTCCATTCATTCTCCACCCTGTCCATCCCACAACAAAGCACCCTTTTTTCCCAGTTTCTCCTCCTTCATTCTCCAATCTTCAATGATGGTTCCAGAAATGGAGGTATGTCTAAAAACCCATGTCATATAAAGGAACAAAATGTATATGCAGGATTAAAGCAGCAACAATCGACATGCATGGATATTTCTTGCAGAGAATATTCTTTAATTCTGTTTCTCTTTTCAAAATGTGCAGAAACCTAGAGTCACAGAGATAAGGGTCAGGATGGATTGCAATGGTTGTGTTCAGAAGATCAAGAAAGCCCTGCATGGCATCAGGGGTTAGCAATTCGGATATAACAATACCAAGCTTGTGTTTCCATTATTATGCAGAGCATCATCTAACAAAATGTTTGCATATGGCAGGTATATATGATCTCTACATTGATATCTCCCAGCAAAAAATAACAATAATTGGGTGGGTGGATCCTGAAAAAATAGTCAAAGCCATCAAGAAGACAAGAAAAAGTGCAATCATTTGTTCACATACAGAACAATCTGATCAACCAGCTGAACCAACGCAACCAGCAACTGAAGGTGGCACACCTGATGGTGGAGCATCACCAGTGGAGTCTACCAACCCACCAACAGAACAGCCACAGACAGAAGCGGCGCCATCAACAGAGGCACAAAAAGAATCACCACCACCACCAGATAATCCACCACCTGAGTCAAAGCCATCACCTGAATCTGCCAACGAGACAACGAGCCAGTCTACTCAACCCTCTAAACCAAAAGACCTTGAAGAAATTCATGTCATACACCACCATCCACCAGACTATGGATATCAATATGCCTATGGTCATTACCTTCAACAAGGCAATGGTGGACAATGGAACGCCCATCCCAGTGGTCCAGGATTCAGAGAGGAGCCACCTCAACCCATTTATGTGACTCACAGCTACAACACATACAAGCCATCACCCTATGTAACTGAATATGCATATCCCCAGTCACCAGCAGGATACTCAGGATACTCACATTACAGTAGATCAGACCACTACAGTCAGGTTTATTACAGTGGGAACAATGGCAATGGCAATATCACATCAATGTTCAGCGAGGAAAATCCAAATGCATGCAGCATAGTCTGAGACCAAAGAAACAAGGTCTGCATGAAAAACAGGGAGTTGATATTTTTCACCAAGAGAGACAGACAATAAGCAAACTCCACAATTTTCATTGGCAACCAAACTTAGAGATAAGTTTGTTGCTAATTTTGAGCAATTAGTTGTAAGAGCAGAAAACAATTATCCTTCATTCCTGTTCAGTGAGACCTAATTCATGGTACCTAGCATTCATTCAATGTGAAAGCATCTCCATAAAGCTATGTTCCACCTTCATATTCGTCCATATCAAATTCCTGAATGGAGAAAAATCCTTGTTCTTATACGAAACATACTATGGTCTCGTAAGAAAGGAGACAAGAAGGCAAATAATGTAACAAAATATCCACGTTCCTTCAACATAGTTAAATTCTCAATCCTTCTCAGCTTAACTTGGCCTGTGGCGTTGATCTTAATAGGTGGATTGATCGGTTGGAGACCGAGTGGCCACGTTTCAAATTTATGCTCTATACTGCAGGAAAATGTTTCATTTATTGCCTAATGGAAAGGTTTTCAGACAAATTAAAATGGCATATGAAATATGACAGACTTCTCTTCCAACAGTTTGAAATATATGTTTATTTGGAAAATGGATGGCAGGACTGTTATATTTCTAACCAAAGTTCTTTAGTAACCCCTTGGTAGAACAATAAGAATGCATGTACAAGCTCTGGAAAGTTTGATTCTAGAATTTACATTGGAAACACTGATCCATAGCACTCGGATTTGGACAAAAAGGTTTGGATGGAAGAGAATCGTGGCTGCAATTTAATAATGATTATATACAGAATGGCCTTATTAGGGGAGTTGCAGCAAAAGGGATCTGGAGACTTTAAAAGAGAAAAAAGAAGGAAGAAGTTAAAATTGCTACCAACCCATCAACCCAAAATATAAAATCAAATAATAAAGCCTTCTATATAAAATCAAAACAATAAAGCCTTCTGACATCCTCTTGGTTCTTGAAACCTGTCATGCTATCCCCATTTATCAGCAGTGAGATAATGCTAACTTCTAGTCTGAAATGGCCGTTGTGTCAAGATAGCACCATGGCCAAATGGGAGAGAGAGCCCAATGAACTTATGAGAACGGCACATCTTTTTGCACTACCCAAGCTAGATTAGAGTGGCATTGTGGATGTGATAGTCCTATAGATTCCTCTAATTGGATCAAAAATAATTCTGAATCAGTTTTTCCATTTTCCAACTCCAGGGATGAAACCACAGGGATGAAGCACCACCTATGACAAACGCTTGTACACATACATACCAACAGCAACAAATTGCAAACATCAGCCCACACCCACACAAAGAAAAAAAAAAAAAAAAACCCAAAGGAATATGACATTTTTTTTGCATAAATTGCATTTATCACGAAGCGAACATCGTCTTAGTTAAAATATAAAAAGCACTAGTCAAAGCTACAGGTAGACATATTATAGAAATAGCACCTTTTGATTATTCCTTCATGTCTTTAGCTTTTCAAAAGAGTGCTATACATAAAAAGAAAGTACCTTTATTCGACAATCCCCTAGACTGATTGCAAACCAGTCTAGAGTTGGACTAAACGCAGTTAAAATGTCTCTGATAGGTGATGAAGCCATTTTCTTTTGTTGAAAGCTGAATAAACAAGAAAAAAAAAAATGGAAGAAGACAAGTTGTGTAGTTCAAAAAATTTGTGGGCTTTTCTTTTTTGGGTCTTGTGTACTTTTAAGAATCTGGGAAGGATGTGGCGGAGGGCCGCCGGTGGTCGTGGTGGTGGAGGCAACTCGCAGGCTAACTTGTTCATGTTTGTAGTGGGCTCCAAAATTTGAAGACTGAAGTATTAAAGAACTTGAATGGGCCTTGGGATTGAGCCCAGTGTAGAGTGGACGTAATGAGCTTTTTAAAGCATAGCTTAAATTTACTTGTTTTATCCCATTTCTTTCATTGGCCTATATTTCATGGGCCTAATGGCAGTCCGCATTCCTACATTGGCCCAAACATATGATCTTCCAAAATATCTCAGCCACAATGAAATCCCTCGCAAAAGCCCACCAAAAATCACAGAAAGAAAAAGTGTCTATAGCGCTCTTCAAACTCGCAGACATCAAACGCTCGAGCTTCAAGTTTATCAATGGCGGCGAAGCCTCAGAAGAAGGGCAGCGACTTGAAGAAGAGAAAGAGAATCCCGAACCAGAAACCCGAGGGAACAATCTCAGATTCCAAAAAACCGAAATTAACCTCATATCCCAAAAAGCCTAAGTTAAATTCGAGCAATGTTCAAAGTGACGTCACGAAAAAACCCTTCAAGTTACCTACTAAGGACTACCAGAAGCCTAGTGTGAAGAAAGATGAAGTGGAGGACACCAAGAAACTACGTCGTGTACGTGCAAAGGTAGGAACTTCTTTTTTTTCTTCCTGTTTTTTCGGTATCTTTTGTTATGCATATGGTGGTTTTATTCGTTTTTTTTGAGTTTTGAGTGGAACTATTAGTATTAGGGGCGTGTAAGACTGGTATGATATCGTTTATGTAGTACTATTTTCTTCGAAAGTTGTACCTTGGGGTCTGGCGTTGCCTCTTTGAACCACAGTAATGTATGCGCTTGAGTATTTTGGGGGTGTTTGAAACTCTCTAACTAAAATTAACTCCGAGCAATATTTGAGAATGAGGGCTTGAGGAAACCCTCCGATTTTGGATGTAATATGGGTTTTTGGAGCTATGTTATGCTGCCAGGATAAGGAACAAGTGCAGTGTACTGTAGCACATGGTAGAGTAGCTCTATTTAGTGTTCTGTGCTTTAGAAACTGCACCTTGGAATCTGGCATAATCTGTTTTTGCTTCTGAAAGACATGAATTTGAGTACTTTTAGGGTGAACTTGAAGCTAAAATCAACTCTGATCAATATCTGAACATGAGTTTTATGGGAAACCTTTTTGTTGTCTAGACAAGAACACCGAGAGAAACACGGTGAAACTAGGTTTAATGTTCAGAAAATGAAGGTGAATATGGAAGGCATCTTTGCATGTGGGTAAAGTTTTTGATTTTTCTGACGATTTTAAGTGGAACATTTGTGTGCGAGTATATGTATACTGTCTCCATGTTCTCTTTTGTTAGTTCGTTTTGGTATTTTGGTCCTTCTGTCAGCCTTGCCTATCCTGAGGTAATGCTTGAGGTGGAACAATTTCTAAAGTTCCACTAGATGTGAATTTGTTTATTCTTTATTTTTTGGGGGTGGGGGAGGAATTCTGCTGATTTGGCAAAACTCGGTTTATAGCTGGGAATATGTGAGAGCAATTTTTCTGTTTCTGAGGGTGCTAGCATTGGATTTGGACCATGTGTCCAGTTTCAGTGTTTTACAAATCTGTGCATTAATGTATAAGAAGAGTATTTGATATTGTAGAATCTGTTAAAAGCTATTTTACATGCCAAGAGACGTAGAGTTAACAACAAAACTTACTTACGGCATCATTCTGAACAAGATTCTGAAAGCAATAGGAAAATGAAATAGATGAGGTGAATGACAATAAACAACATTATATCTTATTATGCCACGTTGTGTAGCTATGCTAACAGTGATAACAAAGCATATATCACTCAGCGAACTAATGAAGGTGGGTCCTATTGCTCTCTTTGTTAAGAGGGAGTTGTAAAATAGCATAGGAGTACTAAGCGAAAAACTATTTCCAGACTAATTATAGTACTTCTCGAGCAAAGTATAGGCTCCAGCGCAGCTTCAATAGTTGTTCTCTGTAATTAGAATTGTACTTTCTTTCTTAGTAATATCTAATTTTTCTTGAATGAATCTGAACAGAGTTTCATGGGTTGAGTTTCTCAAATTGCCGTTAAGGAATTCTCTCTTGCATTTTGATATGAATGCTTTATTACGACTCTGGTTGATTTAAACTTGCACTTTATGTGTTGATTTGATTTGATTTTAAAAATAAAAATATGGTCTAAATTTTTTTACCTTACATTTATTTTGTTCCTCCATTGATTTTTCTTTTTCCAGGAACTAGCTGAAGCAAGAAAAAAGAAGAGGAAGAAGCATTACTCACTGGAACAAGTAATTTCTATCTTATTTTTTAAACCCACTGGTTTCCACTGTGTTTTCTGTTGCAGTCTAACATAATTTTTACTTTTTATGTGTTTGAGAATAACAACTTTATTCATAGTCTTAACAAAATATGTCAATTCTTATTAACTAATGGTGATTTGTGCTTTTTGCTTCCAGTACATGTTAATTTATACTCATGATCTTCACAGGGATATGTTTGCTGTGTATCTATAGGCACACCTACAAATATATGCATGCTTAAGCAAGTGCTTTAATACAGATCTAACTATATGATTTTGTCATTGCAACATTCATACAGCACCTCTGCATCACACAACTATACGCCATTTGGCTTCTTCATTTTACTTTGAGGGTGCTTTAATTAAGCTTAAATATCTGATTTTGTCACTCTCTTGTGCTTGCACTTCTTTAGGATTTCTTTCAGTGCCTTTTGCTAAGTTATTTCCTCGACTCTGAACCATCTTTACTTCATTTCTACCAGGAACTTGCCTTGCTTTGGGAGAAGATGAGACGTCGAAATATTGAAAAAGAAGATAGATCGAGGTGTGTATTTTTGTTGCGAATTTTAGTTGTCAGATTCTAGCAACATCAACTTCTTTGCTCTTTCCATCCCTTGAAGTAGAAAAAAAAGACCGTAGATTAATTTATTTTTGACCACAGTTCGTGCGGATTAATATTCTGTTTGGGGTGTGTCTAGGTTGGTAAGTGAAGCACTAAAGAAGATGAAGGGGAAGATTTCTGAAATTGCAAGCTCTCACGTTTCATCTCGTGTTCTTCAGGTTTCCATATCTACCACCTCCCATATGTTAACCCACCACCATTACCTTCTGATCTTTTTTTTTTGAAGTCTCTCTGTTTGTGGTAATGCGTTGTTTGTTTTCTTGAACTACAGACTTGTGTTAAACATTGTTCACAAGATGAAAGAAATGCTGTGTTCATGGAGCTTCGGCCTCATTTTATTGCTCTTGCAAGCAATACCTACGCCGTTCATCTTGTTACTAAAATGTTAGATCATGGTATGTCTTACCTGAAAAATCCTAATGTGATCTTTGAAACTGACTTACTTTTCTTTTTCCTCTCCCCCTCTATTGAATGGACTTATAGCTATGTAATCGTTGTTTCTTAAAGTAGTTCATTTTTTTTTCAGCACCCAAAGAACAGCTAGCAGAATTTATCTCGTCTCTCCATGGCCATGTTGCTTCTCTTCTTCGACATATGGTTGGATCACTAGGTATGACAGCACGATTGCAAACTTCAATAATTGCCATGGAATTCATTCTACCACGAGCTGGTTACAAAATCTTGTGCTGTACTTAAGTCACAGTGGTATAATCTCTCTAATCATTTCCTGTAGAGACATGGATTTAAGATCTGTGTAAAAACTTGTTTGAGTTTTCGAAATCTTGGTGCATTACTTGATTTGGTTTAATAAGAATTTTCAAGTACTTAAACCTACGTATGTGTTACAGTTGTCCAAAATGCAAGATTCATTCTCGCTTTACGTTGTAAATGTTTTACTTTGCTTGTGTTACAAGGATTGCTTAAATGTATATAGCATGCTTTTGCAGTTATTGAACATGCATATAATCTGGGGAATGCAACTCAGAAGCAAGCTCTTCTTACGGAACTATACTCTCCAGAGCTTCAGTTATTTAAGGATTTGGTTACTGTGAAAGAGAGCAGGTAATGCATTCACTTTCATGCTGTGGTGGTGTTGGGACTGTACTATCAAGATATCACTATATTTGTAATACCATGCTCTTTCTTTAAGCTGGAGTTTTTGTTTATGAGGTACTATGAATTTGAAAATTATTTAAATGGTAAAACGAATAAAATAGGGTAGCTTATCAAAACTTTAATTCAGACTGAGAATTCAGTTGCATGTCTTATTGTTTTAACCATTAGATTGTGTTATGGATGAAGATTGCCAGTTACTATGAGTTTGGGGTTCTTTCAGTGACGTAGTTTTAAGGGAAAAGTTAACTCTAGTCTATTAGGTAAAAGAACATGTATATTTCGATGCTGGGGTCTAAGATATTGCCTAAGATCACTATAGTTTACAACTTATCTGGATTTCTGAAGTTGGCAACTTAGCCCTTATTCTTCACCCATTGGTTGGATGTCTGTCCCCTGAGCGTGGTGATTGTGTTGAATTTTTTTGATAATTCTAAATTTCTGTGTCTGGCTTGCTGTGTCCTAAAAGACTTAATTCTATCACAGATTAGAAGATGTAATTTCAAAGCTGCAGTTACAAAAGCCTTCAGTCTTACGTCACATGACATCTGTGCTTCAACCTATTCTGGAGAAAGGGATATTAGACCATTCTATTGTACACAGAGCATTAATGGAATACTTTAGCATTGCAGATCAGGTATTTTTTATGAACAATGATTCTTCTATTCTACTTTCCACCTGCCAAATATTTTTTTTGAAGAAAATTACTGTGTTTTTAACCCTTTGTTATCTATCTAAATCATGTCTTTTGAAGTCTTCTGCCGCAGATGTTATTCAACAGCTGTCAGGTTCATTTCTTGTTCGGATGATCCACACCAAGGATGGATCCAGGCTTGGTATGCTCTGTATCAGGCATGGGGGTGCAAAGGTTTATCACAAATTCGCAACAAGTTTTGTTACAATAGACACAAACTTTTTTGATTTAAATATACTCGTTTTATTTGGATGCTTTGGTGTGATTTGTTCTGAAAGTTCTCTTTAATGTATCTTCGTTTAGGAGCGGAAGAAAATTATCAAAGGCATGAAAGGCCATGTTGACAAGATAGCTCACGACAAATTTGGGAGTATGGTATGGCTTTGCAAGTTCTGGCTCATTGCTTCTACTTTCTACTTTGCCATTGATTTCCATGGACTTAAATATAAATTAGATTATGTTTTTTCATCCAAAGGCAAGCTGTAATAACTGATCCATTAGCCTGACTTCTAATCAGGCTTCTTAGTTATTTTTCAATCTTGCAATCTACCTTTATATATTTTGATGAAATTTCAAGCTTTCTGTCCAATCACTGTTTCAGGTACTTGTCTGCATCTTTTCAGTTGTTGATGACACAAAACTCGTGTCGAAGGTCTGGTTTCTCATAATTTAGGTTTTGGGCATTTTTTCCTACTCCAGTAGATGCCACCTTCTGACTATTTTATTCATATTCTTGCAGATTATCATTCGTGAGCTTGAAGGAAACTTGAAGGAGCTTCTCTTGGATCAGGTTAGTTAGCAATGTAAATATATTGTGTCCCCTCTCTGTTGTGTCTGATCCTAATCTTTTTTTGAAGATGGATGATGTTCATATGAGGTTCATGCTCAGTTCAAATGTTGTTAGAATGTCATGTGTAACCTTCATCCTGATCACACTCTCTGCAACTCAAGAATGTTCACATTACATTTTGTTACTGCCTCACTACTTTTGCAGCTGCGGGCATGCCATGAGTGAAATTTTCTGTCAATTTTGTTTTGGTTTTCTCGATAGTTTTGCTTCTATTATAAAATCTTACACAGAGGGAATTTATATTTCTCTTTGGTGAACATATGAAGGGGGGGAATTTGTTTGCTTGACCTGATTACATGAAATTGTGTTTCTCGATTAATCACGTCCCTAATATTCATCTTTGCAGAATGGACGGCGCCCGTTTCTGCAGCTTCTTCATCCTAATTGTGCCCGATATTTCAATCCCGATGATTTAACATCTTTGAGCCTATCTATTCCATCCCTCAGAAATAAGGCAACATCCTCTTCTTTTCCTCTATGCTGTTATGTATCCTTATAGAATTGAACTGCCTTTGGAATGTTGACTAGTTGAACAATGCCTTCTCTATTCTTTATTTCAGAGTGAATCAGATGGTGGTGAAGCTCTTGATCAAGATAGGAACAGCGAAGGTGACCATTCTGATGCAAATATACAGCTAAATGAGGGTGGTAAGAAGGATTCTTTTAAGCGGAGGCAGGAGTTGCTGGTCAACAGTGGGCTTGCTGAGGTTTGTACTTTATGCTGTTGCTGCCTTTTGGAAAAATATTAAACATTGTTCTCTGTATGTGCGTGCGCTTGCCTGTCCTCTGTTTCTTTTGAAGTTTTCATCAGTTTTTGGCCGCAAATTTTCAATTGATATTTTCCCCCTTCCTTCAAGTGTTATAAACTACTAGCTTTTATCTTGCTGCTTTACATATTGATGTAATTGTTAGTTTGATAATGTTCAGATGTTGTTACCTTGGACGCCAGTCTTCATTGTTTAAAATGTCATTTTGGCAGAAACTCGTTGATGCATGTTGTGAAATGGCAGAAGGCTTACTAAGATCTAAATCTGGGAAAGAGGTCATATATGAGGTAGTTATCATGTCCTTTTTCAATTTTTATTGTAATTTATGTATCTGTGATTTTAGTAGCAAAAAAGTCCCTAAATTCTGTTAGTTCATTTTCTCACTTATACGGTGTAAACCGCCGCCTCTTGATGCAAACTGTACTCTGGCATTTGAGGAGGAAACCAGCCATAAATCCTTGTGTAATTTAATTTCCTTCATTTAGTGTTAGATGGACCTCCATGGGTGCTGCATCTTTCCAAAGGATTTTGTGCTCCAACAAGTTGACATGCTAGTGGTCTTTGCTTGAGCTGTTTAAATAATTTCAACTGCATTATTTGGATATGCTTTAATATTTTGTTATCTACAGTTTTGCAAACTGCATCAACAGACTTTTTCTCGTCCCTTTTATTTCATTGACATTGGGTAGAGTCATCTCACACCGTTGTTCTCCGTGTTATGATAATCTCTTGGGATGAAAAAGCAGGAAAGAGATGTTGATTGATCCATGAAGGGGGGTAGTTCCACATGTCACTATTCATATACCATAATTTACTCTTCTAATTAACTTTTACCAAATCAAGATGCGTGCTCCAGTAAAATTTGTTGCAATAATGTGTTCCAATCATATTCTTTCTTACCAGGCTGTAGATTGGTGAGGTAAGATGTGGTTGTCTATTATATTACGAATGTGATATGATTATTCAATCCCCAATGGATTATTGACTTTGATTATTTTGGTATCCCATGGATTATTGAGGTGTACATTGTAAAATGCATTTAGGTTGCTACTGGAGGCGCTGATGGAATACTCCATCCAACTTTGGATGAAAAGTTGGGCGAGTTGCATGAAGCTATAGCATCTATTGCTGCCCAGCCTAAGCTGGATGAACCAGAAGAAGAGCATATTTTGGAACACTTCCATTCAAGCAGGGCCATCAGAAAACTTGTTCTAGACTGCCCTGCATTTGCTTCCATTCTATGGGAAAAAGCTCTGAAAGGGAATTGTGCAATCTGGGCCAAAGGTCACAGGTTAGATCACTTGATTGAACGTTCTTCCATGTTTAGCATTTCTTCTGAGTTTGAGTTATATAATTTTCTGATATCATCATCATCTTATTTTCAGTTCAAAGGTAATTAGTGCATTCTTGGAAACCTCTGACTCTGCGGTAAAGGACTTGGCCAAAGAAGAGTTGCAGCCCTTCATAGAGAGAGGTGATCTGACTTTACCTGTAGTGGAATGAGTCGGCTAAAAAAGACTAAATCAGTAATGGGGGATGAATAGGAAAATGTATCCCTCATAGAGCATTGAAGTTTACCTGTCCAGACTGTAGTCTGGGACATCTGCAGTTCTGTCCAATGAGTCCTCTGTGTTTCATGTGCTTGGGGAAGATGAAAAATTTTGTAGCTTAAGCTGTGACCATAGATGAAACAAACAGTGTTTTATCCATTTGTACGCACCACATACATAATATGTTGACTGTCATGCTTAAGTCATCCTCTTTTTTTATTTGAACACATTTTTTTTATCAGTTATTTCAATGTTCACAAAAGTACAAGATGAGCAAGTCATGGAGGATCTGATGTGTGTAAGATGAAAATTATGTGAAAATTGTGAAAGAAAACAAGTTTTCCAGCAAACATGTTATTTAATATTCTCTTGTACTAGCACATCTAGACATAAAGGACGTTCTTTCTGATCGGAAGACTGGGGAGCTGTTTGCAGCCATGTTGTGCATGCATATGTTTCCTATTTTAAAGCCAGCCCTTAAATCATCCAGGTTCTTGTGATTGATTGTTCTGTGTTGAGGATAGCCCTTGTACTGATAGTCTGACGGGTTGAAAACTGGCAGTTCTCTTCTTGTTCCTCTTGCATTCACAAGTTCTCTTCTTGTCCCTGTTGCATTGGATAACAAGCACTTCTCAATGATGATTGCCTCCTCTTTGAGTTTGGTTCGAAGCTCCATCATGCGCCTCTGAACTCGATTAAATCTCGACGTTTCTTGATAGGGTACTCGAATCTTTACATCAGTATGGGTGGGAGGATCAGTGTTGGTATGAGGGAATGTGTTGCATTTGATGCAGGAAATGCTCTTCCTCTCTAAATCAAATGCTGCCCTTCTTGCACTATCAGATAAACAAAAATATGCCTGTCGTGGCAAACAAATGCTGTCACAACTCACAAGTCTCATGTCTTAAATCTTAATCTTAATTTACATAACAAAAGAAACAGAGTGCATGTATATGCACACACGCACACACACACATATCTATATATGTATATTGAGTCATCCAAGTAACAATAACAGTTTCAGAATTGCTTTCTGATATCTTAACAATGATAACAGAGTGTATGTATATGTACACACACACACACACACACATATATATATATATTGAGTCATCCAAGTAACAACAACAGTTACAGAATTGCTTTCTGATGTCTTAACAATGATTCTTGAATCATAGAATAAATCAATAAGAGCCCCTTAAATTATTACCAGTATATATATATATATATATATATGAAACTTCGATTTTTTCAATATGAACATAAGCAGTAAGGAAGCCTACCTCAGACACAAGTTTGAATGCAGTTTCAGCCTTTGAGTGCTGGTTTTTATCAGGATGCAGCTGCAAAGCTTCATGAAAAACAAGCACATTTCTAAGAATAAGCAGAAAACCATACAAAACTTCTAATTATCAACCCTCAAAAATAAATTTATCGATCGTTCTCCATTCGTGTTCACACCATGAGAGGAATGCCACAAAATTCATATCATCCCATAATCCTTACCTAGCTTATGGTACTGCTTCCTTATCCCATACATATCTGCATTTTCATTAACCTGTCAAAAGGAAATGCAGCACGAAAAAGAACGTAATAGACGGAAAACAATGGCACATTACAACAAAAGAAAAGAGCAACATAGGAAAAATTTGACATCAAGAACTCAGAAAAACATACTCTAAGCACAAGATACCAGTTGATAAACGGCGATTTCTTCGTATGAGGGTGGTGAAGATTTGCACAGGCAGTTGCACGGGCCGATAAGTTACAAATTTCTGTTGCTAACTGGGATTTTTCTTGTTCATTTCCTGCTATCATCCCCATTGATAGAGGTTAACCAAAAAAAAAAGGAAAAAAAAAAAAAAGAGAAAATGTAATGTGAAGGGAAATGAGCATATAAATGGATGATAAATGTCATAAATGTATGCAATGTAACTCTTTTTTTTTTTAAATTTCCATAAATGTATGCATTTAAGGAGTCAAAGTGGAGCAGTTAAGAAAAAAGAGCTGGATTTTAGGGGATTTAATATTGAAATTCCATGTTTGTATTTTTATTTATTTTATTTTTTGAAAATGGATCAGTTGAGAGAGATAAGAGAAGCTATTGTAAATAGTGTTAATCTGGCACGTGACATTCATATGAATATGGTCTTGGAAAATGGAAATTTGGAATAGTTAGCCCATTTAATTAAATTATATTTTTTTAATAGTCCTTTCCTATGCTAGTTAGTCTAAATAAATGAGATTTCCAATGAAAATGTTAAATTGACTATTAATTTGTCTTTACTCTATTAGTTCAAATCTAGCATACTATAGCTTTGGAATTTGTAGGAAAATTATTCTTAGGTGTAAGAAATTTTGGAACAATATGCATAGTCCCGTCTATTTTATTGTGAATTTTTTAAGTATAAATCAAACTTGAAAATAGTTCATTTGACCATTCACACAAATATATTATATTTCGTCCAAAAAAGTCAAATTTAAAAAAAAAATTGTACGATCATTTATATAAATATTTGTATAGTTTGTTGGAGCATAAAATTTCACCCAATAAATATAAAATTCTATTTCATTCAAACAACACATAAAGTGTATATATATATATATATATATATTTTGAACCTAATCAGATATATTCTCAGCAGTGGCCTTCATAATAAAGAAAGAACAACCTCATTCAACTTCTCCTTGAAGTAGGATATTTCTACTTCAATAGGTTGTACTGTACAACATTTAAAGCAGTCTGATGTTGCACGTGAAAGCTTCAAATATTTGTACATTGTTTGCTAGGTTGTCATTTTGTAAATGCCTTTTTGAGCAATGTGTGAAATGCCTAGAGATTATAGAGTTGGAGTAGTTGGGAATTTCATATACATTTTTGGAAAACTAACAAAGTAATTTTATTTGAAGAGTTGATGAATTACCAAAAAGCTTTGGCCAATAGTGTGAAGAAATATGAAACTATTTGCTAATTATTAGGACGCCAACGAGTCATGTTGAATTTAGATTAGATTTGTTTGTATTTAAAATTCGACCCACTAAAATTTTTGAATATTCAAATTCAAACTCATATAAATAAATGTATTACATTTTTTAAAAATAAAAAAAAATTAAATAAGTCAATCCAAATTTAAAATAAAAATTCTAAAACTTGATCAAGATCCATTTACATTGTTAAAACCGAGTTCCAGGTGTTGCCATCCCTACTAATCATTCAAACCCTTGCTAATTTTTGAAAAGCAAATAAATCCAAAAGTCAATTTGGAGATTAATAGTGCACCTACTTGTTGGAAAATCCATCTAGACTAATTATAATAAATGTCATTAATGGTTTATGGATCCCCCTATTTCATTGGAGCCAGTAGGTTAACCTACTTAATTCGCCATTAATAAAATAATTTGGTTCAAGTTCAACTAGGCAATCTCAAAAATAGGTCTACCTGTCTAGGGCCTCCACTTTCAATACATTTTTATTACTTTAAATTTAAATTACTCATATCGTCCCTTATCTTAAGAAGTCTAGTTTCGTCTATTGAAAAATTAAAATATAAAAAAGATCTATTGAAAAATAAAAAAAAAAAGAAATGAAATTTCAAATAAATTGTAAAAGTTTGATTTCTCAATAATACGTCTAAATAAATTCAAAAGGCTTGAAACTCAGATTAAAGTGATTTTAATTTATTTGTGGCGATGACCCAATTTCAATAAGACATTGGATCCACATAACATCAGAGGCCCAAATTTACATGGAGCCTTGACTTGGTTTTGTCGATGGTTCTAGGATCCACACAACATCAAAAGCCTTAGCATAGGATCCACATAACATCAAAAGCCTTAGCCATACTTCTACATAATAAGGTCTATGTTAAGGCTATTGGCTTTGCTGATGCTTTACTAGAATTTCAATAGAGACTCACATTACAAGTAAGAATTCTAAGATTGTGCCTGAACGAATTTAAATTCCCACTAAATTTAGATTGAAATTTTCGAGCACTGACCATTAAAGAACTGTAAATAGGCTGGAAAAAGATAAGAAACATCTCTGGTTAATCTCCTTTTCATCCAGATATTTTCAACAGTCGAAATCATTCCTAGGTACTCTGCTGAGATGTTTCTAGAAGCACGTCGGGTGACTTGAGACATACTTAGCAGCCAGCCTTAGTTACAAGAATCCTGATATGCTATGCTAAATTTGGTCCAATCCCAATCTAAGTCAAAAAGAAGATCAATAATTTTCAAGTTTCTCAAATTTGGCAGCAATAAAGGTCCTATCCTAGAGTTGTCCCAATCCAAGAACTTCAGCTTCAAAAGACACATTTAAGAGTAGTTCATATCAACCACCATAACGATATTTTAGCTGTTCGGGAGGCTCTTCTTCCATTATGCCTGAACCTGAAGTTGCTAAGTACTCACGGATGGTTGTTTTACGATCCCCAAGAAACGTATGATCCAGGAAGTTATCATAAGCCATATCACTAAGGTTCTTTGCTGCCAATACACTGCAGAATATTTTCAGATTTGTCAGCTCATGAGTGGTGGCAATGGCATTATTTGCCAATGAAGTTGCACAACAGTGCTTTGATTTCAATGATTTTAGGAGAATGGGGCGGTAGCCAAGCCAAGCAGAGATGTCTGGACCATGCAATCTAATGAAAAGGGTTGTATGAACAACTTGTGCAATTGGGATATAAATAATTTTGTCAATAAAGGAAAACTTCCACAAGTAGAAGAGACCTATAAATATATTTATAGTACTCACCAGTGCCGCAGATAAACACGACAGGGTAAGATATCATCCAGCCAAATCTTGTGAATGCCATATCTTCCATACCGTTGAAAGAAGATCTCTTCGCTTCCTGCCACCAAATGTCCATAAAATTAGTAATGCATAAAGTTCTTGTATATGGATTTTAAGAAAAAGGGATGAAAAATAAAAGCACAGCCAATACGTCATCCACAATGCCAAGGTGATCCTTAACGTTCAACTTCTACAGGGTCTTGATGTCAAATCAGATTTTAAAGTCTTTGCCTCAATAATCTAATCATCATTTAAAATTGGGGAATAGAGGAAGTCGTCGATGAAATAGAATCTTGATTGCAATGACATCTAACAGCCAGACAAACTAATCTCATAGCAAGATAAAACAAATAACAAGATTGAATTTATTTGCACACTGTTGAATCCCAACACCACTAATACCCACATATAAAATACTTTAATCATCTATGCTCGTGAAGAAGTCAGAAAATCACCTTTACATCTGTTCAGAAAGTACTCGTCATCACTATAACGTGCACATAATACCTGCATCAATGCCCAGTACGAAAGTTTGTCATGAAACCATTAATGAGATAGTTATGCAATAGACAAAAAAAAAATGAAAATGGTCAAATCTTGCTAACCGATGGAGTTGTGTAAAGCAACCCATTAAATGTTTCTGGTGTCACCTAAAGATACCAAAATTCACATTATAACCATGGCAAGCAATATCTTAGAGAAGCACAGGATTATCTGAAAGTAAATTAAAGATATTTAAAAAAATAACTAATGACGATGCAACTCACAGCTAAAAATCGGAATTCGTGCTCCCTTTCAATAAAAGATGGTATCTGAGTTTAAAAGGCAAAACCCCTGGTTAACGATCAGTTTCTCAAGCTCAAACTTGAATATTAGGAGCAAAGAAAATGATCTTTATACCTCTGATCTCCGTATCTCAAAAGTGGTAACTACAAGAGTTTCACTTTCACATGGTTCCACACTCAAGCTTGATATCTCCTGCCGGGTAATTAAGTATTGCATCAGTAACTAAAACTACAATAGTTCTTCAATAGTTTTTTTTTTATCGCAAAACTTATGTCTTCGAGCTCGAGGTTTGAACAAAGAAAGAAGAAAAAAATGTCTGACAAATACAACTAAACAAACACAAAAAAAAAAAAAAAACCCAGATCATTTTCCCCCTAATTACAGTTCTGAAATCCCAAGTTTTAAGTGCCAAAGGCTTGAATCAATATTACAAAGCCATCAATTAATTTTTTTCCTTCAATCATCCGCCACTCATCAATCAACATGTGAACATATGCAAGTATATACGACTGATTCTATACTTGCAAGTCTCACTCATAATTCAGCCAAAATTGAGCCTTAAACACAAGTGATCAAATTGATATAGTAGGCAAGTAAAACATCACAAAGTATACACAACAATTTTACACCTACAATTTACATGTAAACACACATAATTCAGCCAAAACTGAGCCTTAAAAACAATTGATTAGCTTCATATAAATATACATGCTTAACTTCTAATCAAGCCTTCAACAATCAAGGTAGGCTAACTCATCCTACTAATAACATAAAAATAAAGGTTCAAGTTTTCCTCCTGAAGTTATGTACATTCTGTCAATAATTTATCAACACAAAATTAACGGTATTAACAAGAAAAAAAAAAAGGAAAAAGGAAAAACAGAAAATGCACCTTGGTTTCAGGCTTAGCTATGCCACGTTCGAAGAAAATAGGAGCAACATGAGCAAACACTCTCCGAAATCCATTCAATTTTGCAATTCTAAAGTTTATCAAATCCGGAAACGTACTCCTTGCACTCCTCTCTGCAGAATCATCTCAAAGCATTTAATCGAAAATCAACCAAAAAAAAGTTAAAAAGAATGATCAAATTTGCAACTTTAAGGGAGACATATTGATGCTCCAAAAGCAACCTCATGTATTCCGATACAAGGCAACTTCCAGCAAGTGAATTTAGATTAAAATTCAACCAACAATTAAACAAAAAATGAAAATAACATCACCGCTCCAAAATTTACTTCAAGCACTCCAAAATGAGACACTTCCAACAGCTGAATTTGAAAAGCACAGCAATTTTAGAGCGGCATTATCTATTTTTCATCAATTAACCTCTTTTCTTTTCCTTTTTATTATTATTTTTTTCATATAATTTGAATGAATAGGCTGATCGCACGAACCAGAGAGAAGAGAACCGAAGCCGCAGACAGAAACCAGTCCATCGGGGGAGACGATTTGATCAAAATCCGACTCAACTTTCAGCTCGAAAGGTGATGTATCCGGCGGAAGCGGCGGGGGAGGAGTCTGCGGCCGAAGCCAATCTCCGATGGACATGGCTGAGCTACGCCGGCGGCCGGGTAGGGGTTGGAGTTGTGGAGGGGCGTGGCGAGTAGAGGGTATAATAAAGGACGGGGGCACGTGAGGGGTACGTGAGAGTAATGATGATGAGAGGCACGTGGAAGATATGGAAAATGAGGTACAGTAAGCATTGAGCTCATTGGAATCATTTTTTGGTGAGCTAGAGAAGACAGGTTGTGTTTGGTATGTGCGATTGGGTTCTTGATTAAAATGCAGGAATAATTCGAACATATGTAACATATTCTATCATTTTTCATCCCCTAGTACTAGATTTATCCCCATGTTGAATGTCCCATTTTGTATTGACAAGTAATTTTAAAATTGCGAAAATCAAATTTGAATTCAATTTGATTTTAATTTTATTGATTAAAAAATATACACGATTCGTGTGCAGTTCGATTAAAGTTCACTCGATCTCGACTCATTTGATAATCAAATCAAATTTAAAAATAATTTTAAACTCGATATCTTGGACAGTAACCTGTTCGACTTGACTCGATTTTAATATTTTTATAATCGAACCGGTGATCATACTGATTTTGTTAATAATTAACGGTTCAACCGGCGGTCGGTAACAAAAATTGATTATATTTTTTTATTTTATTATGTAAAATTATAATATAATAGATTAATTTTTATAAAATACTTTTAAATATAAAATAGATAAATAACTATCTAAAAAAGCATATAACAAAACAAAAAATTCAAAATAATCACATAAATAAAATAAAATATCAAATTTAAAATTTTTAAAAAATAAAAAATAAAAAAATGATCTCGGTCAAAGCCGGTTTGACTGATTTTGATCTTTTTTAAGGGTCTAATCGAATCGAATCGAATCGATCATCGATTCTCGATTGGATCGATTGAACCGGCCAATTCGATCGTATTTTGAAAACATGGCTCGATTCATTTATATCCTGAAAACACTGAAGAATATTAGATGAGTGTTGATAAAATGAAAATTTTGGTCATTGCAACACCAAAGGCTACAATTGAGAGAGTTTGGCAATTTAATTTTTGAACTAAAAGAAAAAAGGCAAAATAGAAAATTAGGTACCAATCAAATTAAATATCTTCAATCCAAAAAGGGTTGGTATGTCAGATATTAGCCACCACTTATTTTGAATGGAACATTGTCAAAAAAGTGATTGGAAAATGGATTAGACCTTAATGGAGTTCATTGAAAGTAGATTTGTCAAAGATATGCAATATTTATTAATTATTTTTTTAATTTTTTAATTTTAATCTATTTTGAAATGTATTATTAGAAAGTGCTTTTGTGATAAAAAAAATAGCTATAGTAAAATTGATAATCATAAGGGATAATACTATACACCACTCTGGTTACTCGTCATCATTTCTGTCACATTTTTTATTTTTCACAAAAAATTATTGTAACTAATTTATGTGGTTTGATTTAATATATTATAATTTTTACCGTGCTGGTGCTTATAATAATAGTAAAAGTTTAATAATTAAGATGAATTGTATCCACTGTAAGATTTTTAATTTGAATTTTACCAAAATTGTTTTTTATTAGAAAGTGTATTATGGGCTCCAATATCTCCCATAATATTAAAATAGAATGATGAATTTTGATTCATTGGTGTATTGGGGTAAACAAAACGTTCATTTTTGTGGATTCGATTTAGCCGAATTATGATAAATGGAATATTTTTTTATGGATGAATTTTTTTAATTGGGATAATTTTCTTATAAAAAAAAAAAACTATTAATACACTGATTTAATATGGGATCATAGGTGTAATAATCCAAGGAACCGTATTAAATTATAAAACAATGGAATTTGTAGAAAAAAGGCACAAGAAGATTTACAATTTTTGGACTCCCTTTTTGAACTCCTTATGATGGGGCCATTTCTTCAATTCTCTCTCTTAATTATTATTATTTTTTGTCTTTTTGAACAAAATGGAAAGGAACAATTTCTCAAAAAAAAAGGGGGGGGGGGGGGGGGAAGGACAATTATAATACAAAATTATTAGTGAAGTCTGTAACTTTCTTAGGTTGCATGTTCAATCCAATCAATTACTATTAATGCAAATGGTACCCACTTATAGAGGATATAACAATTGGACAAAAAAAGGGGATGAAATAAAATAACTTTAAATTAATATGTATATAATAAATATTTTATAATGGAGAAGGTAATTGACAAGGAGGCTTCCCCTTCACCCTTCCCCCAACCTCATATTCTTTGTTTGGTCTTTGTCTCATTGATTCAATTGCATGCTGCAAATTGTTGAATAGTTAGTTCTGAGCGCAGCGAGCAAATATATTTTTAGTGCAGTAATAACTAATTGAGTGCAATTGAAAGAGTACAATAAATAAATAACGTGTATAAAAATACATAACAAATAAAATCACTTAATACTCTCTCCTTCCCAAAAGTGAGTACCATTGTTAAAATGAAAACTTTATTTCCGAAAGTACAATATCAGTTAACCTAGTGATTTAATAATTAATTCTCAACTACTATTACTTTTAAGGACAATAGTGTGAATTATAGATAATGTCCACTTTTTCAATTCTTATATAAAGCTCTAGAACTTTAATTTTGAAATGGAGAAATACAAAATTAAACGGATATAAACACTTTTGGTGGAACTTAATACCAAAATTTATAACTATATATTCATTATGAATTACGACCAAATAATCTTTTAACAAAATGCATGTATCATATGCTTCCAACTTATGTCATACTCGCATAAATATCTTCAATTCCACGCCTAAGTCAATTTCTTAGTGCAGGTACTCTTGTTCACATCAAGCGGCCAAACGAGACAGACATCAGATCTTAGACAAACTAATGTCCGCTCATTTGGCACTTACCAGAAAAAGAAACGTTGAAGTTAAAAACATATAAATCTTGGCTAGAAACTGAAGAGGATGGCCAACCTTCAGATAAAGCAACATAAATGCAGAAAATTAGTTCATGCACCTAATCATTACCAGTCCAGGTTACAACTCCTATACATTCATTCATGGAGCTGGAAACAACCAATTTCCAAAAATAAACTCTCTTCAAGCAAACATGGCATAGTAATTGAAACTTAGCAAATTATACAAGGGGCAAAGATTCAAATATGGAAGAACACAATTTTTAAGATAATCAATAATTTACACAAAGGATAATCACCTGGATATTTAACAAGAAAGTGCATCATTATTATAGCTCCCAAATACATCGATGAGGCCTTTATTCATTGCCACAGTTTTCTTCCTCTTGATGTGTACTTCCATCTCCTATATGGGTTAACATACAACAATAATCTTGTGTTGAGTAGAAAATCTCCGATTACCAGAGTACATCGATTGTTTCTATTGGAACAAAAAGTATATCACGCCCCAATCTTGGTCAGTGAGTTAAGCTTAATGAAAAACTTGAGGTGATGCATAGTATTCGCTTTCATTAAATACAGGTCTTAAATCTTCTTTGCACATAAAATCCAAAGGAAATGAAACAAGGTGTCCCTTCACAGATTTTAATCTTTCCATAGGATCTGTGCCTGTAACATCTCCATCTTGGTAGGCTTCTAGCTTGTTTGGGGCTATCCCTAAATCAGTAGTGGTATGGCCAATTTTTTCCCTCCAGAAGCTCATGCATTGTCGGAGTGAAACCCTACATGCAATTGCATGAATCAAGCAATAGACACTTGATTATAAAAACAAGTGAAGATGGTAACTTAGACATACCTGGTATGTATCAGATCATTTGGCATACAAGAAAAGACATCTTGGTAGATCATCGTATTTGTCTGTCAATACCACATTCGAACCAGGACTAGTTAAATTTGGATTATGATGGTAAATGTAGAATTTAAAATCAGCACAGTTCCAATACAAAGACACTATACCTAACCAAAGCCAACGGAAGGGACGGGGAGGGGTGGGGGGAGAATACAGACAACAACATGTAGACAGCTCCCCTTTTCTCAGGGCATAAGGATTGGAAATAATCTCATTGGATCTCAAGGGAAATAACCAATCTCGGTAAGAATTTTTTCTATTTTAGAATTAATCATGCCAAGGTGACGGGATGCTCGATACCATAGCTGCATAATGTAATCCTCACCTTTGCAGTTGCCATCCATATATCCTTATAGGTTGAATCAATCACTGGGTCTCTTATTTGATTAACCTAAAACAGTAAAAAATAGTGTGTCAGGCATGACAAAAGACTTCATTTTCAATTTATTTTCTCAGACAGCTGAGCAATCTTTTCTTCAACTCTCACAACACTATAATATAGCTTTGTGGAACGATGAGTTCAACCTCTCCAGCATGAAGACCAATGTGTTCTGACCATAGAGAAAGGCGAAGACTCAATGCAAATTTTCCAGCTTTCCAAGAATTGCCCCCTATCCATGAATCAACAAATTCTTTGTCCTCTATTAGCACTCCAATCTGAAAATATTAAATCCAGTTACAACCAGCAAAAAGCAGTACAGATCTTCGTTTCAACCTTTTTCAGTAGTGACGTGGGATGTGCTGATAAATATTATAGACAATCTTTATGCAAAAATGGAACCAGGAAAACGCAATCCTGACAACCCAATGGAAGTAAGCCTAACCGCAACTAGGGTCACATAGGAGTGAAAATGGACTAAAACCATCAAGTGGTTGTAATTCAGGACAATGTCATGAGAAATCACAAAAACAAATAAAACTTTTTCACTATAGAAATGGCTTAGTACTTTAATATAAGACAAACAACTTAGCATAAAGAAAAGGTATAAATATACACAATATAATCCTTCAAGATTACATATAGTAAGTCGAGTCCAAGTTGCTTGAACCACAGCCAGGGTCAGGTTACTACCAACTCCAACCGCAATTAGACAGCATTGCTATCTTTTCCTAATGTAATAGAAGTGATGTGCTTTTATCGTGTAAAAAAATAAAGAGGTTTCAGTAAGATTTAGGTCATACCTCAGAATCTCTAGATCCAAGCAAACTTCTGTCATTAATATTAGCAGAGCCAATCAATGTAGTATGGTCATCAACAATCATGATCTTGCTATGAACGTATATCTGAAAAAATATACTAACATCAATGTCCCCAGCTTAATGAACTATAATCCATCCCCAACCAAGGTTCCAAAAGAAGAAAAAGGAAAAGCAACTGAAGTCATCCTTTTCTTTTTTGTTGATGGGGGGGGGGGGGGGTTGTTTCAAGTTGTATGTGAACTGTTTTGATATATGTAGTGGAAAAATTGTCAAGCAAATAGATATGTGCAAAAGCTGCAGTTATGCAGGAAAAGTCTAAGTCCTGACATTACCACCAGCATATTTCAACACCCCTTCAAGTTTTTCCATTAAAGATAAGTGTCAAAAATGCAATTTTCTTTTTGATAATATAATGGTTAATTGTCAAGGGTCACATCACATCCAAACAAATAGTCAGCAATCATTCAATTCTAAAATCCAGTAAACTGCAGGAAAAAAAAAATCTTTTATCCATAAAAATCCAAGGAGTTGCAGGAAAAATATATAATCCAAGACACATGTACTACAAATATTATTCTTAAGCAGATATTAAAAGACATTAACAATTGTTTTCTCATGGAACATACTCCACTGTCCCGATGGAAGAGTATAGCAAGGCAGATATAAAAAGTCTTAGACATTGAAAAAGAAAAAGATTTGAATGACTATCAAGAAAAACCTCAAGCCATTGGAGAAGCAGAATGAAAGAAGGGCTACGATTCACAAACTGGATATTCATGATCAAGGAAGAGCAGGTACGCATAGGTTGTCCAAAAGGAAAATGCATATGTACCTGACTAGAGGCAACAGGACCACCATCAAAAAGTCTGCCGTAAGCTCTCAGACCATAAAAAGATATATAATCATGCATTCTAGGGCCAACAAGGTCATAGAGATTATGCAGTATTGAATTATGTCCTCTGCATATCGTCCGATATTGCCAATGCATAATGGCTCTCACAGATGCAGCACCAGAATCATCCACACCACCCTATTAAAATATAACAGGGTGAAAAACATAAAGAACTATCTGCAAAAGAAAATAGATATGGCCCAGAAAGAAATGTTAGTACCTGGAAACCTGGTAGAAGAGGTATGACAATAATAACCCGGAAACACTTCTTCTCATTGTGAGCTCGCATAATACGCCTATATAATGCTTCTAAAACACGATTTTGAATAATTTCATCACCCGATAGACCAGAGATGAAGAATTGATTCTGGAAACAAATTCAATTAAAGCATGTCAGAGAAAATAACCTTCGATGCTTTGAGAAATTCTCCCGCAAAAGCAACTGTGAGAATAAGGACACCAATAGATGCTAACCCCATACTACATTTATTCTAACAAATGGCTGGACATCACCAAAGTAACAAACTCATTATATGTACTTACCATATAAGCCATCTTATATGTATCTTTTATTAATCACCTTTCTTGGTAGGATCTCATACAATTGACATTGTTCTGTTTGACCAAGGTAAAGTAGATGGATTCTATCCTACCCTGTTGCTCTTTGCAGCCAAAGTTACAACTTCTTTAAGACTTGCTGAACAAGGTTTTTTTGGGGGGTATTTTCCATTCACAATCTTTCTTCACTATCTGTTTAGCTTGATCTCAGTAAAATAGACGAAATTATTCCACAAGAACAAAATAAGAAGGTCAATATTGTCCAATTGGGTAGAAACACAAATTTATCAATTTTTGTATGCAAGTTTGGGGTTTAGAAAGTAGAAAAGACCAAAGTATAACATATGCAGCATTCAGATGGAGAAAATGCCACATCAGAGAAAAGTTTTTGACTAAGAAGGGTGGAAAATATAAAATAAGACAATCATACTTGAAGCATTTGCTATGCAGTGAATGCTACATAAATTTCCTGTGTGAATTTTTTTGTTTATAAAATAAGAAAAAAATTTAAATCGAGATTACTTTGGAGAAATTAAAAGACTATACTCCCAAAAATTCTCTCAACATAGACATACGTATAATGATAAATAACTTAAAACAGACCTTAGAGGTAAAAACTAATTACAGACCTCAATGTAGACATAATGTTCTGCTCTGTCAATAAGTGAACAGTAAGCATTGTGAATACTTTCTTCAATCTGGCTAGTTCCGGCTGACCACTGGCTGACACTCCTTATAATCTGAGAACCACAGGTCATCCATAACTATAATAAGAGAGAATCCAATATGGCAAACAAAGCACATAATAGAAAGCACTAGACAAAAATCAATAACACTGTAATCTGACTATCAGTAAAGAATCCATAAGTTTATATTGATATTTTCGTGTGATATAGAGGGGGAGAAACAGGTCATAAACTTGGGTCCACAAGATTGAGGAAACATGCACTTTGACTTGATCGCATTCATTTATGCTGGACCTTTGGCCACTCAGCAAACCACTTGAAATTTTCCCCCAAATTTACTAATAAGTGAGAGGAATGATTAAGTAAATCTATGCCTATTCAATGACTGAAAGAAACTTCTCACACTGAAGCACAAAATTATAGAAACCGATGCTTAAATGTCTTTAACAGTATTAGCCACATAGAACAATACATGGGAATTATAAATAGAGTTTGCATACGAACTGTACATTTTAAAAGTTCCTTTACGAAATAAAAATAATATGATAGAGTTACTAACATGAAAATCTCCACATTCTTTCATTATAACATGGACTTTATATGCAAATTAACAGCAGAGAGAATGTGTCTTTATGAGTAAATAGCATAACTAAAGCATTAAATTAAATGGGTAGCACGTAACTACATATGTAGATATAAGACAGATTGACTACATATCAGAGACTTGAAAGAGGATGAGCGATGGTCAAATCGAAGATCTTGTGGCTATGCAGGAGATGAAACTCACCTGACAGCGACATGAAACACGAGGACCGACCTGCCCAATTTCATCAGCAGAAACAACTTGATCACCTCGGTCCTGTGTTTCCCACCATTCCTTCTCTGAAACTTCTGAGCCAGGCTGCATCACATGGGAAGACAACTTGCTCTGGAGATCCAAGGTGTCAAGATCATCCACAAAACCCCTCATGGGCAAATCTGGGATTAATGGTTCAATTTTGCATTTACGGAAACAGAAAGGACTCCTGCTAGGCCTGCTTGGCTGACCATGAAGATCATGCACTGAGTTAAACCCATTTAATTTTGGTTCTATCTTTACAGCATCTAGCCCATCAGCCTCTTGAGGCATAAGCAATGGGACGTCTTGAAATGATGATGGAGAGGAAAAGGAGTCATTTCTTTTGATGTCTTTATGATTGCCGTAGTTATTCTTATCACCAAACTCTATTTCTTTGCTTTTTCCCATGTAATGAGGAATAACCATGTGGTGCTGAGGCAAGAGCAGCGGAATTGCTTGTTCATTTGGAGCCTTATTTCTCTGGCAGAACATAAAAGAAAAGTAAATCACAAGAAATTCCGACAGTCAAAATAATTTATGACTTCCAACAAGAAAAAGATTCAACCTTTGCATAGTTCCACCGCTGTACAAAATGTCGGGCTACATCACGGCAAGGAGGCCCCCAAAGGGCACAGTGGACATCATGCCAAGGCATGCGTGGATATTTCAATCGATCTAATTCATCCTTCATTGTGTCCTCCCAGGAATTCGGTTCCGATTCTCTGATATTTATTATTAAGTCAAGCATTTTGCATTAGTTCAAAATGAGGAAATTCAATTTTTTTTAATCTGAAACAATGCAAATGCAAAGAAGAAAAATCCTAGTTGCCTTTCAATGGAAAAGGTCAAAAGACTGTTGTGGTAGTCATAAAAGACATCAAAAGCAAGTTGCAAATTTCCCCAACATGTTAACAACATTTGTACCAAGAAGTAGTGATTATTCCTCTAGTTAGCAACAGCAGAAAACAATCAAATTTCCATGTCTAAATAATCTTGCCATCACAGCAAACACAACCATAACAACTCAAAATTTTAACTAAGTGACAAGTGACAACAAAACTGATGAGAAGCTTAGTAAGGATCAGCTACTAGAGCTTTGTGTTTTACTAGAGAGATTATTTGAGCTTGATAATCGATCACAGAAAATTACTGTCACACAGCAGTATAATTAATAAAATACTGATGTACCATCTCAACCAGTACAAGTTTGAACATACCTTGGATTGTAATAATCCTTGCCAGGCCATATTTGAGATGGATGATCACCCACTTTATGTTCACCAGAGTCATAACGGCCAAAGCACAGATCAAGTCCTCCAATAAAACATATCTGGTGATCTACAATAACAATTTTTTCATGGTGGGACCTACACACGAGAATATGCAATATAAGTATCTAAAAAGATCAGTTTGAATAGCAAAAGCAATCAGCACAAAAGTAAAAGTGATATGAAGAAATTTCTCACTTATGATGGAAAGCATACCATAGATAGACACCGGTAGAAAAATGGTCAGGATATCGAAGCACTCTGATATTCTCATGAATGCCCAGAAGTTTTTTCTTGCTATAGACACTGTTAATTTTGAGAGCAAGAGCAACCTCTTTGTATAGAAGAATGTATACCTAGATAAATAAGACAAATCCAAACCACCAAACATTCAAGTGAATCAGAAATAAAACAAGAAAGGAAAAAAAAAAACAAAAAAAAACAGGCAACTTTTCGTGCCGACGACAAAAGACTCAAGAAAAAGTAAATTCAAAAGGAGATTTTTTGGATTTTTTTTTCAACTCAATGTAAGGCTCTTTGAAGATAATTCACTGCCCAAGAGAGTCCTCAATTTAAATAGTGTTTATTTTCTAGTTTTTTATATACTTTTAAGTTGATTTAGGGCAAGTGCATTTAGGTATTTACATTTGCAGTAATTTTTTTAACAAAACTTAAGATTTCTATCATTGTTCGAGTTTTATTTGGACTCTTAGTCATATAAAATTGGAATTGGAATTACATAATTAAATATCAAGTATCCAAGTCCTTTTCCTAGAAGGAAAAAGTCTACAGGGTGTACATAGACATTTGTATTTCAATGTAGCTGATTGTGGACGAAAATTTCTATTTCACTTTGTGTGAAATTGCTTCATCGTAGCAAGGGTAAAGCATTTCCTTCTCTTCTTTCTTTCTCATCTTCTTTGCTCCTATTGTCTTCTTCTTTTTCTTTCTTTTGCTAATGTCCTTATTCTTTTCTACAACTCTCACATTATAATAACTTCTCAAAGATTCACCACAGTTGAAGGACCATCCCTAGCAATAACACAATCACACTAAAATAGCCCAGTTTTTCCAAAAACTAACTTTTTTTGAAACCTAGCAATTCATGGACAACTCAACATGTATGCTTAATATAGCACAGATTATAAATTTAAATATATTATTTATATACTTATCAAATGATAATTCTTTTAATGTTTGAATGTGTTTGTTCCAACTTTGCAATCATGATAAGTGAAACAGTAAAAATATTTTGAGAAATTAGATGAGGAATGCAAAAGGAACAACAGGAGACAGTAAGTGACAATGATACACGTTGGGAACAGAACAGAGAGACGTGGAGCGGTGGGAAGAATAACTATCATGCTTTGTCTATTTAACACACTTTAATATCTTAAAGTTGATTTGACAGGCTAAGGAGACCAAGTAGTTACTCCGTGGATCTCTTAATAATATAAAAGTATAGATTAAGCACATGCATCAAGTCTGAATCAATTCCAAGTACAATTTGCTATTGCAGAGACCCTTGCAGTAACTGCTTGATCTCTTGGTCTAGCAAATCAACCCCATACAAAAATTAACACGTTCAAACATCAAATGGTAGCTTCTAATCACACTACTCCTACTTTTCACTCTATTACTCAATGTCCTTCTTACTCTCTTTCTCTCTCCAATTTTTTGGGCAATCACATTTTCTCATCTAGCTTTTTGAAATGTTGTGACCTTGTTTCTTTCAAATAAACACAATAAGATTAGAAAATAAATTTTTATTATTTCATGAGGTAAACAATTATTATTTATACACAATCAAGCCCATCCTTTGAGTGAGCATATATTGCTTCTATTCTGTGACTATTAAAAACAAAACTATCCAACAATGCACCCATGAGGTATCTTGCTTTTAGTAACCAAACACAAATTGTATACAATCAGATGTATATGCATGCATCTCATATGTCTCAGCTCTGTTGTTATTAGTACAATTATATGCATTTGGATGTTTGGACCATTAACAAAATGGCCAGAGTCGCCCTAGCCATTCAGATGATGTGTTCTAGAGAATATTTATAAGAATATTTACATAATTCAACTACCTGAACACCTTGCTTGGCTTTAGATTCCAGTAAAGAATCAAGCCGAGAGGATGCATGAGCATGAAATGGGCGCCGCAGGTATAGTTCTGGGCACAGCCACCACCCACATATGAATATCTGCATCAAGCATATAGTAATTTGCCACCGGAACATAAAACAATCAACAGTTTATGATAACAATCAAGACAAATTGAAGGTTACAGAAACAGACCTCTGATTTTGCTTCCTCAATGGCCCAAGCAATAGCTTCAAATGCAGCACAACCATCCACAAACCACTGAGCTTGACTACCATCTTCAGTCAGACCCCGAGGAGGAGCAAAAGAGCCAAACCGATGGGGGTGACACCAACCTTCAGGTGGTCGAAGACCAGCATCATTGATTGCGGCAACCCAATCTTTTATTTTGGCATTGCTTTTGGTTCTAAGCTTTATGCTCCTAGTGCCACAAGTCACCTAACATAGAATTCATAAACTCATAAAAGACAAGTTTTTGAACTACCAAAGCAAATTGCGAGAAATTTAGTTATTTCATAAAATACACAGTTGGAATTGGGTTAAAACATTGTTATATGCTAGCAAGTTCCCGCTTAGTACTTGCATCACTATTTAAACTACATATGACCACTTAAATTTGATACTCAAGTAGGCTACTTGATTCTGCATATTCCTTCAGACTCAAACTTCTCAACACAAAACTCACGTAAATCACGAAGAGAATGGAAGAAGTAAAAACTCACAATCTTAAGGTGAATGCACAACAAATTGAAGCTTCAGCACAACCAATACTCATGGTTAGAAGCAAGACTAAATCAGATAAAGGAGTAGCAAGCCAATTTACTATTGTTAGCTGTACAGTTAACAATTTTTTCTTTGCGCTAACCCCTACAAGCATATAGAATTTTTTGCCAACAAATTGCAATATATATTATCACTTTTCTTGGTATCAGTACTTGATGATGAATAAGTTAACAGCCCAAACGTTACAATTTCAAATAAGCTTCAGCTGAAGCAGTGTGTCGTGTGAAGCCCAGTGAATGTTAGATTCTAACATTAAAAAGGGTATCAGACTATCACCCACACTGGCTGTTGATGGAAAGGAGCACTACACTAGAGAATGTTCAAGAAACTAAATGATTTATACATGACTTACCCTGAAATAATGGCGTAAGGGATTGTGATCGTTAACTTCTTTCGCCAAGGATACTCGGCCCTCTCCGTTACCATCTGAGGCTGGTAGAACATCAAAAACAACAATGTCTAAAGGCTTGGGATCAAAAGGGCCCTTAAGAAAGGCCAAGAATCCAGGTTTTAGTACAGCCCAAACCTGCAGATTATCCAAATCTATATAAGATAGCAATTGTCTACAATTTTGAGAATTAGGACATAATGGAGTAGATGGTTATAACGCTTTTGAGCAAGGAAATGGAAGGGACATGAGAAAAAAGGAGAAAGACTGAAGCACAGGAAATGAGATCGGAGTAGTCAACACAAGCTAAAACAAAAACGAAGAGAAGAGAAAAGAAAAGAAAAGGTTGTACACCAGTATGAATGTATGAGCTTATTTGGCTTCCCGTAATAATCTACAATGTACAAAGAGTGAAATACTGATTAATTAGAAAACATCCCAGACTGGCATGTAGAAAGAATCCTAAAATATTTAGCAGCTGACATGCTAAAGGAAGTGAGCTTCTTGGAATTCAAGTTTAGATTTTTAATGAGCAATATTTATGACTTTTCATGGGAGGGAGAACACCTTCCTAGATTTTTGAACTTCAATATATGTACTTTGATTTAAGATGCATTGGATACTGCCTACAGGAGGATTGGAGCTGTAGGATTACATGAAAACATGAATGTGCAGCAAAACTAGCAATTGGATAATTAACTTCGTGATGCACCTGTGTACAAAAAACTCATCTTAAAAGTTCACTCATAGAAAATCAAAGTCCAAGGATAGCCAAGTTCAATTACTTCATTGAATATCTTAAAAAGAGCTGACAGCCAGACACAGAAGAAGGTCCAGAGTGCTACATTTGAGGCTCAACTGCAAAAGAGCAGACCAACTTTAATAAAGTATAAACTCTAGATTCTATGGTCCATAATATTTCGCGAAGTACACAAATAGGGACTAAAGGATGCACTTTATACACATAGTCTTGGGTATTAACTGCCAGCAAATAACAAGACTACTCCCCATTTATTAATAAGATTTACAAAGTGGCCGACCAAACTTCATTTAGAATAAGATGTTATTGATAATAAAGTGACGCTGCATTGATTCAAATAGAGTAAATTACCCAAGGAAGATACCCTCAACTATGTCCATGCCTGTGAAATGGGGGTTCCTTTATTTCTTTTACATATGAGTGGGGCAATAAACAAAAGTTTTGTAACAAGAAAAGTAAAGGTCTCGCGTGTATAGAGTCAACACTACTGAGCTAACCACTGAGGAATACAAAAAGTAAAATCCATGAAAAGTCATTAAGGAATCAAGCATAATGACAGAAGATTAGGTACAGTCCTTGTAAACAAACAAAGTACACAACGTGAAACTATTCATATTAGCTCATGTAGTGATCACCAAGGAAAGATCAAACCTTTTGCCAATTATCTCTGCAACAACAGAACCATTGACACGAACAACATTTTCTGTCATCGGCACTGTCTAAAATTTTTGGTAAATGCTTCACCATAATGTAATCTTCCTTTAGCTTAGGACCATACTCCGGTGAGAAAGATAACTTGGAAACTTCCAAAAACTTGCACACCTACAATATACAGAATTTTGCTACAAAGTAAGGGAAGGAAAAGTTTCCAGCACTACACCTAGAGAACAGGCCATTTAGTTAGGAGAAAATTATCCGCATACATTTGTGTTGGGACCAATTAGTCTAGTTAAAGTTGTTTAAGGTATAAATATCAGTTTAAGACAATCATGACCAAATCATTAGGGAAAAAACAGCCAATCACATTATTACATGATTAACAAGATGCTGCAGGAGACATGGCCGTACAGTTAAAGCCTAAGAATAAATTCCTCACATTATGCGGGTTACTGGCTTTCTGCCCGATGGAGCAGTAAACTGCACTTGTCTTCCCCAAAAATATCTTTTTTGACATAAAAATTTGGCAAATATAAAGCTATCCCCCCCTCCCCCCTCCCCACAGTGGATCCTCGTTGAACCATCTCAAAGCCAAAATTCCTGGCTCTGCCAATGACAGCACAAATCTCATCTAAACAAAATGTTCAGATCAATTTATAGATCTTCCAAATACAAATACAAATATTACTACAGTTAAGGAGAATAATAAGCCTCACCTCTTGGGAATTCACAATATCTATATTGCTGAGAAAGTGATTTAAGTATCCCTGCATCGCTCCTTTTGCTCGGTCAGACATTGAATGCTGCCTTCCAAGTGCCGGCCGAATAATTGGAAGAGCGGCACTAGATGGAACATCTCTGAACAAAAAACCACCTGTAAGATATATATAACTATTACAACAGCAATCAACGTATTTCACTCTTTTTAAAGATCTAAATAAGTCACGCTTGACTAAGAAGCACCTGTTTCTTGCACTCTCATCATTTCGTGAAGGAACAGCCTCATCATCTGGCTCTTCATCATCTTGCATAACTGTTGCATGGTCTCCTATTCCTAAATTTTGAAGCCATTCTTTAACCTTTGAAAAATTGGAGTCAGATTAAATACAATAGATAAACACTTAATACACAAAACATGAATAAAATGGGAGTCGATACTAGGCACTCGTCATCGCTCCAAGAAGGAAAAATAAATATCTGAGGAACTTCAAGTCATGTGTACAGTGAGTAAATACAATAGATAAACACTTAAGTCGATACTAGGCACTCGTCATCGCTCCAAGAAGAAAAATAAATATCTGAGGAACTTCAAGTCATATGTACAGTGAAACTTAAAACATCTACCATTCCACCAGGATAGCAAATATAATACCAAATAAATAATTGTTTGGAAGAACGATTAAATATTGTAGATGATGTGGATAAAAATACCTGTTCTTGCTTTTCATGCATCTCCTCAATAAATTTTCGCTTCTTCAGAGCAAAGTGTACATAAAAAACTTGCGAAGCTTTCTTCACTAACTGCCACTTGAACTAAGAGAAAATTGAGTGTAATCAGCACTTCAGACGATAATAAAATCTGATCATTAAAGTTGATAAAATAAAAAAACAAGCAAAAATCTCTAATATATGTGATGTATAATCAAAATTTGCAGGAACATTCAATTGATAGCAAGCTCCTAATTTATCGCAAGCCAATATAACTACAAAATACCAAAATAATCATAAATTTGAAAGTTTAAAACTTCGTTTTGTTTTTTTCAGTAGAGCTCCACAAGCATCACAGGGATCTCCCCTGACAGAAAAAAGTGATTGAAAGCAAAGGTAAAACATTATAATACTAAACTTGAATTGAGTCTGAATTCAAAATTCAACTTGAATAGCCAATTTTTAATGAACTCTCAGCTTTTCAAAAGCTAAAAACTGGCCATGCTAGACCCAAAGCATAAGAAGTGCTTTACTCTCATATGCATAGACTCATCACAGTTGACCTACTTAAGGGTACCTGCAAAACCTCAACAACTCACATGCTTTCTTATTCTTTTATGAACACACGAAAGCAATAGCCAAAAACTTTTATACTATGTTTGGACTTTGAATTTTCATAAAGAAATACTAAAGGAAAATCTTTTGAAAACATGAAGGAAATGCTTCTGCAAATGTAAGTAGATATTTTATTATTCTATTACATTTAATTTTTAAGAATTCTCATCTACGTCCAAAAAGTTCTCAATACTTAACCATAACCAGAAGTTCTAGAAATTGATGCTTAGTTTGTCCTGCAGCAAATGAGCAGAGATCTAGCTTTTATTGAATTTACTTTACCATTTCACTTTCCTCTACTAAATCATGGCACCAAATGGAGAGCTAATGAATAACACTTGAAAAAATTCACTAAGTAACTTCTACTGAACCAAAATACAAATCTTTTTTCAAAAACATAGTTAGATTCAAGATAGAGGGTACAGTTATACCGCATCTTCATCAATTCAAAATCCATTCCAATCACATAGCCACAGAAACCAAAAAAATAGAACTTTTCTGAACTCCATAAATTCTAAAATTTGACCTCTTAAACATACTAATGCGATTAAATCTTCATATAAAGCCCGTAATTCCATCAAAAGAAACACAAAATTATCATGAAAAACTACAAGCAATTCAGAGTGCACTTAACTACGAGCTACCACCCCTGTTTGCAGAAATTATATTATTCAACTTACTAATTCCCCTGAAATCTTCCTAAAAAAGCTAAATTCCACAAAAAAAAAAAAGTCAAAACATCTCATCCTCGAATACATCAGCAGAATTCGTTCACCACAATTCAAAAATGATATCGCACCTCTTTGTATTGGAATTCAATCGTGTAAGTCAATTGGATGGGGCTAATATCACCGGCGTCAGGCCGAGAAACTTGAATAATAGTAGCTTTCGGCAACTCGTCAAAAATCCGAGCCGCCTCGCCGCCCGGATGATTCTGCTGATGAAATGAGAAGAACGACGACATCATCGACGGAAACTCCGACGGCGCCACCGCCTCCGTTTGCATTTGCACGTACTTCGGCCCTCCACCGCCCATCAATTGCTCCGTCGACGCCATACATACAAATATTATGTAAATAAAAAAATCAAAATTATATTGTACGACTGCTGAGATCTAAATTCTAATGGAGTTTTCCGAGAGAGGAAAAGAGAAGAAGAGAAGGTGAGAAATGGAATTTGAGATTTGGTTTTGATTTTAAAATTTTATTTATTATTTTTGTATTTTCGATGGTTGGTTTTTTTAGTTGAGTTAAATGTGGGATATTTGAATTTTGGATGGGTTATGGATATGGATAGTCCGGATTTTCGATGGTTGGTTTTTAAAGTTGAGTTTAAATGTGGGAATATTTGATTTTGGATGGGTTATGGTTATGGATATGGATAGTCCGGAATTATATAGGGATTGCAGCTAAGACTTGTACTTAATTTAATCATGTTGATTTTGAATGCAACGATGGCTTATGTTTTATTGTACCTTGTACTTTTGTTTTATTAAATAAACTTGTTTCCAATAATAAATGAGCATAAAATTTATATTTTATGTAAAATTTTATGTATTTTTTATTTGTTTTTAATTTTATAGTAAGTCATCATTAATGTTGTATTTATTATATAAGAAATTAAATATTATTTGAGGGCACAATTTTTTTTATGACAAGGAATTGCAATTATTATTTCAAAGTGTGTATTGTCAATTTTATGTAATAACCCGTAAATAATACGAAATGATAAATTATATTAGGTAAATCATACAAAAGGATAAATTATACAAAAGGGTAAGTCACGCTAAATAAGATCGAGTAGTGCAAAAAATTTAAATTTAATACCTTCAATTTCAAATTCTTATTCAACATCACTCGACCACCCAAGAGGGAATTAACGGCAGCGGTTCAAAAATTTAAGATTTGAGTTCGAATAGTAACATTTTTTTACTACTATAATTGTTTGGTTGTTAGTGAATATTTGTCAATTTTAATGTAATGATGTATTAAATTATTCAATTAAAAAAACTCCAAAATTAAACATTATTTATGAAAGTTTAAATAAAATAGGAGTCATTCAATTATGCACGGGAGAGTACAAATTGATGTGATGTATCCTTTAATGGTAGGAATAGTTTTTCAACAAGAATGACTAATTTTATGTATCTATTTATTTATTTATGTTTTTTTTTAAAGTTAAATGTTCAAAAAATTTTGATTGCCAAATATATGTCATGAATTAATTTTAACATGTTTTGAGTTATTTAGAGCTGGGTTGGATTAACTTATGCAACAATGGATTTATGAATACTCACCAAGAAGAACATGTTTGATTGAATTTATAAATTTTTTAAAATATTTTATAAGATATTTTAGAATTTCTAACATATCCAAAACTATACAAATGTTTAATATTTTTGAAGATGAGTTTAAAATCTTTTCAAAAAATAAAGATGTTAAAATTGTATGAACACCAAAAAAAAAAAAAAAAAGAACAAGATATCCCAACTTGTTTTTAGAATTTTAATACTTTTTTTCAATTTAATTCTATATCATATAAATTATGAAATTGTGATTACTGACATCTTATATACTCTATTTTTTTTATTTTATTTAAATATTTTATGAATTTATTTTTAAAATAAGATCATATTCTCTTTCAAAAGGAGAAAAAAAATTATATTTTATAAACCTAAAAAAATCTTATGCTTATTAATAGATAATTTAAATAAATATCTATTTTTTTATCATTAAATAACAATTGTAATAATATTTTTTTATCATTTGCCAGATATTTTGCTTAATGGCAGAATAATTACTAGCTTTTATTTAAACTTGATGCAAAAATTTACTCTTCAAACATTTCAAAAGTCTATCTAAAATCAACAATCACAAATAAAACATTGATTAACAATTGAACCAACAAGTTTTGAAATTGTGTAAAAATGACCCGTTTAAGTGTTCACTATGGTAAAATTATTGTGCTTTTTTTTTTTTTTATATATCTATCTCTTTCTTTATATAATTCTATAGTGGAATATGTTTAGTGATCTGTGGTGTGTCAATATTTCTTACATAGTAAAGTATTATGTGTGTTCAGGCCACAAAATATAGGTACAAGAAATAGATAGTCAAGCTACATCTCAAATTACATAAAAAAAAAAAAAAAATTGGTTTTGTTTGGTGTTATTTAAAAAAAAATATATTTTCCTCCTCTCAAAATAAAAAAATTATTTGGATGGAAATAATTTAGTATAAAATAATAAAATTAATAAGATATTTATAATTAAAAATATCTTCTACCAACACATAATAAACTATAATGACAAAATATTTATATTTAAAAATATTTTTAAAATACATCATATTATTTTTTTTTTCAAATAATACATCACAAGCATTTTAATTCTCCTCGCCTGCTCCAATTCTACTATCTAAAATATTTTTTTTTTAAAATATCAAAAAATAACACCAAACAAAACTTTTTTTATATATTTTCTCTAAAACGTGAAAGATGCTCTTACCATTAGTCAAGATATGACACGTTAGATGCCCAAATTTGACCCGTAAAATAATTGACCAGATTTCAAGAAACAATTGTAAACTTAATTGACCCTATCCGCAAACCATTTTCCTCCCACAATTCCAAACCTAATTTTCTTCCCATTTTCAAAAAAACTACCCATTTCTCCAAAACCCTAACCCTAAATCTCAAATTCCACAAAATCCAATGGAATCTGTTTGTTAATCTAATGATCTTGGCAAGTTTGGATCCTCTATTTCAAAGCAATATTGGAAGCTAATATGAACTATTAAATAAATAATACTGAGATGAACGACTTAACGGATCCACCATCACAAAGCTCAATAGTTGTTGATGAAAATGGAAATGATGGAAAAAAATGAAAAATTGAATGACAGAAAGTAGCCCTAGTGTGATTGATCGAACAAGCTATAAGATGATATTCCATTAGGTTTAGGTTGTGTGGGATAAAAGGGAAAGTCATAAATGAGTTCCAGGAGTATTTGATGTTCAAGGATATGATGGTGTTACAGGAAGCAATTTCTTTCCTATTAAAAACTAACAGCTGCAGGCAGGGAGAGAATCATGGTTTTAAGAGATTCACCTGTACAATGGAAGTAAACCAGTACTGGGTTAAATTTGCAATGCATACTAAAGTTCTAAATGATTGACACTTGCAAGAATTTCAACATCTATCATATCTTATGAAGTAGGGAACATTAAAACAATATACGAGATTTCGTAAAAGTATTGACTTGCAAAAAAGACACATTTTACAGAGGAAAATGAAATTAAAATTGTCATTTCAACACTTTTAAGGAACAAAATTGATGACTTCCTCCTACAACGATCTTGAAATATGACATCTTGTGCATGTAATCACGAAGAGTACAACAAACATTATACTATTTTTGAAAAAAAATTTAAAAAAAATCATGTAATTCGAAGCACACTTCAGAGAACATGATGTTTTCAACTTTCAGGCATATAAGTGTAAAGCATAAAGAAAAATATCATCTGGAAATTTTCTATTCAGCCATCTTTGTCAAGCGATGAATGGTACTTCTTGCAACTCTATTACCAGGATCAAATTTCATAACAGTTCTGAGGTCTTCAGCCCCAAGCTTGTATTTCTCCATGCTCTCATAAAGCAGAGCACGTTGCACTAGGACAGATACATTTTTGCCATCATGCTCCAGCACCTGCACAAGATAATGCAACTTTCAGCCCTTCATCTCCTGATAAGCAATTTAATATCAATTGAATGTGTGACACCATTTTATATGAAAGTAATAGCATGCCAGTTAGCGAGAAAAAGTTAGATGGCACTGCATCAGGTCACCCACAATGTGACCAATCCTAAACATTTTAGAAAGGATAAGGTATACTCTAGCACTGCAAAGTGTCATTCCATCAACATCCATTGGAATAGGCAACTTACAAACCCCTTTCACGTGCATAGTTACAAGGTAAACGCGGATATCAAATCGCAAATGGGAAGATTCAGTTTGATAACATACTCCACTCTTTCACAAGGCTGCTTAAAGAATCAGTATGATAGGATTTCGTAAGATTCATCAATGATGACATAGCATAGAGACTGTTTGATGACTTAGGAGCAGCAAAGAATATGCAGTGCTTCAATGGATCTAATTTGTTCATTTGGATGTAGCAAGTAATATTCCAATAACAGCAGCTACTCCATAAGTGATATATTCCATCACTTCCAGTCTAGAGAACAGAGTATTGTATGACTATTATTCTTCATGTTTTTTTTACCATAACAAATCAAGTAAAACTCTAGAAATTACAGTACATAGACCATCTACACCAATTGCCAGCCCGAATAGATCATGAGGTTTCATCACACAAAACATATAAATGAAGAGTTACACAAAAGAAGCGCACCTTTGTACAGTCAGCCACGGCCTTCTTATACTCCCCAACTTCCTTGTAACATGAAGCCCTGCATGTCAAAACCTCCATTGTCCCATCATCATCACCAGCCTTCTCAAGAAGAATAACAGCCCAAGACAACCATTTGATAGCATCAGCAAACTGGCCCTGCTTGTAATTATCCATACCCTTATTCTTCGCAGCGGGAGCAGAAACACCGGCAGGTGGGGGGGAAGGCCTTCAATCTCAGTTGTTCCACCTATATCATTCCCTCCTCCAAACTCTGAATTTATTCCCCAATCATCACCTTCTGAAAACTGCTGGCTGGTAAATCCTTCAGTCCCCCTGGTGCCGCCACCACCAGTCGAAGAAAACAATGCATCAAAATCATTTGCCCCCGAGGATTGCTTTGAAGTTTGACTTTGATTGTCAGACAGACTATTAGGAAACACAAAATCACCCAATGGATCATTGTTACTAGTGGGAAAAGCATCTGATGAAAATGAAGATCCGCTTGCTTTAGAAGTGGTATTTTGAAAATCCCCAAATGAATCGTTTCCAGAGCCACTCTTGTCACTTGCTTTACTTGCTGAATTCTTACCACCAGGCAGCTTAGACCCAAAATCAACCAAAGATCCGAAAGGGTCTTTACTCGAACCAATCCCAGCACCTCCTACTCCACTTCCTGCCATACTTTTTATTGATGGACCCCCAAGATTTGGATGTCTATTGCTATTTCCACCCAAACTCACATTACCACCACCAAGACTCGAACTTTTATTATAATTGCCACCAAAATTCACATTTCCACCACTATTACTGATATTAGATCCCCAAGTTCCGCTATTTTTACCCGAATAACCAGTTTTTGGCAATGAATCAGCCACAGCACCCATCGAGAATGTGTTCTGGCTTGCAACAGGAGCTGCGTTTTTCAGTGGCACATTGTTCCTACTCTTGTTCTGGCCCATTGCCGAGCTCAGCAAATCACCAAATAGATTTGGGTTCTTATTATTCACAATCCCAACACCCGAGACACTGGAACTCGACGGGGCAGAAGAACTCCAGCTCTTCCCGAAAATATCTCCCACCATCGATGTCGGGCCGGACGAAGATCCTGCCCCACCCGACTGAACCGAGATTGCGGGCTGATGGGTCCAAGCCGGCTTGTTGGGCTGGTGGCTCCAGGACGATGTCGTGTTTGGCTTTTGTTGGGCTGTTGAATAGGTGTACGCCGTTGATGAATACGAGGATGCCTGGTTTTTCTGATCATTCATAGATCTCGCGCGACCCGAACCCAGCTCGAGATCGAAATCGAAGGCATTTTTCGAGCCCGTTTTGTTGTTTGATTTTCCGTAGCTCGAATTCATGATTCTTTAGCCTTTCTTCCAAGTGGGTTTCTTGAAATTCTCGAGAAATGAACGAACAATTGAAGAAACTGCAAACTGATTTTCAACGAAAGACTATTATCAGTTCACCATACTAAATGATGTGAAAAATGAAAAATCGCAGATCAGAATGAATGAAAATGAGATATAAGGAAATTGGACAAATTATCTTTACGATCCGATTTGCGAATTCTCCTGTTTGCAAAGAGGAAAAACAAGAAAAAAATTAAGAGGTTGTAAAATTGAGACGAAGGGGGCCTTGAGCTAACCTGCGCAGCGGGTGGCACCTGGGCTGAAGCTGGATTTTTGTCCCAGTCGGAGCTTTTTGATCAAAACAGTGGTGGGGTTTGGGGGATTCAAAAGATTCCAAATATAGACAAAATAAGTGTCATTTGAACAGTTGTAGAAGGGTAGTTTGGGGAATCAACGAGAAAAGGCAAAAGGGCCTTAATAAATTCAATTAAATCAACTATACGAATGAGAAAAAAATAAAGATTGAGCAATCAATTTTAAGATGGAATGAGTCTATAGTATTATATATTGCCAATAAGTTACTTTATTATTTTTATTATATTTTAAGATATTTTATTATTATTAAAGAATTATTATTTTTTTAAATTGACATCAGTAATTCTCAATTCTTTAGAATATAAATTATCGCCTCAATACTTAATATTTCAAGTTGGCGTGAAAACTTTATTCTCGAATTTGATACGAAGAGAGGAAAATAAATTTCTCTATACTACCCCTGGCCATGATAAGTGAAAACTAATCCATCATACAATAAGTGTCCAATTCTACAATATAGACAAATATTTTGTGCCATTATTCAAAATCATGGATATGTTCCAAAAATAATTGTTTAATTAACCGTTATATCAAGCTGATCCATTGTTCCATTGTTTTTCTGATTTATATAATTTTTTACCTTTGAGGAACAATAGCTGCAGTATTTTTGAGGTAATAAAAATTAGATTTTCATAGAAAAATTAGAATTACAACATGGAATGAGTTGGAGAACAATGAGCAGATTTTAAGGATTGGGGTCCAACTACATTTGAAGCGTGGAATCTTGGTTGAGCAACTGCTACAGTAGGCAGCTGACAGAAAACAAAATATTTTCTATGCCTCAAATAATATTCATTTCACTCCGAAAATTATGGACCTAAATAAGGGCCTCCTTTAAGTAAGGCCAAAAAAAAAAAAAATAATAAAATAATAATTATTCAATATAATTTTATTGAATAAAATTTATAATTCGTTCAAACTTAATTTAATTATATTAATAATAATAAAATATATATATATAAATATTGTGCTACTCCCACACAACTAGCGTTCAATTCAATAAGTCATAATTCAATTAAACATCATGTAAACAAGTAATAAACAATCCAAATTAAAACACAATTATTAAAACTTGATATTTAAACAAGATTGAACAGACTAGATTAGTTTACATTTTTAATTAGGCGGGTGGGTTGGGGAGGGGGGGTTGAATTGGGAACTCATCTAGAAAAGGAAACAAAAGATATTTGCATTTTACAGTCTCTCAATTTTAAATTGCAGCTGTCCGGAAGAAATATATTTGGCAACAGACAAGTGAACACTGATCATGAAGAAGATGCAACAACTAAAGCATGATTGGATAGAATGTTCGAAGCCCTAATGGGGAAGAAGCATGCCTTCATGTATTGTTTCATCGAAAACCCTCATTGTTTCCCTGAGTTACATTCTGACCCCCTGTTGCTGTTGGTTGCTCGGAAGGCGATTGCTGATTTGAGGTCCAGGTCTCTCTTTGCATTGGCTCTCTCCTTTGTACCTGCATTGTTTCACGACGCCTATCATATCGCGGGCGAGGCCTACTCCTCGTATTTTGTCTTTCAGTAAACCTATATTGTGGCCTATGAATGACTTTTCCATCAACAAAGAGATCACCTACGAATCATTTCATAAAATGTGTAAGAGATAAACAAATAAAAGTTACACAAGGATGTTGAAAAGTATCTGGCATATAAATTCACTAACCTCCATAGTCCTTATTGGGAACATCAAGATATGAATCAGGCAATACCCATAGAACACCAGGTAGACCTATCAATATTAACAATGCACAATTAATCAGGTAGAACTCAAAACAAATACGTGTAGGTTACAATAGGCGGACGCTGAAACCTCAATTATTCTTCCCAAGAAACAAGCTGGGCTCTTGACGTGTACATAATTCAGGCATAATGGTCAACCATATAGACATAGGATATTATAGACAGATATTAAAGGCGAAATAAATGTGGCAACTAAACCGCAACTCTGCTACATCACATAACAATCAAAGCAAAGCTGAATAATCTCATGCAAATAAAATTTGAAAGAGGCAAAAACTTAAAAAGAAAATTTAACACCAAATACAATCGAAACTATTGAAATCATGGACTCATCGGTATTGATTTCCAGAAATTATTCTAGAAACATAGCATGAACACTGTAAGATTAGATAAGCCAGATATTTCCATGATAAATTGACAAAATGAAGCATAAATAGTGTAAGATTAGAGGAACCAGATATTTCCAAGGATGAAAAAGTCTGAGTTCACAGATGTCTGATACCTTTGACTTTGTATGATAGCTCTTCAGAGATCAAAGCTCCAAACCCAGTATATGTTGTTGTACAAACAGAATATATCTTTTTCTTTGCTTCCTCTTCACTGCATATCCAGCAACCACAAAACATGCATAAATCTACTTAATAAAAAATTGTCCTCTTAACTATTGTCACAGTGTCATAAGAAAGCAAAAGTTTCAGACCTTTAACAAAGTCTAAATGATAGGTTGAAATCCTGTTTATATCAGTTTCTTCCACCCCCACCCTGCATCTGTCTTAAATTACAAAAAAAAAAAGAAGTATTTTCCTCAAATTTATACATTTTTTCACTAGTCCCCCACACCAGCCATTGCCCACTTCTCCTAGTCTCCTGTGGGATTGGAACTTGCAAGAGTCATGCTTTTAACTAGTTTAATAACAAACTGCAACCAGATAAACTGAGCAACATGCATTAAAACAGGAGGATTCTACACGGTTAGAACCATGTGATGGGGAGGGTTCGGTCACCCACCAACTTCCTAGAAAATTTTCTTCTACCTATACAAATTTACAAACATTTTGAGCTTTGCTCCAACACAATGAATATTATGAGTTTAGCCACAATACGCCTCACTCTACATGCTCCAATTCCCCCTCCCCCCCACCCAAACCCAAATTCCTACCTCTGCGACCATCTATAGCAATGTTAAAAACCAATACTACCCAGTTGAGCAAGCAAAAAACCAAGTAGCAAAAATTATAACACTAACTGACTTTGGAAGAGAAGAAGAGAAAAGTACATATTTAAGGAGAAAAAAAAGAACTTATCACACAAAAAGTCTCTTTTGTATTAAAAGAATATCAAATAGACATATCATTTACAGGTTCAAGTTCATCGTTCATTTAATCCTATATAATTAAGCATGTGTGTTGCAAACTCTTCAGCCGGAAAACCTTGAGCAACCACATGGGAGACAGTAATTGAATTTCAACTAGATTAATAAAAAAATGCAAGCATTATGGGATTTTAACTTGAATGTTAAAACACTTATCATAAAAGATTAAAAATGAATTAACATTTTAACAAAAAAAGTTAGGAGAAAAATCATTAATCTTTTTACCTTCCAACAACGGAAGCTAGGGTTTTAACATACGCATCAATCATCTCTTCTTCAGTGGGCTTAGGGTCCGAATTAAACTCCATCACAATAAGCCAGTGCTCATAATCGCAGCCGTCGAGGAGAATCGTCTCCTTCGGAGGGCGGTTGCTCCAATTCGGAGACGGGTCATTTAAGGGGGAATAACCCGAACCCGATGTTCTGAACCGGGTTTGAACTGTGAAACTGTCCACTCCAGGTTGCTGTCGTTCGTGGATGTGGTGGTGGAGGAGGGTAGGGAGGGCGAGGCGGGAGCGACGGGATAGAAGGGAGGCTAACGTGCGCCGGGTGGCAAATAGCGACGCCGCCATGGCTAATCAATGGAAAGAGGCAGTCGAGCTGTATCAATACGTAGTGTGCGGAGCTGGGCGTTACTGAAATTACGATTTTGACCCTGCAGACTGCAGAAAGTTTATGTTGGGTCCTTTTGAATGGGCTTGTGAATGTTTGCTCTGAGGGGTTTTTTGTTTAAATTTATTTTTAATGTATGTTTTTAAAGTTTGAATATTTAATAATGAGGATTTGAAATATTTTTTTTATCATCAATATAGAAAATCACTTTTAACATATTTAATAATGAGGATTTGAAATATTTTTTTAATCATCAATATAGAAAATCAATTTCTCATACAATTTATATTCAATTAATTCAAAATACAAATTTGAAAAGATACAAAAAAATTAAATTTTAAATAGCCACTTATCGAAGTGTACTTTATTCAAAATTTTACTTTTTTCTTTTCTCGCTTATTTAAATTATTTTTTTCTTTTAATCACAACTCAAATTTGCTTTTGTCTTTAATCAATTTTTTCAACTTAATCAAACAATTAATTGGAACATATGATTTCACAAAATTAATTTAAATTAAACTGGCCATGTTCCAACCTTTTCTTTTTTATTGATATTATTCTAAATTTACTTCATCGTTGGATAAATACACTGCATAAATGCTAGCAAAATTACTATACTAACCTATACCTTTCTGTCGTATGATATAAAATGAGTATGGAGAATTTTTGAAAAAATACAAGGTTTATATTGTATATGAAATGAAAGGAGAAACTTTTATAGGCTACATATGCTATAAGGTATAGATTTATTGCAAATGGTTCTTAAGAAATCTACGTCCAATATACAAAGCTATAACATGAAATTTCTAAAATTACACTACTTATAAATTTTAGAACAAAACCTTATCAAGTTTTAGAAATAAAAATTTTAAAAATTGAAGACCAAAAGAAAAGGACTCAAGATGAATGCCATTATTAATTTGTATATTTATGTTATGTTCCCGTCTCAATATTGGAAGTATTTATAGACTTCCAAAAATTATCTTCAATTTCCCATAATTATCAAAAAATATCTTTTGATGTGAAGATATATTTCTTTCAAAAAATGTCTTTTGATGTAAAGACGCTTTTATGTTAAAAGATTGTAACGTTCAAATACCTATCTAATCACCTATACAATGAATTTGAATTTTTTTTATTTTTTATTTTTTTATAATTATATAGTACATGTATATATATTACTACAAGAGAAGCGTTAATACTCTAATGATCAATCTATGTAAGACAAATAGTATACAAAATACTCATTGATTTATTATATGTAAATACATGTATTGTAATAATTTTTTTGGTTGTACCTAAACTCACCTCTTATAGATGAGGTAAGGGGTCGTAACTTGCCCTTCTCCACCTTTTCCTCTTACTGGGTTCGATTTTTTTTTTAAAAAAAAAAAGTACATAAAATAAACAACAACGACAACAATCCTTTCTGTTCTCTCGCCTCCATTTCACAACCACCCCTTTTCATTTGAGCTTCTCAATGTTGTCCTCCTCCAGCTATTTACAGTATTGGGGATGTAGGCATGATGATCATTAAGGTTATAAGCAAAATATTGATCAGAAAGCTCCTAACTAACAAGGTGGTGGGACTTGTAAACCACTATATCCTACTTTTGCATTGGCACATATGGCTGTAGGTCTCGCGTTGCCTTTGAACTGCAAATCGATATTTTGAAAGTGTACGTTTTGACATGGAACCTGTGAGCTGCACATAAGGCTGACAGCAACCGGTGATACTGTGGTTCCTTTGATGTTTTGATAGATAACATCACGGATAGTCACAAGGGATGGCTGCAAATATTGCCAAAAAATAAATCAAGAAAATAAAAAAAGTTGGCTTTAGTTTAAAATAGTTCATAAAAAAGAACCATACCTTGGTTGATTTGGTGCCATAATTCTGGTCTATGATTATAGGGTTCTTCACGTTATCCATGGCGATGTCCTGGAACAGCATTCCTGAAGCTCTGCTTGGATCTGATGCTGGATATGTCTTGATTCTAATGCCATTTGTTGTTCCCAGTAAGGTGCAGTTTGTCACTGCGAGCCCTCTCACATCTAATTCCTTTGGTTGCTTGCCAAGACTTCCAACACTGATGCCACCATCAAAAGATAATAGCGAATAAGTCTTGGCAGATATGTAAGATGGAAAAGGACAATTCTTGAACAAAGAATTTTACCTAATTCCATGACCAGGGCCACAGGTTATCTCGTTGATGGTGACATTAGTTGATCCTTGGCCTATAGAGACACAATCGTCGCCTGTTCTGATTACACTCCTTGATACTTTTACGGTGTTGGATTTGCTTACATGGAGGCCATCAGTGTTTGGGCTATTTTCAGGGGCAGTGATGGTGAGGCTGTGTAAACTTATCAGATAGCTACCAGTAATGTGCATGTGGAATCCCATGCTGTTTATCAGATTGATGGACATAACCTTGGCGTTAATCACATTGTTCATGTATATGCTCTGCACAACACAAGAATCACAACTTCATTCAATTTTCATGTCAAGTGTTCATAGAATGTACCAAAATTTTTGTGTTTAATTCAATTTAGGAGCTTACAGCAGGTAGGAGAACGCAATTGGGATTCATCTTACAGTCGTTATATTGCCATAGAACCTGTCCTTGTCCATCAATGGTGCCTCCACCTGTCAGGATTAGGCCATTTACCTGATTGAATGAAATCCATCCCTCTCCACTGTAAGCAGAAACATCAGAAACTGCCTGCAGGGTTCCTTGAACAAGAACAGTAATGGGAAATGGGCTTTTGCATGGCCCCTGGAATATTGTCTCCCCTAGTTTGTAAACTCCAGGTGGAATCAAGAGTGTGGCTTTTCCAATGGAATTGCAAGCTGCATTCCATGCCATTATGAAAGCCTGTGTGCTCTCTTGCTTCTTTCCTGGTTTTGCACCGAAGCTCAAAACGTTAAACGTTGCTCCACCACCGCGGCCAGCAGGGGCACGCTGGCCAACATGTTGGCCAGCTGCTGCTGAACACAAGATGAGGACCGCGAATATGCTTGCCCTGATCACCATCCTCAAACCTGGACAAACACAATTCTTTCTTTTTTTTCTTCTTGGTTAGTTATTTCTAATTCTATGTGCTCCTACCCTGTATCTTGTTTGTTGCAAAAGGGTAAGAGCTCTCTTTTTGCATCTTCTTTAGTTTTTTGGCCTTGTTCTTAGCTAGAAAAATATAGGGACATGCTATATTTGGGGTTGCTCTAACTCAGTGGACATCAATGTTTATCTATTTTTAGGTGCTTTTAATTTAAGGTTGTCTGAATTCCCTTCATCTAACATAATTGGCTGCCTCTCATTTTAGTCACAAATTTCGCCATTGATAGATATTTAACTCCCTCAAAGATAATCAACTTGTGTGGCTGTTCTATAGGAGGATTGAAGCGAGATATACACCATCTAATGACTAGATGTGCACGAGCATTTCCCTGGAATATCTCCCTTTCATTACGACAAGATGTTTTCAGTTATAACATATACATAAGAAATGGGTTTTTGAAAACTCATAATGTTTGTTAGTTAAAACTCTTATAAACCTATATAGTATAATACATACAAAAAAATTGAAAAATATTCCCATTTCTTGAAAGTTGCCGTACATATTCTCAACTTAACAAATAAAACTAGAAGCTTCATTATCTATAATATTCTCTTCCTATCCTATCTAGAACCTTTCTATTACATTCTACAAGTTCTTATCTTTTTTATAATTCTCTCAAATTTCTAGAAAATGTGCAGCAATTTTATCACCATGACACATAAAAATAATATCAAAACAAGTTATATTTTTACTCCCGAATTATTATTTTACATTCGTATTTTATCTATACGTTTATAAATTTATATATTATCTAATTCGGTATTATTGAACTATTTTTTTGCAATAACTTTTAACAAAAATTCTTAATATAATCATTCGTACAAACTACCAAATATTTCTCCTCTCGTATTTAAGGCAAGGGCAGATTTATCAAGGTATATCACCACAAAGTTAACAAGATTATGAAAAATAAAGTCCAAGCAACTCATATTATCCACAAAAGGGCCACATTATAGTTTTATACATAAAACCAGGCAAAATACAAGAACCCACAGCTTAAATATGTAGCTACATAAGACCTGGCAAAGTACAAGCACGCACAGTTTATTTATATATATATAGCTCCATGACTGCAGCTGATCACTTGTGTTTATTTCTTAAGCTTAACAGAGCAGCTAACTTATGCGCGATATTTCCTTCGGCCATCCATAATTACTACCCCTCCATATTGTTTGGCAGCCTGGTTGCAATCAATAGTCTTTGGAGCAGCCAAGTTTCTCCATTTTGGATATGATGGTTTTTGAACAGGATTTTTGTGCGGTTGGCTTTCCGACTTCCTGGTTCGGCCATAGAACTCCTCCACCATAGAGAAACCCTCTTGGCCTATCTTTGCAAGGTTGTTTTGCTGACGAGCCATGTCAAATATTGACAACAGAAAAGAGACACAAATATTAACAATTGGCTTTTGTGTAGTGATTTGAAGACAATGTTTGATGTTGCAAGCCAAGGTTGTTCATATATATATATAGGGCTTGGGAAAGGTCTTAGAATCCTACTTTTATGCTACATTCCAGGCATTGGAATATATTAACCTATATAAATTTACTAGTGTAAAAGGAGAAATATCTCACCTGATTAGAGGAAACTTTATTTTTGTGGGAAGGTAAGGCCAGATGTGAAGGTTTTAGATATAAAAATCAAGATATAATCTAAGTATTAAATGCTTACCACCATCTGTTCACAGAGGCATAATTTATTTTTATATACATTTGACAACGTGTGGTTAAGTTATCTCAAATTAAAGGATGTTGCTAACAATAAATTTCAAGACATGTGACTACTATAAGCAAGATTTATTCTCCTTTAGCCATTTTACATTATATTAAAAAATCTTATAACCTGTCCATAACATGTGAAACTTACTAGAAGTAATTCCTTTTACACCTTTACCTTACTTTGTTGACTCAAACATATTCTTCTATGACTCAAAAGGAAAATAAACTCTTCAAAATATATAAAGCACGTGGAGCACAAAACAAGTTTAGCACCGTAAATAACACAGTAATAATACCATGGCCATTTATTAATGCATTGCTGGGAATGTTCTGAAGTTAGATTAATCAACTAATTTTCAGTGGAGTTGGCAACTAGTTCTTCACTTAAGCTAAAGAAGAATCAGAACTTTACAGATATTTATCAAACAACTGAGACACCAAGATTGGCCGGTGGAACAAGAAATTCTGGATATATTAAGAAGGCAATGGAAATTTCCAGGCAGGTATCTCTGAGGAGGAGTATATTGACTAGGTTCCTGGAATGTCAGGAGATGCAAAGAAACTTGCCTAACTATTTCTTTCTTTAATAAAGTAACAGACTTTGAATGGTAACACTTGGATGTGTATTGCATTGATATCCGCAACGTGTAAAATCTTATCCACAAAGAGTATACACGTGGCAATAATTGGATTACAAATGTAATAGAATTTGCAATAAAAGATCATATCCGAACTGGGAGGTTCAAAATTGGCTTAAGTTATAATGTTCAGGCAACCATTTTTATTGAAGTTGTCTTGAATTCTATCCAAACTGTATCTTGACTCATTTGTGTTTGTCTCCGTTCGGACTGGTGACCCAATTGCTGAGTTTGTAACAATGACTGTGTCCAATCTAGCACTGCCCCTGAACATAGCATTTTTTGTGGTGAACCACATTAATGTCATTCTCTATGTTCGTGTGCATCAGATTTTCTTATCTCTTGCTTTATTGATTTTCTTGACAACTTTGACAGGTACTCGTTTAGACTTAAAAAAACATTCATGTATTAATGATAGAAATCAATGGTGATTTGAGAATAGCAGATGTATTAGGCAAAGTAAGAATATTATTGCAAAGGAAAAGTAAGGGTGTTTCTGATTGTTTTTCTTCATTTTGCCTAGCTATGATTTTCAGCTATTATGGGGTGGGCGGTGGGTGGGGGTGGGGGGGGTGTGTGTGTTATTCTTTCACATTTCAGGCTGATTTACTAATTCTTGCAAGTACTTTTCACTTACCTTGTATCCAGTATTAAGCACATATGTTTTTATATGGTACTGGACCATAGACATTTTGTGACTTAGCTAGAAATGAAATTCTTTTAATGCCTGAAATGCAAGCTGTGGAATTTTCCAAACAAAATAGAGAATCTGTATATTACTGGCAGAAGTATATGATAGTACTTAAAATCATTTTTATATGAATTTATGGTAGAAATGGTATAAGGGAATAAAATAATAGACTACAAAAAGTTTGCTTGGAGAACTGGTAATTGGATAGATAACAAGATTATAAGTGTTTGTTGAGTTCAAGCTGTACTCAATCTGGTGTTTATCTTCACGGCCCAGCAACCCTTCTTGCTGCTGTTAATCCTTCACTGATCACCTATGAAGAAGGTGTTGTTCGTGTCCAGACAGTGGGCATCACAAGGGGTCTAACATTATTCTGTAACAAACAGAAAATTAAGGTAGAAGAACTTTGTTCCTTCAAAAGTCACCTTTCTTGGTGTCTTCTCTACTTCTGGTGATGCAAATGATTTTCTCAGCAACAATGCACTCATCGCACGGTGAAACAAGAGAGAATATACAAGTAATGAAACAATCTAGGAGACAATTAGCATCTGACAACTTTTGGCTCTACGATATAGTTCACTTCTGACTTTAGTTAAGGAGAATTTGCAAATTTGTCACTAAACGCTGATAACTTATATTTTTTCAGCCTGAATACTTGTTCATGCAATTGGAGTACCTAGAAATGTAACCATTCATTTGTGCAAAGTAAACTACTTGGAAGTAGGCTTTAGGGTGACATCCCATGATCAAGTAAATTCTCTGTCTCAGTTTCATTTTTGTCATGCGTCAGATCAAGAATTTTAGTTAGTTCTTCAGCTAAGCATGATAATTATTGCTACATTATTCTTTACACTCATATTCCAACACGTGCAATGCATATGATACTTTCTAGTATGCGAAAAAATGGCTAGTGTTTGAGGTGGCCGGATAAGTCGGCTTGTTCTTAGCAAGAGAAAAAGCCCGAGGTATCCTTTATCTTCTTCCCATATAATTGAGATTCCAAAGCAATATATTTTTCTCTTTTTCTCATTTGAGACATAGCTAGTTAAAGTAGACAGCTTTTTGGACACTGAGTTTTTGAATTTGCTGTTAAGATCCTTAGTCTGGATGTGCAACTATATAGACCAAAAATATCCTTAATCTGTTCTGTGTGCACTACCAAGTGATTTTTTTTATTAGTTCGTGAGTGATAGTTCTGTGGGAGGAGAAAATCTAAATTTTCTAGCATTAATCAATCATCCACTCTTCCACTCTCGGTTATGGTTTTATCTTAACTTGCAGCTTCACTCACAAATGTCGTGGTTTAGTATCTTTGTTGGCCTGTGTAGCAACATTTGCTTTCTTGGCGTAACCACAATTGAAACATGGTGATTAAACTGTTGCATGATTTGAACAGCTGCAGGCGCTCGGTCCTACAATCGTCCCACAATTAATATTTCCTTGCTCAGTATAGTACTCCTTTTAATGGAACAGTTGAATTTGGCAAGATATGATTCATCCAAAAAGTCAAGAACACTTTTCATTCACACATGAACGCTGTTACAGGCTTCACTATGAAGCCTTGAACTGCTAGTTAACTACATTTCCAAGTAGTGACTCCAATATTAGGATGACACAAGATGAGCATGCTAAACTACTACAAGATCATGCATGCTTGGCTGAGGCAAAATCTACACTGTATATGTAAAGATACTAGAAAATCTAACAAGCCATAGCTACAGATTTCCTCTTGGAATGGTCCATAATCGACACTCCATCAAGAAACTGCACAACCTCATAGCTGTCCATCATCTTCTCGTTCGCAGAAATGGGCTTTACCTGATAAAGATGAGTCTGCTGTGACTGATACTGGTATACACATTCTTGTTTAAGGCCTTGTGGAACTGCAGGCCTTTGTGGTGCAGAAGCACTTCCCTTTTTGTCTTTGTGTTGATCCACTAATGCAAAGATCTCCATGCCTATTCTCATAAGGTCTGCCTCAGATGCAATTTTGTAGGTGCAAGAAACAAGTATAGAGATATAAAATAATTTTTTTTATGGAAAATCTATTAGGTGAACTCCTTTTATATAGAAAATTTAATCTCAAGTGGAAGAAGAGAAATTACTGAAGGAAAAAGAATCTAAATATGCCCACCAGCTTGTTATTTAGTGCTGATTCTTTTCAGATAGGTGTTGGGTCCTTTTTTCAGTGTCCCTTCTTGCAAAGTGATCCTGATATTGTTAGCTTGCTAGTGGCTCATCCATGGAATAGATTCTGTTTTCCATCAAGCTTCTTTTTCCTAGTCAATTGACTCAATAAACAGGGAAATTGTGAAAAGGTCCATAATTGATACAATAACCTCTGGAAAATTGAAGTTTTTGTTTGATTAAAGGGCGCATTGCCAAAGAGCTTGCTTCCTCCAAATGCCTCATATCAGGAGTTTCTTTATCCTTCCACTTCCCTTCTATCTAAATGTAGGGAGAGAGGCAAAATTTGAATTGAAAAGCTTCTGAAAACTGCTCATTTATAGTTGGATACGCCTCCCGAATTGAATCAACTTTTGTGTTCATCTCTTTTCTTGCTCTTATCTTTTGGAGAAAGGATGAGCTAAGCCACCTTTGGATCAGTGGAGAGGGATTGATCCTTTGATGTGAAGACCTGCTCACATACCTCAGATTAGGCCATAGTTTGTTACTTGTGTGGGCCTATTATGTTAGGATATTTTCTGACTTTACAAGAACCAATGAAAGTAGAGACATAAACCTGGTATTTGGTACAAAATGCAAGTATGCTAAGACAGAAGGCGGTTGCAGGATAAGATGGTTTCTGCTTAGCATCAGCAGAAGCCAAAGCTTATCCTCCACCTTCCTCCCCAAATAATTGAGATTCCAAACCGATTTTGTTCTCTCTTTTCTGATACACGACAGTGGAATGAAAAGCTCACATTAGCTAGTTGAGGCAGACTCTTATTTCAGCCACAGGTGTTCGAAAAATGCCCTTAAAATCCAGGGAGGAAAGGGTTATATTATGAAAGAACAAGCCCTTTTGCATGTGATATGTACAAGAATATAGCTACATAGATTGAAACAGACATGGCCTGTGCTTAATTAGTACACAATAAACTGTCAAGTGAGTTTCTGACAGCAGTACAATGTTGTAATGAGTTCATCATCATAATCCATGTGAGTAAGTAGTGTAGGGGTTCAAATCTTCTACTGCACATTTCCTCTTCCACCTTCCATTCCACTAGTTGGATTCATGACACGTGTCCTCTTCCACCTTCCGTTCCAAATATTCATCAACCAATATTTATTTTATGGATACGTGCCACGAATGGAAAAGTGCAATAGGAAAAATGGAATAGAAGATTTGAAACGAGGACGGGACTTGGCATAGGCCATATGAACATTTCTAGCTAGAATTGTTAAAATCTTCAGCTTATGGCAGTGTGTTTGATGACCATCATGTTTAAACTCCAGCAAACTTTGAATTCTTTCCCCCAGTTTCTGGTTGATATTATGGTGGGATAGATGTCATTACTTCATAGCTGATAGCTCTACTGATGGAATAAAGTTCACTTGGGCCATTGGAATGTGATTCTCCTGTCTCACATACTCTAATATCAACAAAAATTAATCATTGTACATAATCTTATGTGAATCTCATCCCTTGCTTAGACTCTTCTAATTCCTAGTTTTTCCAAGATTCTTGGGCGACAAGTATTTTGGTGTAAGAGGAGGTGTCAAAAGGATTCCAGGCTGTGGAAGGATACAGATGCCTAAGCTAAGATTTCATGATCCTAAGACTAAGGAACACAGTTGGATTGAGGAATATTTTTTATGCATCTACTACACAAAACTTCATAGTACAGATTTTTCTTATTATAACCCGATTCACACTTTCTTTACACTTAACTATAGTAATTAAGCGAAATTCTTTTGGAGATGTTTTCGGAGGATGAGATATTTATATTTGTGCATACTAAAAATATCCAATAATTTTTAGATACTTATCAAGCATATAACAACCCAGTAACAATTTTTTCATTCATGCTACTTAAATTTAATTGAATATTTCTCATGAAAGAGTTTTAAAGTTTCATTAAAGAAAAAGGTGAAATAAAATTTTTTGACAGCAAATATGTTAAATATGATCTTGAGGGACTAAAAGTGCAAAATGCAAAAACCTTACCCTCACCTACATAAGTAGTTAATGGTGAAAAAAGTAATTATAAGTTTTAGTTTTTCATACTTTATTGATCCAAATAATTAAATCATTACTATGTAGATCACTAAGATCTTTTGAATTATGAAGGCAATTTTGTATTAAATAATTTGTAGAAATTATCTTTGTAAAACATAGGCATTTATGTAAATTACCAAGTTAAAAAGTAAAAATGGAGTGCAAATGTCACTAACCTTCTTTTTTAGGGATATTGTAGATTTGCTCCAAATTCCAATTTATTTAGAAAGTGTATATATAAGCTCATGATGGTATAAAAACCATGTCAAGGCCAAAGGGCACACAACTCACAACAGGAAAATTTCTCTCTGTGCAACCTATACAAGCATGTTTTCCAAACTAGCAAATCTCTACAACTTACAATAATTACTAAGTTTTCATAAATAAAGTTAAAAAGAAGGCAAGAAATTTAGCTAAAAATTGTTAAAAGATCAAGCAAAATCATTCAATCTGAGTATGATTTGCATGTTCAAGGGCAATTACATGTCCTTCCTATGTTTGTGCTTTCCCAAAAGCAGTAGACATTGGAGGAATCCCTTGTTGATTTCTGAAAACATTTGAGGGGTCTATTAGTGTCTTGGCTCTTACTAATCTATCATAGTTTTTCAAGAAATACTTCTCACCCCAAATCCTAGCCATCTCCACAGCATCAGCAACTGACGCACTGCTATTCAGGAAGTCCATCACTCCAAGATCAAAGTCCATGTAGTTGATATAAGCAGCCCTCGGACCCGACGAAACATAAGGTGCCATTGCATTGTAAAATCCTCTTATCCAATCTATATAATCTTTGCTATTGGCATTGTGTTCTGCTTTCCATTCAACCAGATACTGGATTGTGAAAAGGTTGCCCTTTCTGTGGGGGAAAGCTATGGATTCACTGCTTATTTTGTGCATGGCTCCACCATAAGGGTCTAAAATAACATATCCTTTTGGCTCTTTCTCAAGTATTTCTATGGCAGATGCTATTCCAGTTCTTGATATGGGAGTTCTCACATAGTCTGATTTGGCCTTGAAATAGGTCTTGTTCTGCAGAAACCGATCTTTCAAGCTGGAAATGGAACTCCCATTGTTCAGTCCTGAGAAGTAGAGAATGGACTCAATCCAAGTCATTTCCTTGCAGTCTCCTTCTGAAATCCCCAATTCTGGAAAGACCCCATTTAAGATTGAGACAGCTTCTGTTTTGGGGCCTAAATAGAACCCCTTAAATGTAGCTGACATTCCAATAGTTTTCATTTGTGGCAAGCCAGCACCAACAAAAGCCGACAAATAAAATTCATCTTCTAGCTTAGGTGCAACATGCTGCCATTTGTTAACTAGCTTCAACACGTGACGCTTAGATCCAGGCCTAGAAACAATGAAACCTGTCACAGTTTCGGGTACTCTCAGCAGCTGGATTTTCCACGCGTAAACAATGCCCCAAATGCCGCCACCGCCTCCACGGATGGCCCAAAATACCTCTTCTCCCATGGCTGCCCTGTTTAGTAACCTGCCGTCTGCATCAATGAGAAGTGCATCCACCACATTGTCAGCAGCAAGGCCATATTTTCTGGATAATAAGCCAAAGCCACCACCAGAAATGTGCCCTCCAATCCCCACAGTAGGGCATGAACCAGCTGAAAATCCATGCACTCTGCTTGACTCAGAAATTGTATAATAAGTCTGGCCAAGCGTTGCACCCCCCTCCACCCAGGCCACTTCTGATTCCAAGTCCACAGAAACTCGATCCAGGTTCATCATATCGATCAACACGAACGGTGATCCATCACTCGCTATGTATGAAGAGCCCTCATAGCTGTGTCCACCACACCTCACTCTAATTTCCCATGATCCTTTCCTGCAACACAAAACACTGTCAATTAGCTTCTCCTTGCTCTCTGGCATGATGATGGCTATCGGCTTAGGGGTCGAGGGATCTGCAAAACGCAGATTTTGGATAGAGAAATCGAGCAAGCTGAAGTAAATGCTTGGATCATTTCCAGATCTTGAGTACAGAGAGAAATTATTCACATTGTGATCAATCAAGCAAGATCGAAGCCTATCTACATATTGATGGCAGAGTGCATGAACAAAAATTGACATGCAAATGGTTAAAGGAAACAATGCACTTATCAGGGAATTCATTAGGACGCCGTTTTCTGTCAATTTTCAAGCTGATGCTGCAGCGATGAAGGAACATTGCCCTTATAAGGAAAAAATTGAGAATCATTTCGCCGTTTGAGGACAAAAGGATGGAAAGATCAATACAGAAGCAGATCACTCAACGTGGCCGGCCTACCATTTCTTTAATGCAGACATGTATATAAACTGACAAAGAAAATGCAGAATGTCTTCATATTTTGACATTTACTAACCAAACCAGCCAACTGCTAGAAACAAGGCCTGCCTTTTTATCCTTAATATTGTACATAGTTCATAGGAAAATGGTTTTCAGTCACCTTCCAATGAAAAGAGTTGGCCGCAAAATCAGTCATTATTGTACAAAATAGCAGCAAACTTGACTTCAAGAAACTTAACATTGGCAAGATTTTCTTGATCTTTCTTTCCTTCTTTCTGTGTGGAAAATCAAACAGTAAAGAATCAGCAGCCATGAAATACTTAGGCCCATCTCAAGTTATTGAAAACTTAATAGATGGCATGAAGTGGGAAGTTTTATTTAATGAAGCCATATCTGCTGCTTACAGTTTTGATTAAAGTACATATTTATGTGACTTTCTTAACTTAGCCTGCCATACCAACTTTGATTAAACAATAGATAACAAAAAAAGAGATTGAAATTTACGATAGAATCATTTCTCTAATGTAGACATGACCACGGATCGTGGTTTGGTTCGGATCTAGATCGCGATCAACGGGTGAGAACTCGTAATTGGCCCGTGAACTCACAAGTTAATTATGGGTTGGATTTTCTCCGAACCCGTGAATCGTCGGGTCGGGTCCGACCCCGACTTTTTTTTTTTTAATTATTGATTTTCCAGATACTTTTTTTTATTGCATTTTTAAAACCATTTTTGAATACTCTTTATTAAATATTTTTGTATCTTGACATATCAGAGCTAGTAAAATTGTTATTATGTACAATAAGAACAGTATTTTTCCAAAAAAATAAAATAATAAGTAATATTTTTTTATAAAAATAAATTATATTTATAAGCATCTCTAAGCAACTATGAGGGAATATTTTGAAGATTTATAGCACTAAAACAAAAGAATATCAAAGTCCACTATGATAATGTAAAATGAGTAGGCCACAAAATAATTATTATATTATATTTGAATAAATCAAAATTTTATAAAAAAAAATCAAATAATCAAAAGAATAATAAGTTTAAAATTCTTAAACACAAAATAAGAATTCTATTTTATTTTTTATTTGAAAGTCGCTTTCTTTAGCAAGAATCCTAGGTGAAAACAAGAGAATTTGTCTAAGCGTAACATATATAATTATACTAACTATAGAAATTCAATAAAATCAAAATATAAAAATTAAGTAGACTGGAAATAGGATCCCAGAGAAATGAATATTAATACAATGATTTTTGTTCTTTTTAAAAAATTTTTTTTAACTATATAATTTAAATTTTAGTTAATATTTTTTTAAAATTTAAATGTAATTTTTTTATTGAAATTTAAGTTTAAACTTTAAGATTTCAAGTTGAACATCTTTTTTTATTTTTACATTTATTATAATTAGAATATTGGATACTTTAAATTTTTGATAATTTTTTTTTTCAAATTTAAATTTATTCATTAAGTTAAAAAATTAATGATTTTTTTTTTAAATTTAAGTTCAAATTTTTTTATTCAAATTTAAGTTTAAAATTTCAAACCATTGTTTTTGTTTTATAAAAGTTGCAATTTTGTAAAATTAATGGTTAGTTAAAAAGTTACAAATTTTCAAAATATAAGGTAAAATAAAAAAAATAAGGGTCGGACCCAGAACTGAACCAAAACCGACGGTTAACTAAAACCATAACTAGAACAGGTTTGCCGGTTTCGAAACCGTAACTGTAACCATCGTTCTTATCGGTTACACTTAAGGGTCGAGAATTTTTCGAACCGTGGAACTAACAATTCTGCTCTAATGAACTCTGCAACTAAAAACAAGAAAGCAACTGGAAACAACAAAAAAAGAGAAAAAAAAAAGTACTGGAGCTTTTAGGACTGATCTCTGGCATCCTCAAACTTGATATGAAAATCTTGAGCTTTTCTAAACTGAATATTTACAATTAGAATAAGATTTGGAAAGTAAATAAGTTAGCTTCTTTGCTTCAGTTATATCCTTGGATTTGGATTTATTGATTTGAATGACCAAAGAGTCTTAGGGACAATTGATTAATTTGCTCCATGTTTGATGCCAAAGCTTTTATAAGACATGATATGGCAGGATTATTGTACCCCAGCCTTTGAAAGGACAAATCTACCCCCACCACTAATAGGGATTTACTAACCATGACAAGACCCACCCGTTAAGTTAGATCCAATCCGAATTTGACTCGAATCAATAAATACAATAAATGTGGATAATCTATCTACATCAATAAGCCCACCCTATAGGTATAAACAATAAATTATTATTTAGCTATATTAAACGTGTGATATACATCGTATATAAATAATATATTTATATCTCATATATGTATATATATAATGTAGCATCTATAAAATCGATTTTTCATTATAGACAAGAACGTTAATTGTAGATTACTATCAACCTCAAAACCAAAAGGAGTCTCTACTCGATCTAGACCGTGGACAAGTCCTTATACCCTTTTGTGGTCCATATCAACCCCATCCCTCTCAGGACATTTCCTGTTTGGGAATCCATAAAAAGGATGAAGATCAAAATATAAAAGATGATAAAAAATTCTGAATTGTACTGATGACTCAGCCACCATCTTCGTCATCAGCCAAATAAGACTTTCTTTTTTTGAGTTTTCTTATGTTTTACATACAATAAATAGTTTGTCTTTTAATTCATATTTATTTTATTCTCAGAAATCTAGGATATATATTTTTGTAAATTGATCAAGTTGGAAGCATGCTTTCTTTGAATGCCGGTCAGAGGCAGGTACTAAAATTAAGGCCTTGATTTACTTCCAAGCAGAAAAATCCAAGTAGAGACAAGTCAAAAAAGGATCCATCCAACTACAAAACTTGCCAAAAACAACAAATAAAAAAATAAAATAGAATAGATTAATTCAAGTAATACATAGTTTGGAAGTTTAATCTGAAAAATGATATTCTTGATCTACCCCATTTCATCTTATCAATATCTTTGACTTTGTGATCTTCCATAACCATTTGGTGCAATAAACTGGAAAAATGTTGGTGCATTAAATTAGTCCTGACCACGGGCCGGGTCCAAACCGGACCCGGCCCGTGGTTGACCCGTGGTCAACGGGTCAAAACCCGTTGACCACGGGTCCGACCCGCGGACCCGTAACCGGCCCGTGGATTCACGGGCCGGTTACGGGTCCGAATTTCCAAATAACATAACACATCCTAAAATAAAATCTATATTTTCTCCAAAAACATGTTCTGGAAACACTTTTTCACATATCCAAAATAAATTCAAATATTCCTTTTATTTTTTTATTTCCCTTTGCATAGGTGGGGGAAAACATTAATGAGGCTGGAGTTTTTGTTAATTTTGAAGGTAGTGATGCTACATTTTTCATAGGTGGATAACAAAAATGTCGGCGGGCCGACCGGACTGAACCGCCGGGCTGACCCGGCGGTTCAAGAAAAAAAAAAAAAAAAAAAAAAAGAAAGGAAAAATGAGAGAGCCGTTGCCAACGGCTCTCTTGTGGCAACGGTCAAATTTTTGACCGTTGCCACCAAAGTCAAACGGTCAAATTTTGACCGTTTGACTTTTTTTTTTTTTTTTTTTTTTTTAATTTCTTCTATAAATACCCATCAATTCTTCATTTTTTCCACACTTCAACTCTCAACTCTCAACTCTCAACTATCAATTATCTAATTCTCAATTCTCTAATCTTCACTCTTAATTATTCATTCTCAATTCTATATTATTTTAATTCTTTCATTAAATTTTTTCATATTTCATTTATTTCATCTTTAATTATTTATTATTCAATTCTATATACTAAATTTTTATCATTTATTAAAAAATGGCCGGTTCAAGCAATAGAGGTAAGGGAAAGATGCCCGCAACCGACGAGCAACCAAGGTTCAACATCGATTGTGAAGTTGAGTTAAGTGATGAAGAGCAAACTCACTTGTATACTACTCAAGAAACAATGAGTGATGCTCACACTCGATCTATTCCATCTCTTAAATCTTCTATTTTTACTAAACATTTTGATAAAATAACACTTCCAAATGGAGAGATGCGAGCAAAGTGTAAATATTGTTCGCAATCTTACAAATTTCAATCCGGAGGCGGTTATGGATCATTGAAAAGACATGTGGAGAAGAAGCATCCAGTAGAATTTGGCATTGATCGTACCCAAACTCAAATGCCATCATTCGCTTCTTCCGGCGCCGGTGGAGGTAATGATCTTTCTTTATTTAAATATAATGATGTTAGATGTAGAGAAAATTTAGCTAGATTTATTTCTGTTGAACATCTTAGTTTTAGTTTTGCAAATAAATTCTTTTTTAATGAATTAATTCAAACAACATATAATCCGGCAGCTAAAGGTGTTCCACGAACCACACTAACACGCTATGTAAAAAAATTATATAATAAATCTAAAAAAGAGTTAAAAGAATTATTAAATAATGTAAATAATAAAATTTCTTTATGTAGTGATATTTGGAGTGATCATTGGCAAATACATTCATATATGGGTATTACATGTCATTGGATTGATAATTCTTGGACACTTCAAAAAAGATTACTTGCATTTAGAGTTTTTGATAGTCCACACACAGCGGCAAATATTTCACAAATTATATTTTTAATATTAGAAGAATATAATTTAGTTAATAAAATTTTTTCAATATCATTTGACAATGCTGCAGCTAATAATGCTAGTATTGGTGATCTTAAAGTTGTATGTGAACCATCAATTGGTGGTAAATTTTTTCATATTAGATGTATATGTCATATTTTAAATTTATGTGTACAAGATGGCTTAAAAGTTTTAGATAATCAACTTAAACCAATTAGACAAGCATTTTCTTATTTATGGACACATCCACATATTAATAAACAATGGTTTAGATTTTGTAAGGCTAATGGTGTAAGGCCTAAAAAATTTCCACGGGATGTTCCAACCCGTTGGAATTCAACATATAGATTATTAGAAGAATCTATCGACTATAAAGATTTATTATGTCAATTTTTTGTACAAATTATTTCTACTCCTTTTCATTTATATCCACATCATTGGACAGTATGTGAAAAAATTTGTAATATTTTAAAAATATTTAATGATGCTACTTTACAATTATCTAGTGTTTATTCCCCAACTTCTCATTTAGTATTATTAAATTGTTGTAATATTGCATCAGTTTTACATGAAAATATTAACTCCCAAGATGAAAATTTAGTAAATTGTACTTTATCAATGCAGTTGAAATGGAAAAAATATTTTTATGAAATTCCAGATATTAATTTAATTGCTGTTGTTTTTGATCCTAGACTTAAATTAGATGGTTTACAAGACTTGTTATTAATTTATTACAATGCTTTAACACGTAATGAAAATGATTATACTATAGATATTAATAATATTATATTTAAAATTAGAACACTTTTAAATGAATTTTATAATGAATACAGTTCCAAATATGGTTCACAATCAACTCAAGTTGATATACATAAAACTAGTAGTAGTAGTGGTTTTAAACTTACGGCAGCACAACTTTTACTTAGGGAACGAACTAAACGTCCTCGAGGATCCTCAAGTTCTAGCCAAGAACTTGAGAGTTATTTTAATGTTTCATTTGAGTTTAATGATACAGATGACGATGGAGAGTTCGATATTTTGCGATGGTGGTCGCAAAAGGAGCAAACGTATCCAATTTTGTCCGTAATGGCGAAGGAGATACTTGCTTCACCTGCTTCAACCGTTGCAGTGGAACAAGTTTTCAGTGCGGGAGGTAATATATTGAGTGAGAAACGCTCAACGTTGTCTCCCGAAAATTTAGAAGCCCAAGCATGTCTTGATGATTGGATCAAGGCCTCAGTACGAAGACAAGATCAGCCGGATTCAGAGGAAGATCAAGAGGAGGACACAGATGGAACAACGACGGGAACGGGTGGGAGTGATTGAGCCACGCCACTCCCTAAGGTAAGAAGGGTTTAAAGGTAAGAGAACTACGTGAGCTTTGATTCCTCTATACCCTAAGAGGATACGTAGGCAACTTAAATTTAAGTTCAAGCTCATTTTTATTTTTAAAATAATTTTTAATTATATAATTTAAATTTTTGTGGATATTTTTTTTAAATTTAAGTGCAATTTTTTTTTATTAAAATTTAAGTTTAAACTTTAAGATTTCAAGTTGAATATTTTTTTTTATATATTTATTATAATTAGAATATTTGATACTTTAAATTTTAGATAATATTTTTTTTTCAAATTTAAGTTAAACATTCATTAAATTCAAAAATTAATGATATTTTTTTTAAATTTAAGTTCAAAATTTTTCATTCAAATATATGTTTAAAATTTCAAACCCTTGTTTTTGTTTTACAAAAGTTACAATTTTATAAAATTAATAGTTAATTAAAAATTACAAATTTTTAAAATATAGGTAAAAAAATAAATAAAAAATTCAAGGGTTGGAACCGGAACCGGAACCGGCGGTTAACCGGAACCGTAACCGGAACCGGCCCGGCGGTTCCGGAACCCGGACCGTAACCGGCCTTGACGGTTAAGGTTAAGGGTCGGAATTTTCTTGAACCGTGGAACCGGCGGTTCCGAACCGTAACCGGCGGTTCCTGAACCGTGGTCAGGTCTACATTAAATGGAACTTATTGTTATCCACCTATGAAAAATGTAGCATCACTACCTTCAAAATTAACAAAAACTCCAGCCTCATTAATGTTTTCCCCCCTATGCAAAGGGAAATAAAAAAATAAAAGGAATATTTGAATTTATTTTGGATATGTGAAAAAGTGTTTCCAGAACATGTTTTTGGAGAAAATATAGATTTTATTTTAGGATGTGTTATGATATTTGGAAATATTTAAAAAAAAAATGATAAGATTGTTTAGGAGTGAAATATATTGAAAAATGTGATGTATGTTTAATTTTATTTTATTTTTTTTAAAAAAAAGAAGGAAAAGGAAAAAAAAAAAAGAATGAATCCAAACATTGCCAACATAATTTTATACAGCTTTAATACTATACATGGACCTGATAAAGTTAAATGGTGTAATAAAAATTGAAGTTTTTTTATAAGTTTAATTTTTTTTAACTTTAGATCTATGGTTTTTGGGCTATAAAAGGTGAATAAAAATTATGAATTTAAACATTTTAACATAATTTTTTTTTTCATACAATGCAATTTATTTACTTAATTTGAAATCCAAGCATTTGAGTTCAAAGCTCAATCAATCCAAACGCTAACCAATTTAAAATTTAAAAATCAACATCCTTCTCCAGTAAAAGTGCTCAGTAATATGTAAATATTTCAATTCAAATGCAATACAAGAAGATTTATATATATATATATATATTCGGATATAGACGAACACAAGAAGAAAAAATAATTGTAAGTAAATAATCACGAATTAATTTATGAATCTAATGTCCTTAACCTATTAAATTAAACTCAAAAAATTCCCTTTTATCATCTTTCCTAAAAATAAAAGTTCAAAAAAGAAGTAATAAAGAAATTGAGCATTGGGAGATGAAGACAACCTTATCTAATTTATTATGATATTAGTTCAATTTCATTTTTCACCATTTTTTATTTGTCTGTCGTAAGCATATACTCCTCCCTGCTTTGATCGAAGATTATTGGCATTTCCGAAAGCAGAACAACTCAAAGACAAACTCAGGAAACAGGAAAAAAATCGTGAAAGAATTAACCAAAGCTTATTTCATTAAGTCTGTTCTTGAAAATAGCGAAAACCCACTTTGTTTTTCATTTTTTTTGTGTTTCTTCAAGAACTGAGATTCATCAGGTTGAAAACTTGTTAAAGATGGCGAGCCGGACATCGGAACTTGTGGGTCGGGTCGACCCGACTCAGAGCTTCGACGTTGATGCTTTGCTCCGTTATGCGATGGCGAATGTTAATGGGTTTCCTCAAAGCCCTTCTCAATTCACTGTTTCTCAGGTTTTGCTTTTCTTTCTTTTTATTTAATTTTTTAAAATTTTGTTTGTTGTTTGTGTTTCTTATTTCTTTGGCTGGGTTTGGCGAAAGGTTTTATGAAGTTGATTCCGAGATAACAGACTTTGATCAGATTGATTTTAGAAGAGTTGATTATACTGAACTAAAAGTTGTGGTTGGCTAAAAGTTTTTATCTCTAGTAGCTTATGCGAAATGAGTGCTGATGTGGTTGGCTACCAAGTTGGTGAAATTCTTGGATACCATTGGATGGAGGGGGGATGGGTGCTGAAAACCACCTTCCCCTTTAATCTTATAGTCATTAGTTGAAAAGTGAAAAATGATTTTATACAATGATGGAAATCGCAATTCAACAAGAAAGGTCTTTGGTTTGAGGAAAATTTTGGTAAGCTGAGATAGTTGAGTATGTAAGAAAAGGCGAGGGGGAGGTAGAAATTTTTCATCTTTTCTATATCCTGGACTGTTAAGTTTGTAAAACAGGAAAAGAAGAAAGAAGTTGAGCAACCGAAGAAGAGTATTCAATTGATATGGGAAAATGCTGAAAATGTTACACGACAGGTTTTTGGTTTTAAGGGAAATTCTTGTAAGCTGACATAGTGGAGCGTGTTAGAATAGGTGAAGAGAGAGTTAGAATTTCAAGTTTTTTTTCTTTTTTCTTTTTGTTCTTTGGACTGAAAAGTTCTGTAAAATGAAAACAGATAAAGGTTGAGCAATGAATGTAATTTCTCTTATTGATTTGAGAAAATGTTGAAAATATTATAAGACAGGTCTTTGCTTTAGGGGAAATTTTCAGAAGTTGAGATAGTTGAGTGGTGTTAGGAAAAGAGAGGGGAAGTAAGAAGTATCACAACTTTTTGTTCCCTTTCTATGTTCACTCCTTGGATTGTTAGGTTTATGTTACATAAAAAAGAAAGAAGTCATTAAGGAACGTAAGAAAACTCTATGATTGATCTGAAAAATACTGTAAAATATGAGAAATTCTTGTAAGTTGATATAGTTGAGTGTGTTAGAATAGGAGAGGGAAATATTGAAAATTCAGTTTCTGGGCTACTTTGTTGTCTGTGTTTAGTGTTTGGATACTGAAAGTTGAATGAATTTTTAAATGATGATGTGACCTGACCCCACTTCAGTACAAATTCATTGACACAACAGAACCCAACAGAAGCAAATTCTTTACTTATTTAGGGCCAACTATGGTTCCTCGTTTTGCATGGTCCACTATCGATAGGCCATCTCAAACTTACCATACAAAGGTTCAATTGGATGCTGAAATTTGAATAATGTGGATGTGACCTAACATTTTTTTATTACAATTTCAATGCTGCAACAACCATGTATCCTCAGTATGCATGGACCTAGATCAATGGGCCATCTTTGAACTCATCTTTTAATTACCTCATTCCAAGTGATTTAGTTCTGAGACCATCTATTTTCCAACTTTTTGCTAGTGCCATTAGTTGAATGTGCTCAAGCCATTGCAGTCATTCACAATGCTGATGTTGCAAATATGTAAAAACTTCAGTCTGTTTAAAGAAATATTTCATATTGTTGGTATACTATAGCGATTTAAATGGAAAAAAAAATTTAAACCATAAAAGTGTTATTTTTGTGAGAGAGATGACATCATGGCTTTTGAACTTTTCACTATTACTCACAGAAAAGGATGACCTGTTTGTGTTTTCACAAAATAAGGGACTGTGAATTGGAATCCTAAGAAGTTCAATACAAATCTGAAGAATTCTCTCTGGTCACAATTCTTAGACCACTCTGCACTTCTACATTAGTATAATGGTTGACATGCTGAGACAATTGGGAGAACAATTCCAAATCAGCTCTTCACATTACCATGTGCTGAAGAACTCTGTTCTAGGGAGACCAAGCTACTTTTGGAACTAAGTTAATCAATCACTAGCACTCTAGTGTTTCTCTTGTCAAACTGTGTCTGTCAATTCATAAATGACGAGCACCCTTAGTAATCTTGTATCTGGTCATGGTCATCCAGATTTACATGTATAGAAATCTCAAGCGGTTCCATAAATATTTCTTTTCAGCCATCTTTGGGATGTTTATGTCTGAAATTGATTTTGTTTATATAATACATGAGTGTAAAGCTTATGACTAGTGCACTTTGCTATTCTGTGCTTCATATTCAGTTTGGGCATGGTCAATCAAATCCAACATTTCTCCTGGAAATCCACAGCGGATCTTTAAAGAAGCGGTATGTGTTGAGAAAGAAACCTCCAGGAAAATTGCTTGAATCTGCACATGCTGTTGAGAGAGAGTTTCAGGTTCTATTCTATATATTCTCTCTCCATGACAGAGAGGCAATAATTATCTAATTACTTGGGATCTATTTATTAGCTTGAAATGGTTTCATTTTTTTTCTTGTAACTACTTGGCCCTTCTTAATTTTGGTGAATTACTCTGGACATTGCAGGTTTTACATGCCTTAGGTGCTCGTACATTGGTTCCAGTGCCTAAAGTTTATTGTTTGTGTACTGATCCAAGTGTGATTGGGACTCCATTTTACATTATGGAGTACCTAGAAGGACGCATATATTTAGAACCCTTGCTCCCAGTAAGAGTTTTACTCTTTCTGATGCCATGATATGTTGTTTCCTAAAGACAACTGAGCATACGAGGTTTAATTATTTCTTATCTCATTGTTTAGGGTGTAGAACCTAGGCAAAGGAGTGCAATATATCATGCAACTGCTAAAGCTTTGGCATCTCTTCATTCTGCTGATGTGGATGCCATTGGTCTGCGCAGCTTTGGGAAACCGAATAATTACTGTAAACGGCAGGTATGCGATTGCTTTCTTTAGATAGGTGCTTTCTTTGTCTTAAAAGGATTGCCCCTCGTCTACTTTTTTACTGTATTGTCTATTTGTAAATGACTTAGGGTGCTCTTTTAAGTTTACATTGCAATAAATTTTCTATGGTTTACATAGATGTGTATGCCACAACAAGTTAATGAAATATTTTAACTTCCTAAGGTGGAGAGATGGGCCAAACAGTATCTTGTTTCTACTGGTGAGGGCAAGTCTAACAGAAATCCGAAAATGTTAGACCTTGCTGATTGGTTGCGTCAGCACATTCCTCTTGAAGATTCTTCAGGAGCAGCAGCAGGTTTAGTCCATGGCGATTTTCGCATTGATAATCTTGTATTCCATCCCACTGAGGTCAGTACTTCAGAATTTTTTTATATGTTGTTGATATTCACTGATTAACAATAATGTCATTCGATGCTCCAACAAGTGCAGGCACATGCACCAGCACAAATTTTTTTTTGGGACATCATTAATTCGTTTGCTCCTTCCTAACTGCAGGATAGAGTGATCGGCATTCTTGATTGGGAATTATCCACCCTAGGCAATCAAATGTGTGATGTTGCATACAGCTGCTTGGTACTCAAGTCTATGGCAACTCTTATGACTCTTTTTATGTTTGCTATTAAACTTTTGAAACTCTGTATTCTGTCAAGACAAAATACTTAATTCTTAAAAATAATTGCCAGTACAATGATGCTTATTTGTTCTGTGTGACATGCCAGCATTACATTGTGGATATTTCTTTGGACAAAGTAGAAAAGAACGAAGGTCTTGAATTGGCTGGAATACCTGATGGGGTTCCTTCACTGGCTGAGTATCTCGCAGATTATTGTGCTGCTGCTGTAAGGACTACTTGATGATTTCTGAATTTCTGCTTTGCTTACACGAGTCAATATTGAAAGGATTAAAGCAAATTCTTATTCGATACTTTTCTGGTATAGGCTGGCTAAGTTTAATAAATTTTATCCAAAGTACATTCAAATAAATATTGATGCCTTAATTGGGGCAAACAAGTAATTGAAAATCTATTGGTTCCTTGTAGATCTTCCCACTAAGGTATGATGAACTCACTTAGCCTCAGTTCTGTGGCAATAAAATGTGAAGTCACCTCAGGTAGTAGGTTGCTCATTAGGTGAAAGATAGACATTGAATTAGCAATTCTTGTGGTGTTGAACTGGAATAATGAGGTCAAATTAGGAACTTGGTGAACTTTATAACTGATGTTTTAGTTCTTTGTTTTTTAAAATCAATCTGATTAGTCTTTTTTTATCATTGGAAAGTTCTCTTTAGGGTGAACTTTATAACTGATGTTTTAGTTCTTTGTTTTTTAAAATCAATCTGATTAGTCTTTTTTGATCATTGGAAAGTTCTTTTTAAGGCTATTCTGCAATTTGAAATTTGTGCATGATTCATGCTTTAGCATGTTATAGTGCACATTCATTTCATCCGAGGGAATACAAGAGTAAAACAAGGAAAACATATCTGACTTTAAATTAAAAAATCCAAGTGCGTGTTAAATACAGCTTTTGAATCTTTGTTGTGGCTTTGACAAGGCATGGCACTAGTTATATCCATAAGCATTTCGAGAGGGACATTTCCCTTGCTGGTTTTGCTTTCAGTGCTTCTGAAAAGATAGGTTATAAATTTAACTTGATTTTATTGTTGGTTTACTATATACCAGTAGATGTCATAAATTACTATCTTCTGCTAAGATTTGAGAGCTCTTACCTCTAATTGATGATTGCAATGCAGGGAAAACCGTGGCCTGCCGCTCAGTGGAAGTTTTATGTTGCCTTTTCTTTGTTCCGTGGGGCTTCTATCTATGCTGGAGTACATTGTAGATGGATCTTGGTATCAGCTATTAAACTTGATTAACTAGTGTTTGTTAGATGGTTTTGCTAATTTAGTTAGAAGGCTTTCATTTAGGAGCTTAGTACTGATCTATCTTTTTGTAACCATATCTTTGTAGGGAAATGCTTCAGGAGGAGAGCGTGCCCGCCATGCTGGAAAGAAGGCTGATGCTATCATCGAAACTGCATGGGCTTTTATTCATAGGGAATCTGTTCTTCCCCTGCATCCCCCACAGGGTAACCTCAATTTCTAATATATTCCTTTTAAGTTTACCTGGAGTGGGAACTGATATAAGAACTAGTATATAGTTGTAATTTACTTTTTTCCTTGGCCCTTTGCTAATTGTATCAATAGTGTTAACTGTTTTCTTAATCCCAATATATGTACAAGAGGGCTAAGAAGTTGGCCGAACCACCTGTCAGATTTTCCCAGGCCCATATTCACTATTGAAGGCATGAGATCCCAACCAAAAGAGAGTTGATATTTCGGGAACATATTCTTTATGGAATGAGAATCCATCAAGCCTTGAGACTTAATAGTCTAGTAGACCGACTTCTGGGATATATTAACTGATATTGTAACTTCTAAAACTCTAACAGGTCATTTTGGCATGTTTTCCACTTCCGTTGACTTTTCTCTCAGATATAAACAAAGCTTGACTTTTTTACAATATCTTGCTTGTTCTCTTGAGGTGTTTAATTCTTTTCCTTCTCAGCTTAGTCCAAATCAGTTAATAGATTACCTTTTTTACCAAATAATGACTTGTAAATATGTTCAACTTTGAAAACATTTTAAGCTTCCTGTCTATTTGTATGATCATTGCATCTGTGGCGGGGCTGAAAACTTGCCACAATCCCTATGCATCAAAACATAGTACTCCTTAAATGCTGCTGATGATTCTAAAGATGAGTTAGATTTCTCTGGATATTTTATCCTTGCACATCATTTTCGTTAAAGTCCCTAGAAAACAGTGACAACTAGTTGCTTTCTGTGATAACATGGGCTACATTCAGTGTCAATGAAGAATTGATGTAGATTCTGAAGAATGGATGATTGTAATTGGAATCTTATTTTTAAAATTATTGTTAAGTTCAATTCCAAATCCTTACTGAAATGCTGTCTTGCTTTCTTTATATCAGAATCAATTGCTCGAGAACATGTGCAACAACTTGGAAAAGAAAGCAGAGATAGCCTCCATTCAAGTGGAGGAAAATTTGTTCCAAATCAAAAGGTTCAAGAGTTAAGAAACAGATTGATCAAGTTTATGGAGGATCACATATACCCAATGGAAAATGAGTTCTACAAACTTGCTCAATCTAGCATGCGTTGGTCCATTCACCCTGACGAGGAGAGGTTAAAGGAGCTAGCCAAAAAAGAAGGCCTGTGGAACTTATGGATTCCTGTATGTGCAGTTGCCAATATGTTTTTCTCTCATTTCATTTTCCCATGGAAGCTGAAACAATACCTTCTCTGTCCTGGGTAGTTATAGCATATACTATAAACTCTATGCTTTAAATTTTTGAAAAATATCTCAATGTTTATGTGCAGTTTGATAGTGCTGATAGGGTTAAGCAAGTCATTTCTGGTCAAAGAACAGATGGTCACATCGACAAGGCATTTGATGAATTACTAGGTGCTGGTCTTTCAAACCTCGAGTATGGATACCTTTGTGAGATCATGGGCCGTTCGGTGTGGGCACCACAGGTGTTCAATTGTGGAGCACCGGATACTGGAAATATGGAGGTTAGGAAAAGCAGCATTTTTGTGGCTGAATGCAAAACTTCTTTTTTTGCTTCACTACCCGCGAGAGCATGCTTTGCATCAAAAGTAATAGTGTAGTGAGATTTACTGTTCATCTAGAAACATAATCTTCCAGACATGTTTATAGAAGAAATCATCAGCGAACAGGCAAACCATGTTTAAGCTAGCTTAGAATTTATCCTCATGTGGTATTTCTTTTCTTTTCTTTATTTTTCTGTAATTGCAAAACCATTTAATCTTGCGAAAGTTGGCAGGAAAAGCTGCACCTTCACCTTGCAGTGCCACAGCGCGCAACTGTTTTGCCTCATGCTGCACTTAAGCTTCCCACTAGCCCTCAGTTGTGATGGGGTATTTAGACCCAACTTTAGCGTTAAGATTCAGCAGTTGTTAATCAACATCATACATTGAGTTAAAATGAAATCAATAGGTCAGTAGAAGTAAAACCAAATAGTTTTGATATACTGCACTTTGCACTTCGATATAGGTGCTGCTGAACCTTGATTGATGAGTACCCAGGCATCCTCACAGAACTTGCAGCTAAATACGATCTACCGTTGTGTAAACCTCGATGATGCTGAAATTTGATTCCTGTTCTCTGTTGTGGTTTATTACCATTTCAAATCAGCATACGATCTGGATCATTTGCCTACTCTGAGGAAGCAATCTATTTGTCTTTAGGATATGTTCTTCTGCAAAAAAATCATGATTATTTCTGCTTTAGCATGTTATATTATGTTATATGATCCTTTATGCTTTTCTTCTGCTTACATTGTCTTTCTTGTAGGTGTTAATGCGCTATGGAAATGCTGAACAACTACGTCAATGGCTTGTTCCCTTACTTGAAGGAAATATCCGGTCTGGATTTGCAATGACAGAGCCACAAGTCGCATCTTCTGATGCTACCAATATAGAGTGTTCTATCACAAGGTACAATGATGGAAACTTTGAAAAGTGATCTGTTATGCCATCACAGCTTTGGTTGGAAATTTGTTGTAAAGATCATGGTGCTCTTCATATTTAGATAAAAGAAGATAAATGAATACATAATGGTGTTTAAAGAAAATAGATAAAAAGGCAAGTGAGACAATTTTCATATTTAGACAGGATATCAGCATGCCTCTAATACCTATATGGTTGTTTAAAAGGACTTACTTAGGTCTAACAAGTCTCAATGAGCTGTAAACTTCATCAGCCTGGTCGCTTAAATGTGAATTGGGGCAACAAGGCTAGTGGTGAATTTAAGTTGGGGCAGCAATTGAAGTTGGAACTTCCATTCTGGAATAGAATATGCTGCTTGACCTTCTTAGATGAGGAAATTGTTGCACGGAACTGAATACTTTTGAAACAGGGAACTCAATCAGGGTCCTTCAAGGCATAGTTGTCATTAAGGATTGTATAGTGCCTTGGACATTAAATGAATTTATTCTTGCACATGAGCCTGATCATTCTTTCCTACCAACTAGAGGTTTTTACTTCGAATTTGCAAAGTCTTGGAGTTTTTGTTTGTGCTCTCATTCCTATTCAATTTCAAATGAATTTTTCATTTTTCAGAAAATTAAGTTCGATTAATTTATCTAAACATATTGTTTAAAACACATTAATGCTTTGAACAGACATGAAGATTCATATATTATCAATGGGAGGAAGTGGTGGACCAGTGGAGCAATGGATCCTAGGTGCAAAGTCCTTATTGTCATGGTTAGTTGTGCTATGTCATATCGGCAATATTGTTTCAAGTCAATATTCTAATTCGAGAAATATGCAGGGAAAGACTGACTTCAAAGCCCCCAAGCATAGACAGCAATCCATGATCTTGGTAGACATCAATACTCCTGGTGTGAAGATAAAGAGACCATTGACGGTGTTTGGCTTTGATGACGCACCTCATGGACATGCAGAAATATCATTTGAGAATGTACGTGTCCCATCCAAGAATATCCTGCTTGGGGAGGGTCGTGGATTTGAAATTGCACAGGTAAACGTTAATGTTGCCCAAAGCTTTGCTTGAAATTGTTATTCCCAATTATGTTAGTGTAATGGGTTGATCTTTAATTTCAACTATCCATGTAAAGAAAGTGTCAAGTCAATTTCATCTTAAAGTTTAAGAATCTTTACTTTTCATTAGTTAGAATACCTCCATGTCCATCTAATCTCTCTGAGTCAAGGAGCTTCATATTGATTTCAAGAGGTATCCCCTTGTGTGATTGAATGATTATTTACACTATATAGACTATCTGATGTGCTGTGGAAACCTTGAATTAGACAAATTGTTTGATGCTTTATTCTTGTCGTATGAGATGGGTTTCTCAAGATGGTGCTTTCCACTTGTTTGTACTCTTTATCAGGGTAGGCTGGGCCCTGGAAGGCTACACCATTGCATGAGGTTGATTGGCGCTGCTGAGCGTGGCATGCAGATGATGATTCAGAGGGCAATAAGCAGAAGAGCTTTTGAAAAGTTGATTGCCGAGCATGGATCATTCCTTTCAGATGCTGCCAAGGTTGGTGTGGTTGTACTTCCAGTTAAAAGTATTGCTATGAAACCAATAACTTGATTTCTTTATTTGGGCCTGTCATTGGGTCCAAGCAGGCTCGAAGACTGCTAGCTCATCTTGCTTAGTTTAGGTTGTAGTCGTGAGTTTGATCTCATGTGACATAGACCCTAAATTTTTTAACTATTAATAAACTTTTTTAGCCTCGCTTCACGTTGGGTTTGTGAACACTGAATTCTGAATACCCAAGTATGCAATTCTAACATCAGAATTGCAATAGGGATGCAGTCCCTATGTATGCAATTCCAACATCAGAATTGCTAAATCGGTTCATATTCTTCAAAATTATATAATCTATGACAGCAGCGAGCCTAGAGGCTGTGCATATCCTGCTGTTGTTTCTTCTCTCCCTTTTTATACTAAAAATAAAAATGCATGATTTAGTTTGCAGGTGATTTAGTGAAGGTATTATTATTCTAATACCACTTAAGCATTTAGTTTAGTAGTGATTGTCTTTGTTGTGATCTAACTATTTCATAAACAAATTCAAGAGAAAGAAAAGAGGGGAAAGAATGAGCTCAGGCTAGCTCAAGCTTGGAGCTGATATTACTTGAGCTAAGTGGTGGTCTTTAAAGTCGAAAGTGCTGATGAGAAGGCTCTTGTAAACTGGGCTTGGTGCTCAATTAGGTCGATTATTTATATTATTGTATTTCTAGTATTGATAATTCTCATGCTGCAGTGCCGGATAGAGCTAGAGAGCACTAGATTGCTGGTTCTTGAAGCTGCAGACCAACTCGATCGACTTGGAAACAAAAAGGCCCGTGGGATCATTGCCATGGCCAAGGTATTGACATGCATTCTGTGTTTGGTTTTGGAATTGATACGACATCTTTCCTTGGTTCTTGGTTCTTTCTTTATCCTCATAATTTTTTGCACCGAGCAGGTTGCAGCTCCAAACATGGCGCTGAAAGTGCTCGACATGGCAATGCAAGTGCACGGTGCTGCTGGTTTATCAGGTGACACTGTTCTAGCTCACCTCTGGGCCACTGCAAGAACATTAAGAATTGCAGATGGTCCTGATGAAGTCCACTTGGGAACTATCGCAAAATTAGAGCTAAGAAGAGCTAAGCTTTGAAAGACTTTCAATGTGAAAAATCTTCACAAGCAAGACCTTCAAATAGAGATCACAAGACACTGAATTTCTTTACCCCCCCTTTTTCCTTCCTCTTTTCTTGAAAGGGTAATAATGTTGTGCAAAAAATTCTGTTACATATGCAAAATTTCAGTGCTGGAAAGGCAATAACGTGGTGGTGGTGGTGTAATATGCAAGCTCAGCTTTGATATGCAGAAATAAAAGAATACAAGAACTGTTCTTATAACCATGCATTGCTACATTATCTTAGATTCTATTTCAATTGGGATGTGACCTAGGTAGGATTGTGAACCGGTAATAGTAATATTTACTTTAAGATATTCTTATATATACGTACAATTATTTAAAAACTCAAATATTCGAGAAAAAGTCAAACGAGTAGCAAGAAATTTTTTTCTACAATCTTGCAAGTTTGGGTGCTTGACAATTGTTACCCTTTAAATCAAACAGCCTTTGCATTAGTCCAAAAAAATGCATTCCCGCGGGCATGTTGCACCAGTAGAATGGTAGGAGGATTACCTTTGGAGTTTGAATTTTGGTAAATGTAAGAATTATAGTGCGTCAGTATCATTTCTCAAGAGTTTTTATTGTACGTCGTGAAGGGGGATTTATTGGGAGAATTAATTATACTGAAGATTAGATTTCAACAGTGTATAGATTGCGTTATTTATTTAAAGGGCAAATCATGGGGGAAGATTGCTCTTTTCTAGGATTGTTCAAGGCGAAACTTAATGAACGGGGCAAATATTGAAAACTTGGGTTATAAAAAATATAAAAAAAATACATTTTCTTTTACCTCATGTAGTGTATACAGGGGCGACATATTATTCAAGTGGGGATTGTGATATAGTAAGATTATTTTTTTATTTTATAACATTAAATGTATGTAATAATGATAATGTGTTGAAATTGGATCTGCTATGTCTTGAATTTGAGATTCAACTCAATTTTTAAGGATTCTAACCCAAATTCAAATTCGTATGTCTTGAATTTGAGATTCAACTCAATTTTTAAGGATTCTAACCCAAATTCAAATTCGTTCCGAACTCAAATTCAACGGCATACCCAACAAATTTATTTATAATTTAAAAAATATTAAAAATTTATTTTATAAAAGTAATATTATTAAAACTTTTTAAAAGATCTATTTTAAAAAAAATAACATAAAAAATATATAATTTTTTTATAAAAATTAAAAATTAAATACGTCTAGGACGGAACTGAGAGTAATGCTCAGAGGATTCATGTAGCTATTATTGTTTCTTGGATAATTTTTTTAGAAAAAATTAATTTATTTTAACTTTTATAAACAATTAGAGTTATAAGGTACTTCCTCTATCCTTCTATTGTACGAAATTAATTTTTTTAATCTTTTGATTAACTTATCATATTAATTATTCAACAATTTTAATATTACTAATTTTTTTAATTTTAATATTTGATATGTTGTTTAATATTATTCACTTAATATTTTTAAAAAATATAATAAACTATTTACTAAGAAAAATAGTCAAATTGATTAGTCAATTATAGGAATTGAACTTTCCAGGACTGACGGAATACAATAAAAAATCAACTTTCAATATATATATATATATATATATATGTATATTTCAAAGCACATAAATAATTTAGTGTAAATAGAGTGGTGCACAATATACTTCCGTATCATAAAGATCATTTATAATCAAATTTCTCTCTAATTTCTCGATCGATCAATGCTAAATAGTTAGGCAATCTGTGATAATCACATAACTTGATGTGTTTCAAAATTTCATGTTGGAGCGATGCTCAATACTTTTTCTTTAAAAATGCATCAATTTAATTGGCTTCCACATTTATTTTTTTCGACTAGCAATTTACCATCTAATAAATAAAAGTTACATATTAAGATGATAATATAAATTCGCATTCTTCAACCTAATTTCAATTAATGTCAAAAGTATAATAATAGGAAAAGAGTAATTAATTTTATGTAATTCGAAACAACCAATTAGAGACGGAGCATAAATTCTATATATTAAATTATTAAATTTTAAAATTTTAACTTCTTTAATTAAAAATATTTTTTTAGAAAAATAATTTTCCACCCCAACCTTCATTCATTCTTACATATGGAAAATCAGATCAGACAGTCAGATAATTTTCAATTCACTTCCACTAATTTGCATGCATGGCCACCTTTGTCTCCGGCCCCCTGTAATGTCGAAAAGCCTTTCTTTTTTATCTTACATCCTTCTAATTTTAGAAACACAATTAACAACCTCAAATTCCTCAACGATATCCAATTTTGTCTCCACGACAATAAATATCCCATTGTTCTTGGCAAATGTTTCATCACTCAGAGTTCAAAGGGGAATCCCATAATAAGGCAGAGGCCCTTCGGAGCTCTGGAAAAATCACTGAAGAAATAGGAACAAAAAATAAAAATGGGGGGCTTTGATGGTAAGAAGAAGAAGGTAGCTGTTGTTGGGCTGGCCTCCATCCTCCTTGTGGCGATGGTTGTTGCCGTGGTAGTCGGAGTCACTAGGAAAAACGGCGGCGGTGATGTCGCGCCATCCAGCAACAATGGCGGCAGCGGCGTCAACACCGCTAACAAGGCGGTGCAGGCCCTTTGCTCCCCCACTGACTACAAAGAAACTTGCGAGGAGAGCCTCTCCCAAGCCAACACCACAAACCCTAAGGAGCTTATCAAGGTGGCGTTCAATGCTGCCATCAGTAACATCGACGATGTCATCAAGAACTCGACTCTGTTGAAAGAAGCCGCCAGCGATGATAGTACCAAAGAGGCGTTGGATATCTGCCAAGAAGTGCTCGGAACCGCTGTTGACGATATCAAAAGGTCGTTGGACAAAGTCGGGGAATTAGACGCCAGCAAGGCCGATGGATATGTTGAGGATGTCAAGACATGGCTCAGCGCTGTGATCACATACCAGGAGACGTGCCTCGATGCTTTCGAGAACACCACAGGTAGAGAAAGAATGATTTTTTATTTTCATTTTATTCGACTATTTACGTAGTTCTTTATCAATGGTTTCCTCGTCTAAAGCTCTGATTCCGTCCACAGGTGACACTGGTGAAAAGATGAAGAAACTGTTGAAAACTGCCAGGGAGTTGTCCAGCAATGGCCTCGCCATGGTGACTGATATTTCATCTATTTTTTCGTCGTTGCAGCTTGGAAATCTTGGCAGCCGAAGGCTTCTTTCGGAAGAAGGTAGGATATTGTACGGTAATGATCCTAGTGATTATGCGCCAGGGGAAGATCCTCATTACTCCTTCAGAGGTCTCCTTACTATCACCCCAACGTCGTTGAAGCCGAATGCCGTGGTGGCGCAAGATGGAAGCGGCCATTTCAGGACCATCAACGCCGCCATTGCCACATTGCCAAAGACGAATAACGTCAACCCATTCGTGATTTATGTCAAGACTGGTTTGTACAAGGAGAGTGTCCAATTTCCGAAAGGAGTGAACAAAATTGTGTTGATCGGAGATGGACCGTTGAAGACCAGAATCAGCGGCGGAAAGAACTTCGTAGATGGTGTTAAGACCTACCAAACTGCCACCGTTGGTGAGTTTATTCAACTAATTTCATCTCTTCCAGTTTCTAACACAAGTATGTAACATTTTCTATTACACGTACAAATGTGCAACATGTCTATAAATTATAACATAGAGAGAAAAAATGGTTATAAATTTTCTCTTTATATCTCAACTATCCTTCTTTTATACATGTGTTGAAATTATTCTCCTTTAGTATGATGGAGTTTGAAAATGTTATATGCATTCCTCTTGCAGCTATCAACTCAGATGATTTCTTCGCCAGGGACATCGCCTTCGAAAACACGGCAGGCCCCGAAAAGCACCAGGCCGTGGCCTTGCGCGTATCCGGCGATAGAGCCATCTTCTACAACGTTCACATAGACGGCAATCAGGACACCCTCTACGCCCACACCTACCGCCAATTCTACCGCGACTGCACCATCTCTGGCACCATTGACTTCATCTTCGGCGATGCCCTGTCCATCTTCCAGAACTGCCGCTTCATCGTCCGCAAGGCGATGGACAGCCAAGCCTGCATGGTCACCGCCCAAGGCCGCGTGGACCCTCGTAGCCAAGGCGCTATCGTCATCCAGAATGGCGATATCTTGGCAGAGCCAGCGTTCCTCCAAGCGCAACCACCGCTTAAAGCTTACCTTGGACGGCCATGGAAGGAGCTCTCCAGGACTATTATCATGCAGTCGAACATTGGTGGGTTCATTGCACCTGAGGGTTGGTCGCCATGGGCAGGAACTTTTGCATTGAATACACTGTACTATGGGGAGTACCAGAATCACGGACCCGGGTCGAATACGGTTCACCGGGTTAACTGGAAGGGTATTCATAAAATAACTCCACAGATTGCTGCAAGTTGGACTCCGGGTGTTGCATTTGGTGGTGATTACTGGATCAAGAACGCTGGAATTCCATATGTTCCTCATTAACGACTAATTAATTTATTTTTTAATAAAGTAATTAATTAGTTGTGTCGTGGATTTTATAATGGTTAATTCCATTTGTTGTAATAATCATGATGAGAATTCACGAGTTAATATATATTATATTTCTTTAATTTTTACTTTCCATAATATATAACGAATTTTTGGAATAATTATTTACATAATCTTATTATGATACGTACAGAAAGAAATTACGACGTTTCATTGAAATAATTTTAAGTTAATTTCGACATCGATGCATTAGTATATATAATGTTTTTTGAGCTTATGTTAATTACTAGCAAGTAAATAACTATAAGGTGGAAAAAGGAAAAATAATAGTAATATTAATAGTAGCCATTATTAATAATTAGCAAGTAAATAATAGTTAAGATAATAATTGATATTAATAGCAAGCAATCAAGTAATAGCTATAAGGGGAAAAAGGAAAAACAGGCGAATTGTTTTCTATTCTTACTAATTAATATAATAGTAATACAGTATTAATACTTGATATTATCAATAAGAAATCAAGTTATGGATGAAATAAAAAAAAAAGTTAATGAGTTCATTAAGAATTGATTTTCTACATTTATTTAAAGTAAATCAAATCTTTCCTATAATTAAAGTTCACTTACTGGCACACCTTCACAATTATTTCAATTTTATAACTACACATTATATTTCATTTATTACTATTATACAATATAATATTTTTAAATATGTGCATATATATATATGTCACCTATTAAATAGTTCATCATTTCATTTACGTAATATATATTGTTTGACCCCAGTCGATTCTAATTTATAATATATGATTTTTTTAAGGATAAAAAATCATATACTCTTTTGTCCCAAAATTAAAATTTCTATTTTATTTCGACATCAAACATTAGATTAGACTCAAAAGGAAAAAAATGAATAATTTTATATTACTATCTTTAAAATAATATCGAGAGTTAGTGGAATCAAATTATTATTTTAAATGAGTGTATTTTTAAAAAAATACTATTTATTAATTCTTTTAATTAATCAAATAAAAAAATGGTTTATATCATAAATTCTTAAAGAATGAGAATGATCATATTTCAAGCTCATTAATTTTTCATTATATTTAAGGGAAAAAAATAACAATTTTAGAAAGTCTGTCAAAAGCTTTGCTAAAAAAATGATTACTGTCATCCTATTATAAGTTTTACTAGACCAAGACTTGGTGGATAGAGGAAAAAAGATAGGATAATGACAAAATCATCAATTATAAGTGTGAAATTGAATTATAGGTAATGGTACTATCAATGTTATATAAATTTATTGAATTGATGGCTCTACTAACTAATAAATAGAAAGTTTATAGTTTTTAGATATGCATACAATAAGGAATTCATGCTAAAATTATTTCTTGCAAAATAATTAGAGATGATAATGGGGTGGATTCTGGACTAATTTCTTATTTGAATATTCTAAAATATATTTAATAGTTGAAACAAAAAAGATGCATTACATTGTACCCAGAAAAAAAAAAAAAAAATAGTTGAAGCAATCACAAATCAACTTAAACAATTATAAATTAGTTTCTCGATTAAACATTATACTCATTTAACTCTTGACTTTATTTAAATATTAGAAATTATCATGTCACATAATGACTTAACAAACCTAATTTATGTATTAGAAATTCTATTTTTTTAAACAAATTGTGTATAAGAATGAAAATGAAAATTTATACTAGATCTAGCTAGATGATACTCGTGAAAAATGATTATGTCAAAATTATAAATAATAACAAAATCTCATAACAAATAGAAAATAATTTCTTAAATAAAGGAGAGAATTCTGCCAACAGGATAGAGATAACCAATATGTCTTCAAAACTAACTTAAAAATATTTTGATTTAATAACAAAGTTTATATACTCTAAATGATAAAGTGATACAACAAAAAAATAAAATTGAACTTATGTATTACATAATTTATTTCAATCATGGATACTCTCCAAATTTAGCGTATAATACTTTTCCGTCATTAATATCAAAAAGCCAAAAATAAAATAAAATAAAATAAAGATTACAAGAAAAACAGAGAAAAATCGATTAAAATTTGTTGGTTTGTGAATTTTTTTTTTTTGAATTCTTTTGGAACTATCCTCCTTATCCTTAAGTCTACTTCCTTTGCTATCCCTACCTATACTTCCTTCATTTCCCACAGCGGGGAAGGATGCCAAGAACAAAGATGATTGATCTTGTTGATTTAGTAGTTCACTCAGTAAATCCTTTATCGAAGCAACGACTTACTCATAAGCATCTCGACCATTAAGACCCCAAAGCATAGACAAAGGTAGTTTATCGAGTAGCTCCACTAGTTGAACTGCCATCTATGACACAGTAGTGGTCAAGCTAGCAGCAGATGCGACTATAACACAAAGAGCTTTTATTTCACCAAGAAAGGCACTAAGAGAGTACCGAAGGAAAGGGAGATCTGCACAAATATCTTTTGATGTGTCTAATATAGCAGGGATAGGATAGGTGCAATCACATTCGATCGAGAGTCTAATACCCTTAATTAATAAGAAGGTATATTGGGGAAAAGACACTACCAAGAATATACTTATTGAGGCAAAAACCTTCTTTAGTAATCAATCGAGCGAAAAATCAATCATTTTTATTAGTAAGATGAGTAAAGGCCGCGAATATCATATAATCAAATGGTGTCTAACGTGGAAAAAGAACCATATAATATTTGGATTATCAATTGAATCAACTCTATAATTTAAATTTTTTATTTTAATTTGATATTGAATACATACTTAACATATATATATATATATAATATAATAGGAGATTAAATATCAAATTTAAATACAAAATTTAAAATATTAAAACATTATTTGAAATAAAGAATTCGGAGTGAAAAATATTGGTATTCAATGCATGAATAGATTTTGAACAATACCTAAGTGACATGGAATTCAACCTTGAAAATTTCAGACCAAAGGTCAAACTATTTTCAGTTCCAACAATTTGCATGCATGGTTGAAGACCTTTCCTTCCTCCTACAATGTCGGTCGCCGAATAGCCTTTCATTTTCCGTACATCCCTTCTAATTTTAGAAACACAATTTAACGACCTCAGATTTCCTAACGGTCTCCCAATTGTTGTCTCCACGGCAATAAATACCCTTTGTTCTCAGCAAATGTTTCTTCACTCAGAGCTCACAGGGGAATCCCAGATTAAGGTAGAGGCCCCTCAGAGCTCTGTAAAAATCACTGAAGAAACAGAAGAAAGAAGAACAATATATATCAGTGAAAAAAAAATGGGGAGCTTAGATACCAAGAAGAAGAAGGTAGCTGTTGCGGGGCTGGCCTCCATCCTCCTGGTGGCAATGGTCGTTGCCGTGGCGGTGGGCATCACCAAGGAAGAGGGAAGTGCTAATGTCGGTTCATCCAACAACAGCGGCGGCATCAGCACCTCCAGCAAGGCGGTGCAGGCCATTTGTTCCCCCACAGACTACAAAGAAACTTGCGAAAAGAGCCTCTCCCAGGCCAACACCACAAACCCTAAGGAGCTTATCAAGGTGGCGTTCAACGTTGCCATCAATAACATCGGCGACGTCATAAAAAACTCGGCTCTGTTGAAAGAAGCCGACAGCGACGATAGTACCAAACAGGCGCTGGATGTCTGCCAAGAAGTGCTCGAAACGGCTGTTGATGATCTCAAAAGATCGTTCAACAAAGTCGGGGAACTCGGCGTCAGAAAGGTCGATGAATATGCTGAGGATGTCAAGACGTGGCTCAGCGCCGTGATCACATACCAGGAGACGTGCATCGATGCCTTCGAGAACACCACAGGTACAGGAAAAATGATTTTTTCCTTTTATTTAACTATTTGCAATGATAATTGATTGCACTTTTGGTCATATGATATTAGGGTCATTGCGATTTTAGTTCTATAGTTTCAAAATTGTTCCATGATATAGTTTTTCTTACAATTTTGGTCCTATATTGGAGGAAAAAAATTATTCAGATACCATTAAACCTTCTCCACGCTTGAGCAGCATTCATTGTGGAAAAAATGATGCCCTTGACTTTAGCCTTATACATGTGTGTTTTTTTTATGCGAAAAGTAACCACTTAACGTCCGCGTTACATGTTTTTCTTCGTTAATTATTTGATGGACCTAAACTAAAATTACAGGAAAACTTTCTTATGTAACTAAAATTGCCTATAAAACTCAAATTGGGATGATAAATGTCAAAACTGAGACTAGAATCACAATAAGCCAATTACCCCACTATTTGCATAGTTCTTTATATATGCTTTCCTCGTCTAAAGCTCTGATTCCGTCCACAGGTGACACTGGTGAAAAGATGAAGAAACTATTGAAAACTGCCAGGGAGTTGTCCAGCAATGGCCTCGCCATGGTGACTGATATTTCATCTATTCTTTCGTCGTTGCAGCTGGGAAATCTTGGCAGCCGACGCCTTCTTTCAGAAGAAGGTAGGATATTGTACGGTAATGATCCCACTGATTATGCCCCCGGCGACGAACCCCGTTTCTTCAAGAATTTGAGAAGGCTTCTCACTGTCACCCCAACGTCGTTGAAGCCGAATGCCGTGGTGGCGCAAGATGGAAGCGGCCACTTCAAGACCATTAGCGCAGCCATTGCCACAGTGCCAAAGAAGAATAACAACACATTCGTGATTTATGTCAAGGCTGGTTTGTATAAGGAACAAGTCCAGGTTCCGAAAGGGGTGAACAAAATTGTGTTGATCGGAGACGGACCGTTGAAGACCAGAATCACCGGCAGAAAGAACTTCGCTGAAGGTGTTAAGACCTACCAAACGGCCACCGTTGGTGAGTTTATTCAACTTTCATCTCTTCATGTTCTAATTATCATTTCAAATCTTTTGTAACACGAGTACCTAACATTTTCTAACATTTTTTGTTACTAGTGGTGTTTCATATTTTATCCAAAATGATTAACGCTGCTTTGAAATAGAAAATGAAACATCGTTTAAAATAAATGGTACCCTAACCTCAAATACCATGTTGGAACTATTTCCCTTAGTAAGATCGAGTTTGAAAATCTTACATGTATTCCTCATGCAGCCGTCAACTCAGATGATTTCTTGGCCAAGGACATCGCCTTCGAAAACACGGCAGGCCCCGAAAAGCACCAAGCGGTGGCCTTGCGTGTGTCCGGCGACAGGGCCGTCTTCTACAACGTCCACATAGACGGCTATCAGGACACCCTCTACAGCCACACCTATCGCCAATACTACCGCGACTGCACCATCTCCGGCACCATAGACTTCATCTTCGGCGATGCCCTCTCCATCTTCCAAAACTGCCGCTTCATCGTCCGCAAGCCGATGAACAACCAAGCGTGCCTGGTCACCGCCCAAGGCCGCGTGGACCCTCGCAGCCAAGGCGCTATCGTCATCCAGAATGGCGATATCTCGGCAGAGCCAGCGTTCCTCCAAGCACAACCACCGCTTAAAGCTTACCTTGGACGGCCATGGAAGGAACTCTCCAGGACTATTATCATGCAGTCAAACATTGGCGGGTTCATTGCACCTGAGGGTTGGTCGCCATGGGCAGGAACTTTTGCATTGGATACACTGTACTATGGGGAGTACCAGAACCGCGGACCCGGGTCGAATACAGCTCACCGGGTTAACTGGAAGGGTATTAAGAAAATCACTCCACAGATTGCACAGAGTTGGACCGGAGGGGCAGCGTTTGGTGGTGATTATTGGATCAAGAACGCTGGAGTAGCATATGTTCCTACCCTCATGCAAGTTTGATTAATTAATTGTTTTTTTATATGAGTTTATTCTTTTTTAAAGTGAATTTTTGTTTGGCTCAATCCATGTTATCCACTTAGGTATAATCTAAGTAGGGTTAGGGTTGTAAATCATTGTATTATAGTGATAATGTTATTATTTTATTTTTTTGATATAATCCTGTACACATTGCACAATTGAGAAATTACCTACTTGGGCATGGCCCATCCCCTATTTTCTTTAAGTTATGATTTCCACAATGTAACAAAAATTTTACAAGCAATATTTAACATAACTCATTTTGTTGGATGGAATTGATTCACTGAAATAGGTTATTATTGATAGTGTAAATTTATTCCACCATATGAGTACTCATAAATATACACGTAGCCATAAAGAATTCATAGAAAAGATTAGTAAAATTTTGTAATTTCTCAAAATCCCAATATATCTAATGGGATTTTCTTTTATTGAAATATGCTTTTATTTCCTTTATATATATTACTATATATGATCGAGGTGCAAGTAAATTGAGCCATATGTAGGCCAAATTTAAGCACATAAACCCTACATAACCAACTTAAAGCGGTAAATTACTTTAAATTCAATTGCATACTCATATTTGTGTAAATTATATTGCATTTGATCAATAGGAAAGCTTGGAAAATATAATTTGGTGAAATTGACAAGATCGACCTCGAGTAGCGTACCTAAATTAGTCCCCACAAAATGCAACTAAATCTCAATATTGATATTTCATGTATTTTATGGGAAAATAATTTTAGGAAATTGCATTCAAATTTTGGAAATTGACTTCTACAATGAAAATGAAAAGTAGAAAATTGTGATAATAAAAAGAAAAAGATTGTAAAACCCACTGGGCTTAATGGAGTTCTTAGTGTTATTAAAGGAGGCCCAGTCCAACTCTCTCCTCTCTCTCTCTCTCTCAAAATCCCAAGCTCCCATACACGAGCGGGAAAACATTCACAAAAATTTTTGAACTTCTCTCTCTCTCTCTCTCTCTCTCTCTCTCTCTCTCTCTCTCTCTCTCTCTCTCACACACACACACACACACACACACACACTCATTCTATCCGTCAATACATGCATATACTTACGTCCACAACCCACCAGTCAAATTCCCCCAATTTCCCAACCTAGATTTCTTGATATCGTAGCACTCTGCAAGAAAGAAGTATATCTGTAATGGAAGGTTTTGAGTTTATGTGCAAAAAATGAATAGCGATTGCGACAATCCTGAGTCTTCCTCCGGGAAATTTCTTCAAACAGTACGGCCTCTTCGCGACCTCGAATCGAATTGGACCGTCGATTTGGCGAAGAATTTGGAGGAATATTTGCTCAAAATTTGCTCAGGGCAGATCTCCGACTACGAAGATGCAATATTCTCTGTAAATTTTGCCGAAGGTAAATAATTTGTTTAAAGAAAGTGTTTTTTTACGAGGGTGTCAATTTCCTTTTCTTTTTTTTTTTTGGGTTTTCTTGGACTTAATTATGAACTATTTTCGGTGTTCGGTGGAATTTGTAGCTGCTTTGCTGCTTCAGGGATCTGTGCAGGTGTATAGTAGGAAAGTGGAGTATTTGTATTCATTGGTTCTACATGCTTTGGATTTCATTTCCCAGAAAAGGTTTGATTTCTTGATTATTTTTTTCTTATTCGATTGTGGATTTTGTTATATGGGTTTTGCAAGTGTAGCTCTCTGTTGTTGGATATGACGTTTCGTACTTAATATAGTGCTTTTTACTTTTACAGCTTGGCAAATCTTAATTTGTTTTTTGTTGCTTTATATGGTTAAAATATTTAAGCTTGAAGTGAGTAAGAATTATGATTATGAAATCCAATGAATATTATTCAATTTATTAAGGAGTGAGAATCTTTCAATGTATTCACCCTTCCTAAGAATTTTGAGGGGGAGGGGTGGTAGGTGTTTTACTTGGAAAGATCAAAGATGATTAGCAGTGGTGCCACAAAAGTTTTTTAAACTTTTCTAAAATGTCCTTGGTGAATATGGATTAATTTTTTGGATATGGTTTGAAGCCTTCTGGTTGGTCATCCAACTGTAAATATCTATTGTGTAGCATCTAGGTATAGGAATCTCTTTGGAATCAAAATAAGCAGTGGCATGAGTTTGTTTGCTCAAGTATTATATGGAACATGCCAAACTGACATAGATGGCTAAGCACAAAGAACTTGTTTGCTTTGTATTTCATCTTGTTTTGGAGAGCTGATGGGAGTAGATGATTCTCTTTGTTGAATTGCTTCAGAAAAGTGAATCAAAACTACATCTAAGTGATTGGATATGTGTTCTGGGCATTTCTTTAATGCTACAATAGGAAAAGTGTTTCTCGTTAAAAATCCTGCAAATGTTAACATTCGGTTCCTTTGGCGTGCAAGTTTCAAGCTCTGTGGGCAAATAGAATATTGTGATTTCCTGAGGTGTTGATGGATTTTGACAGCCGTTGATAGTTGTAATTTTCTTTGGGAGGTAAACAGTAATAGGAATGTTTAATATGAGGTTAAGAAATCTTAATGATAAAATGCATATACTTGGTCCATGTCCACTTACTTGGAAAATAGATTTGTAGAAGTACGAATTCTACTGTTTGCTGAAGGCCAATAACTAAAACATTATTGTGAATAAATAACAACTTCACTTTAGCTATTTTGTAATCTTGTGGATTGGATACAATATGGAATATGTTTTGTCCTTTCTAGTAGGAAAATTATTGTTTAATATGCATTATTTGAACAGTCAAGAAGATCAAGCAGCAAGTGCGTCTGCTCGACCAGGAGCAACTGGTGCACATACTGCAAAAGATGAAGAGGATGATCCATTTTGGGGTTTAGATGATATACCTGGTAGGTTGTTTATGTCTTTGTACTTTGCAATTATGGTAGAGTATCACACAAGTTGAATGCATTGGATTAATTCATGTGGCAGTGGAAGCAAAGAATTTGCTGGATAGTGCAACATGTAGAGATGCGCCACCCAGTCATTTTGTGAGGCCCCCTTCAAATCTAGTTGTGCTTGAAGGTGAATGCTTAGATGCTGGTGGTGATGCTGGGGAGCTAGAGTCCTATTTGGTATGATAGGTTACTTGTGGTATTGTAGGAGAATTGCATATCCCTGAATAATAGCTAATTTTATTATTGCAGTTAGCCACGAGTGATCTTTACCGGGATTTCATCCTGCTGGACGCTTGTGATGCTGTTGCTGTTGACAATTTTCTTGATTCTAAAGCTGGCAAAGGGCCAAGTAATGTTTACTGGGGCAGCTCCGTAACTTCTAAAGGCCGCAAGAGCTTTCAGTCACCATCAAGACAATCTGGGGGAACTGGTCAAAAGTTGTCAGTTAAAAAGAAACAGGATGCTAATTTAAACCAGTCACCTTGTGTTGATCGTGTATTTGAACCTAATGACTGCAATATTGGGTGTTCTCCTCCTGCCTGTGATTTTCCTGCAGGCAGAAATGATGGAATGGGAGTGGGAGATGGGTATTCAGAACCTGGAGACTTGGACGACTCTGATAATGATGACGATCCATGGAAACCTTTGAATCCCCATGTACCAGGGAATTTGAAAATTAAACCTTATAAAAAAGGTTGTTCTGGATTTTTCTGCTTCATCTGATTTAAAGTCTGATGTATTTTCCATGTAATGCCTTCTGATCTCAATGTTTCTCATGCAGTGAAAGCTAGTATGAGGCTAGAGGTTGGTTCCAGGAAACATCTTTCTTTAACTTCGGAATTCCCTCTTGCAAAACTTTGTGGTCCTATTAGCACCGAACTAACTGAAATATGGGAAGCAAAATTTGGTGGCTCAGAAAAACTTGGAAAACCACCATCTCTTCCACTTTATGAGAAGGTTGCTGCTTTGGTGATTACATTTGCATCTTAACTTCCTTTTCTTTCATAAACTAAACTGCTATTTGCAGCTGCGGCAATCACTAGTTGTGGGGGAGACAAAAACAAATGATGCGTTCCATAATCGTGAAAATAATACTGAAGACAATGGATATGATAGTGGGGATCCAGATATTGGGCCACCAGATTTTGACATGCCTGATAATACATTCAATAGTGAAGATGTGCCTCCATACCAGGAAAAGGTTTGGCTCATATATATAGACTCACTCAATGTAATCAAAGCAAAAACATTAGCAGCATGTCTTCACAAGCCACTCATACTTTTCACTTATGCAGCATGAAGATCCAGATGCTCATGCAAACCTTGAAGACCTTTGCCGGTCTCACTTGGTAAGAACATATTTTTCAGCTTTTCTCCATGGACATTAGATATTTCTGTTGAAAATTTTGAGCCATAGATCGAGATGTTATTTGTTGGAGGGATTAATTCTCAATGTTTATATGATCCCGACAGCTACTACTGTCCTGCTGCTACATGACAATAATTACAATAACAAAGACAGCGACATTGACAATACTGAGTTTGTGAAAGTTGTTTTGATGTCATACTTGCTTGTAAACCTGTTATTGTAGGATGCTCTTCTTGCTACCCTTGCTGAAAATGAGAAGCAGACAGAATTGGCTACTCGAGTTTCTACATGGAAGCAAAGAATTGAGCAGAACTTGGAAGAACAAGTACATAATTTAACTCTTTTCGTCCATGGAAAATGTTCTCCCCCACCCCTCCCCAAGTACTTCAGGTTTCACATTTTGTGTGATAATGGTAGCCATTTATGCCAGGATGCACGTCCACCATTTGACATTCACAAATATGGTGAAAGAGTTCTGGATAAGCTATCTGTGGAAGGAGATGGTGGAAACAATGCCTTGTCATTTGGAGATGTAGTCAAGGGTCAAGAGAAGCATGATGTTGCTAGAACTTTTTCTGCTCTTCTGCAATTGGTAATCCTCCCATTGAAGAATTCTGACCCTTCTTTTCATTGTCAGGAGATAAGTTTGGAAACAATTGTTTCCAAACTATACATTGCTCTGCAGCCTCATTGTTGTGCATTTAGCAGCCTTTTGAGGAATGGCTCTAGTTCCAAGAACAGTAGTACATATTTTAGCACTTCTGAGATTATTTAAGTTACTGCAAGGGTCGGTCTTGTGAGGTGGGAAGTATTATGCAGCTTGGCATGGGTGAGTTGTATATTATTTTTCATATTTCTTGGTGCAGGTGAACAATGGAGACGTTGATCTGGTGAGAAGCAGCCCAAATATTACGTCAACTTGCCACTCAGATGTGAATCCGTTCTATGTGCGGCTGCTTACGAATGAGAGGAAAAAAGGAGTACTGCTTCAGTCATCTAAAAAGAGAGCTAAATCTCCTTTAGTGAAACATTATGCCAAAGTCAAAAGCAGCAAGGGGAAGGAGAATTGCCCTGGTGTTGATTCATCACCTCGACGATCTGCCTCAAGCTGCAGATTCTCTGTAAATCTGGGAAAGCCAAGCAGGGCTGGATGCACCCCTGAAGGCAAGAAGAGACGCAAATCCCGAATAGTTGCACCATTGGACATGCATTTTGCGGGATGACGCATCCTGGTAGACAAGGCAAATCTATATGTTTCCAAGATGACCGATTCCATTGTAATTTTAAAACCACCGACATAACCAAGTGAAAGATGATGTCTGTAACATTTGTTTCTCTATAACTCATTAGTCAGATGTAGTAGCATCTGGAGGTTCATTACAGTGTCGTAGGCCACGTAGAGGTTAGGTTGTCGTTGTTTATCCCTTGTGAAGAAGCAACATGAAGTTCTCAAAGTATTCTGAGAATTCATCAATGTACGTTCTCAGGGACTCCTATATGGAGCAGTAATTTATTGAGGCTAGTTTTGGTTTCCAATTGTAAATAATGCAAATACTAATTGTGGGCTACAAATTACTTGCAAGTAATTTCCGAATTAAAGAACAAAAAGAATATATATATATATATATCTCAGTGGGCTAAATACATTCATTCCATGTATCTGTATCTATCTGGACCAAAAATACGGTCAACTGACAACTGCTGCCAGGAGGGATCTTATCCCCTCTCTTAGCCCGCCACGTGTACAAAACGACACGACAACTTCTGACTCTCGCCCAATCTCGTTTTTACGACGGCTCAAAATTTCCGCAGAATGGTTCATTCACCTCGGTGTGTGAACTCGAACCGGGTCACTCAGTCCACTCTCTAAATCCAACTCGGTGGCCCCGCGGCTGGTCCCTGCCCCATGCGGTGGCGCTTTGCCGCTACCAACCGGCGATTTCTTGCTCATGCTGAGTAATCTCTTTAAGGACAATAACCGAGTTCCAGGTGAAGTTTGAGTCAACTCGTTCTCTAACTCCAGCCTCGGCGGCGCCACCTCTATTCTCACCCCCATAATTCCACCATTGGCTTTCCTCCTCCCGCCCAACGACGTCGTATTAACATTCGCATTACCATTCACGTCCTCGTGCTGACACATGGCGCATAGTCCAGACCCCGAGCTCGAACTCGGTTCTGATCCACTTACTTCCTCAGCCGCTTCCACCACCGTCGAAGACGGTTCGTTGCGGTTCTCTACCGGTTCGACAGGGGACCGGCAAAGGGGGCAAGTGGAGTGAGAATGGAACCACATGTTAATACACTCGATATGAAAAGAGTGGTTGCACTTCGGCAAGAGGCGTCCAACCTCGTTTTCTTCGAACTCAGATAAGCACACGGCGCATTCCAACGGGGGCTGCTCCGCCGCCTTGGAAGAGTAAAGAAAGACCGGAAGGGAATTCAGGACCGCCGGTTCGAGGCCACGGTCCACGGCGGAGGTACCGTGGTGGTTGTTCGCGTAGAGCACGATATGGGTCCGGGCGACGCGGCGTTGGCGGAGGTACCATCTGGCATAGATATGGAGACCCGCCAAGAAAAAGAAGAGGAAGAAGAGTGCAACAATGCCGGCGGTCAGCATTATTTTTTCACTAAAGGCGTACCCTTTTCCGGGCTGAGTTTCTACGGGGAATTCTCGGTCCATATTGCCCACCAATGAGGAGAAAAAGAAAGCTCCCTCTGGAAATTCAGAGGAAAAAACAGAAGAATGAATGAGAAAACAGGAAGGTGACGGAGATATATAAATATATATTATGTGAAGAAAATAGAGGGAAAAAATGAGGAAAGAAGACGAAGTTTCCTGATGGTTTCAGTGAAGAATGATGAGAAAAGAAGGTCAACGTTTTGGTCTTGAATGGAGTCCAACTTAAACTTCTAGCAGACGCCGTGGTTGAACGGGGAGTTGTCTGAAATGACGGAAAAGGGCATGAAGAGTTCATTTTGAATCCTTTATTTGAATTTGTGTATCATCCTATATTTGAATTTCTAATTCATATATATATATATGCTAAGTATATATAATTTATAATCAAGTATTTATTTAAAAAATATTTATATTCTCGACGAAATTATTATTTTTGGTGTTCTGTAAAATTTCCTTCTCGAATTTGGTGGGAATTAGTGGAAATTAAAATTTTGGGAGGTTATGGAAATTTAAGAATTTTCTGAAAATGTGGAAATTAAAGGCCTTTTTCGCGACCATTTGGTGTTTTGGTTTTATTTCTATTTTATTAGTTACTTTCATGTTATGTTTGAGGGTATATAACACGTTGTTAGCATTCAAATAATTCAAAACATGGACCTCACAATTTATTTAGATGTGTAGTCATAATACAGTCAGAATATATGAATATTAACTATCCAATCAAGTGCAGTATGTACAAGCGTGGAAATGACAAAGTATTACCTCCATCCTAAGTTGAAAATTGAGTCCAAAGATGTCTTCCAACTAGGTGTGCGATATGGACATTTACACACTAGAACCCCAGCAGACACATGCAATAACAATAGATGATTTATTTGAATTTCTTTGAAGACCAAACTCAGAAACAGAAGCAGACAAACAGTATGAAGCAAATTGTCAGATGTGAGTTCACCTTAACAAGATTCCTATCTCACATAATGAGCAACTGAAAATACAACTTCAGACCGAGTAAAGCATGTTTTTGCACAATTATTCAGCTGTAACAGATTTAGCACCTTTGAATGATATAACATTTGGAGCATCATTAACTATAACATGCAAGAAATTTTCGTATCTCAATCACTGTATAGTGTGAGAAGAACGAATTCTCATTTCATGGTGGGATAAATTCCAGGGCTTTTCGAAGTCATTACACATGCTTCATTATTTTCAAACTGTATATATTAAAAAAAAGACAAACAAACGAGAAAATGTTGACATTATCATTTCAAGTTTACAACCTTTAGCAGCCTGCTGCAACAAAATATAAGCCTTGAATGCTATAAGTATGGATGTGTTTAGCTCATCAATGCCTCAATCTATGGCGTCTTTCAACATCAAAGTGCACATCCAACAGACCTGTTATTCCAGCATCAATTTTTTGACCTATCTTAACAGGGCCAACACCTTTAGGAGTCCCTGCATAGGACGAAAATAACACCAGGGAACCTAAATGAGACAGTATAACTTAGAGGTACACCATAATTTGCTATAACATGAAAATCACTAAGAGTGCGCTGCATTGCTTTAAATTTAGTAATGTTAGTTATTCGACAAATCAGTTCAGTTTTTGGCATTCTATCTTATAGTTGGATTAACAGAGATGGAGAAAGTTGTGTAGTGTTTTAAGCTGATTCAATCATGGGCTACGGAAGCCATCATATCCTCCAATGTGCTTGATATGCAGCACCACCAAAAAAATAACTCAAATCATGTGGCACAGTCAAAGTTTTGTATTGAGACATAAATTTGCAAATGACATACAGAAAAGTATTTAAACAAAGCAGCAATCACGCTTGTCCTTACCTGTCAGAATGACATCACCCTCAAGAAGCGTAAAGATAGAACTGATGTGGCTAATCAAGAATGGGATCTTAAATATCATATCACTAGTTGATCCTTTCTGCCGTATTTCTCCATCAACCTACAAAGGAAAAGGATTTATTGACAGAAGCAACAGAGGGTGAAGCATGTTAAGAATAGAGAACAAGTAGTACCTTTAACCACAGTTCTACATTGTGAGGGTCTGGCAGCATAGATGTGGGTAACTGCAGAATTACAGTTAAAAAACTTAAGGATAAAGCGTTTTAGAAGAAAGAAGTGCTAATAAATAGATGACTCAGAACAAAATTAAATTTTATAAAGTTGCTACAAGTAAACTTAGAGGCAATTCATCCTTCAAGACCAAATATTTCTTCTTCTGCCACGAGTCTTTGAAAGTAAAACACTTGATTTTGTTCAATTTCAGAAAAAAGAAATCCATGATACAGCAAAGGACAAAACTTATCTTCTAGATGGCAATAGGGAGTGCGAGTAGGTTAAATCCTATATATGCAATAAGAAAACAGAAAATGGAGGTAGTTTTTTTTTTTTGAGTAAATGTTTCTACCTAAATATGAGTGAAGACAAGGAAGAGTGATGCTATTCCTTACATTCTATCAGATCCACCCTTGAATATAATTAGCACTATATATAAAGAAATGCAAGACAAAAGTACACTGAGTGAGTTCTTACAATAGAGCTGATTGGTGTGAAGGTATCTTGGCCTTTAGCTACAGACCACGGAAGCCCTGCAGACTTTAGCATAAAATTGAAAAGGTGAAAAAACTACAAGCATTTAAAAAGAATAAAGAAAAAGGAGAAGAAGAAAGATGGCCCACTAAAAGCAAAGCAAAATTTTAATGACATATGTGAAATAATATACAGAAAAAGATTATCCACTTTGAAATGGAGGGTGTTAGTGCACTTCTAAATTGCATAGTACTGATGCAGAATGGTTTACTATAAAATGTAACATTACACAAACCTTAGCAGTAGATTGGATCTCCCTTGCAGTCATATCCAAAGCAAGTGCATAACCTGGGACAAAAGAGTGTCAGCACCAAGAATTCGATGATGGGATAAATGGCTGACCTTCATCTTCAAGAAAAAATGATTGGAACTTTATGACGCCTCAAGAATTTTGAAGAATGTAGCAAGAGATTGCTTTCCTTTTGTTTTAGCAAGAAGAACAAGACAGGGTAGGGGGGGTCATTTGGTGTGAAAACTTTAGCCAGCCATATTAAGAATATAACATGAAACTTGAAACAGACATCATGCAATCCAAAGGGTTTGTACTTTGGATATCCTAGAAGATCTTGAACAAGTAGATCATTTCTTATTAGATGAATGAGCAATCAAATTATTTGATTGCAATATATGTAACTGGTTACAGCTTAATAATGTTGAACGGCATAGAATTGGAACACAAAACGAGTAATCAAATTATTTGATTGCAATACACATAACTAGTTACGGCTCAATAATGTCGGAAGCTATAGAAATATACCAAGAATTGGAATACAAAACGACCATCAAATTCTTTGATTGTGATACACGTAATTGGTCACAGCTTAATAATGTTGGAAAGTAAAGAAATTTAGCAAAAATTGGAATGCTAAACAATATATAGACCATAATATCTTACTCGCAATATGCTCAATGAATAAAATTCAACAACCAACAAGCTGACTGAATCTTGATTTAATTGCCTCTAAAAGCTTTCAATAGCTTGAAGATGAGCTAATGGGAGAACAGCTCCACAAATATCAAGCCCATTTTGCATAGTGAAAAATTCCTACTTTCTGATGAGCAATGAACTCAGCTTTATACACAAATACTTATAGTCTGTTAGCTACAGTCCACTAGAACTCAGCTTATATATATGTATGTACGCATAATACCTCCAACGTAGTCCATGGCCGTGGCTTCTGGCACGTCGCGAGCGCGTTGACCGATGACCACCGCCAGCTCAACCTCGTGATCCAGCGCCTCTAGCGGCTCCGGCACCTCAATTTTACCGCCGTTCTCCAGATACGACGACGTCGGCTTCAGAAACAGCACCGGCTCCTTCAGAAAAAAACATCAAATCAAATTAAATAATTCAAACATTTTGCATAAAAATGCAAATAAATTCGACACATACTTTAGGTACGGCATTTCCAAGTTCTTTCGCGTGCGCGGCGTAGTTTCGGCCGACGGCGATGATTTTGGTTCCGACTGCCAGAAGCTTCTGGTACGCCGATGCTGACGTGGCCATTTTCGGGGATTTTGAGGCTGTTTTAGTGGTTTTATTACTCGCGAAGAGTGTGTTACAGAGCGGTGGCGATAGTCTGAGGATCGAAGCAGACATATATGTATCGGCCTGTATGCATAGGTTTAGAGAGAGAGAGAGAGAGAAAGAATTCAACAAGTGTTGTACCGTTCGCAAGATTACTTGTACGTTCTATCCGAACAAAGAGTTGCCTTTTTGGGAATAATTTTCCAACGTCGACTTCAATTGATGTTGTGCCTTTCGCTTGAAACATGGTACATTTCGGAAAGGCCTGTTTGGGAGTAATATTTTCTGTCCATTACCCAACGATGTTGTGCATTTCGAATGACTTCTTGTACGTTGAAATTCATTCAATATTTTTTTAAATAATCTTTTATTATTATTTTTTTTCAAAATAAAAATGAAACGAAAAAAAGCAAAGATAAAATTTTCAGCCAATTAGTATTGTATAGGCATAATAATTATTAACATATTTAGAAAAATAAATAAATAAGATAAATTTGTAGTGTGGTGATTATTTTTTTGATATATGAAAAATGATAATTAACTTCTCTCACTAATTTTTTATTGATGAATATATAATGATTAATTTCTTTGAAGTATTTGATTGAATAGAAAATTTTGCTTGCGATATAAATAATATATTAAAGACGTTCATTATATTAGAAATATAATGTATTATAATTAAAAAATATGTTCAAAAATTGAAAAAAAAAACTACAGGAAGGAGAATAATAAACAGAGAAGAAAAGAACCCTGGATTATGGTGCGCCGCTTTCTGCGAATCTCTCTCTCTCTCCCTAACACGCACAAAGTACACACAGATAGATTCTCCTATACGCAGCTATCTTGCTAGAACCCCTTTTATTTAAGCTCACGATTGTGTATGTACGTATATATTTATATATATATACACACACACATAAAGGCATAGCAGGCTCCTCCAAATTGCTGGGACTGAGCGATTTCTTGCAATTTTTTGCTTTTTTTTTTCTTGGAAGGAAAATGGCGACGAGGGTTGCTCTGAAATTGATGAGAGAGTGTTCTCTATATAGGACAGTTAAATCCAACAATATTCCCAGGCATTATTTTTGCACTGGTGCTTCAACTGCTACTACTCACACTCCGCCTCCAATTCCCAAAAAAATTCCTCATTTTTCGAAAAAGGTAATCTTCTTTTTCTGTTTAGGTCTTACTATATTGTGCAAATGTAGCTTTTAACATGTAAAAATGTATTTGATGAAATTTTAATAGGGCTTGTGTGGAAGCAGCTAGAATGAGCTTGTTATTTTCTCCAAAGGAAAAGATAATTAGATGTTCTGCTTTTCGGCCCTTGGTCTCTCATTGTGTATATGAAAGTTACCTTTTTCATATGTAAAAATACGATCTTTTTGAGAAATTTGAAAAGCGATTTTGCAGAAGCAAATAAATGAGCTTGCTTTTTCCCCAAGAAAGGAAGATAAACTAAAACTTCCACTATTCATGTCTATACTATGCCTGAGGGGCATTTTAAGTGCGTGTAATGCCTAATTGATATCATGGTTTCTGGTGCCACAACATTTGCATTTGATTTAGGACCATTTTCCTTTCTGTATACCGTTTATTTGAGCTTAGTTTTTCATCTTTAGTTGATATTGTACTTATAAACTTTTAGTTTCTCACTTAAGGAAAGTTTTGAAGTATTGAACTTTTGTTTGTTCTTTTCTTGATTTCATACTTGGCCTGTCAATTAGAATATTATGGGTTTATAAGGTAAATTTAACTGCAAATGTCTGAATGGAAGTACTTCAGTGTGTTCTGTTTTATTTTTATTTATTTCAAAGTGCTTTAGATCTTGCATTTGGACTGCAGGGTAGGTTATTTACAGGAGCCGCCATAGGTCTACTTATAGGTGGAGGTGCGTATGCGAGTACTGTGGATGAAGCAACTTTCTGGTATTTGATGTTTATTTTTATTTTTATGATGCAACTTTTATTGCTTGACATTTGCAAAAGAGCAAATAAGATTTCTGCATGTCCTGTGACCTGTGCTACCCTCATAAGTTGCATTTTTAATATGAAGGTTGAATCATAACCTCTTTCTTTTTGCAGAGAACTGACAACATACCTTCAAGTTTTTGTTGAATGGTGTTTAAAGGAAGAAATAGGAAATGGAAGAAAGATAACTTAAAACATCAAAGAATGAAAACATATTTGACTGAGAATTGATTGAGTAACTGTTCCTTGTGTGATAGTCATACTATTCTTGTTGTAGGAGGATATATTAAACAGGAGTTTGGTAATTACTTTATTAATGTCATTAAGAAAACTTAGTTATGGTTAGAATAGAGATTATTGCAAATTACCATACTTGGTGCCGCCGTATCTCCTGACAAATATTTGGGGCTTTATGATCTTCATGAAATATACCCATATGTGAAAAAACAATTTCCATCCATGACCTTCTACCCTATTACTGAATATATCTCAACTTCTTATTGTTACAATATGACACACATTGACAAGGTGCCTATATTTTAAATTGGCTCAACCCACTGTTCCCAAAATCAAAGGTACTTGATGTCTAGATTTATAGCATTGTTAGCAGAAACTGTGAATTTTGAATTTCTTGGGGATTTCTTTGAGTTGGTCTAGCCCTATATGAAGCTCAGAAATTGGCAGAGTTCTTTCCTTGTTTCTAAACCCCAAATGTTGAACTTCTATGAGCCTTTTTCTCTTGAAGCTTAGACCTGGTTTGTAAATTAATATGAGCTTCGCGTTGAACTTGAGATGGCACAAGTTCACGATTTATGTTAGTTACGACCACAAAGTAAGTTAGGTTTATAAATTTGATGCTTGGTCTGGGGATGTCAACCTCATTTACTGCCATTGTAATTCCAGCAAAGAGGTCAGGTATTTGAATATTTTTTGTAATTATTTTATAATTGTATATGCAAATATATATTTCTTAAAATATTTCATACAAGCTTGAAACAAATTCAAGACAAGTCTACACTTGCCCACGCTTGGCTTCAATTTAGATTTGAGCCTTAATATTCAGCTCAAAGATGATTTGGTTAATATTCATATTAGGCTACGTTTATAAGCTAGGTTTCAATGCGAATTCTAAAATTATGTAGCAAATGTGTTATTTTGTTAATGAATTTGAAGAGGGAACTGTTGGTTGTATGTGAATGGAACTTTAATTTATGCATATCAACTACTGTTAAGCTTACCCGTGTAGGGTGTGAAACCACTTTCAAATATCATTCGAAGTTCAAATCTTTGCTATACCTTTAATTTTGTCTGGAATATCTACTTTGACATATCTTGAATCATGCAGTGGTTGGCTATTCTCCGCGACAAAACTAGTCAATCCTTTCTTTGCATTTCTGGATCCAGAGGTTGCCCACCGACTTGCAGTTTCTGCTGCTGCTCGCGGATGGGTTCCGATAGAAAAGAGGCCAGATCCACCAATATTGGAACTCGAAGTTTGGGGCAGGAGGTTCTCCAATCCAATTGGTCTTTCTGCTGGTTTTGACAAAAATGCCGAGGCTGTTGAAGGCTTACTTGGTTTAGGTTTTGGTTTTGTGGAGGTTGGATCAGTCACTCCAGTTCCACAGGAGGGTAATCCAAAGCCTCGTATATTTAGATTGCCAAAGGAAGGGTAAGATTGTATTTGTAACTTATATTCCCTATCCAAAAGCACAATTTTAAGTACTCTATTATCCATGGGACTATGTAAACTGTTACGTAATATGTTATGTAAAATGGCATGCTCCTATCAGACTCTTAGCTTTGAGAATTTGTGGCAGTGCTATCATCAATAGATGTGGCTTCAATAGCGAAGGAATTGTTGCCGTTGCAAAGCGGCTGGGTGCGCAACATGGTAAAAGGAAGTTGGAAACATCAAGCAGTTCATCTCCGACAGGAGATGATGTTGTACATGGAGGGAAAGCTGGTCCTGGAATTCTTGGGGTGAACCTTGGAAAGAATAAGACCAGTGAAGATGCCGCAGCTGATTACGTACAAGGAGTTCATACATTATCACAATATGCTGATTACTTGGTATGTGATTTATTTTGTTTTGTCTCTGTTTTTTCTCTAGCTTATTGCAATCACACTATTTGAGTATGTAATGTTTCTGTTGATTCTTTTAGAAATGTTAACTCTGGTCAGCATAAATTGTTGGATCTGAAAAGATATATCAGGTGCACTTGTTATTTTCCTGTACGTAATTCAAATTAGAAAAAAAAAATGGATGTGCAGGGATAAAGCTGTAGGAATTTCTGAGAAATCATTTCCTCTGAATTGGTGATAGGAACATAGTTTGTCATAGGAGATGAGTATGCAATGGATCGGACTGATGTTAGATACGCTGAACAATGGAACACACATGAACAGAATTTTATATTCGATAAGCTTGACCAAGATTTCCTATAAACTTTTTCTTTCTTACCGGATTTTTAGAGCTGGTTGTGATGAGAGAGGATCATGGCTAACTGGTGTTGGCGGTCATGAAGAATGGATTGGTCAATTGTCCACAGCAATAAGCAAAATAAGGGCAGACCTTAGACTGTGGCATTCTACTGCTGGGAGGGTGAGGGACGGGGGCAACCAAAGATTTATGCATGCTGTTTATTTGTATTTACGTATGTCTTTCTTCTTAATTTTATTTTTTATTTTACAGGAATACCCACTGAATCTTTACATGTATCTTTGCATAATAAAGTTATTTCTGGAGTTGAAGACCTCCTTACTAATTTCCTGTTAATTATCGATCAGAAACAGTCTCCATGTAGCATATTTTTCCACTACCAGTAACTCGAGGCTTGGCTCTGCTAAATTATATCTTGTGAATATAATACTCCCTCCATCCCAAAGTTATACTCCTAATTTGACTTGGCATGGACTTTAGATGAGGGATGAAAAACTGAAAGTTTTTGGTATTTTTGCACTTTTATCCTTTAAAGTGGCGGTTGGGAGTTAGTAGTGTTGTATCATTACTTTAAGCGAAAGGGTGAGTTTGGATAATATTTCATTTTAGGAAATGGAGTTCTAATTTGGGGCATCCTAGAAAGGAAACATGAGCAATAAATTTGGGACAGAGGGAGTATGATCATAATTGATGTTTGATATATATAGTTTCAGAAAATGGCAGGTGACTAGTACGAAGATCTTTATTTATTTTATGCTGTCTCAGCTTCAGGTTTTATATTGTGATGTCCCAGCTTCAAAATACTTCATCTTCTGATATCTTTGTTGAACAGCTATTTGCTGATCTTATAATCCATAGGCATCATCATGTAGGTTATCAATATTTCGTCCCCCAATACACCTGGACTGCGACAACTTCAGGGAAGAAAACAATTAAAAGACCTTGTTAAGAAGGTATGGATCTTACTTCTTTGTTAATCCAATTGACCAATCTACGTTGGAGACTATAGTCACAGATTAAGCACAGATATAGTTTTACTGTTCAATTTTGTCAGGTTCAAGCGGCTCGTGATGAAATGCAATGGGGTGAAGAAGGGCCACCTCCATTGCTTGTGAAAATTGCTCCAGACTTGTCTAAACAGGATCTTGAAGATATTGCAGCGGTATGCACATATTTATGTTCTCACTAGTTTTTCCTATGTAACAGCCTTTGAAGATTTGCTCTCTGTGTATGTAGGTTGCTCTTGCACTTCGAGTAGATGGATTGGTACGTTTTTCCTTATCCACTATAGTCTCTTGCACCATTTTGTTTGTTGCCATATATGATATCTGCTTCATGTCCATAATTGTATTTCTTGGTGGCTACACATTGATAGGTTATGCTTAAAAATTTGATGTCAAACGAGATTCGGAAGATCAATTTTGATGCGAATCTTGTTCAATTTTCAGCCCTATTAATAATATTTTTCAAAATAAAAATATGAAGTGACAAGTAAGAAGAGATGGTTTTATTTAATTCTAATTAATACACCATTATCTGTCAAAAGTCATGTGTGGATATTAAGGCCACAGATAAGCAGATTTAGTTGGTTAATCAACCCTAACAACTAGAAAGTTGAAAATGTTACCATATGTTGCATGCTACTAAATTAAATAGGGATGTTCTTGTCAACTTATATCAGAAGCTCGTGTCCAACAGTTAATTGTTCATTTGACTCTTTAGTGTGATCATTGACATAGAGGTCTTTTAAATGGAGTATTTTGATAGTCAATTCTAGGCAGAGTATTCCTGAATGTTCATTTCCCCTCCACATGGAACTTCAACATGGTGAGATTTCTGTGGCTTTGGCTATCGAATGGTTAAAGAATACAAAAATACCTGTAAACTATATTATCATAACATCTTAAAATTGCTATGTTGGTTGAAGCTATGTAGCAGCTCCAGATGGGACTCTATTGCAATAAAGTATCTATTTTCCTATGATAAATTTCATGATCGAGAGAAAGCACAGGCACTGCCTTTTGCCTTGCCTTGGTAATTTGACAGCTTAATTTACAGCTTGAGTTTGTTCAAGACACAGTAAGAGGGTGTTTGGCGGAGCTTAAGCTCTTCAAAACATGTTATAAGCTGTTTAAGAGCTTATAAGTTGTTAACAAGTGTTTGGTAATTTTTTTTTTTTAAAGAGCTTATAACATCCAGAAAAAAAAAACTATTTGAGAGCTTATAGGCTTCTTAAAAAAAAAAAGTACCTCCACCTTAACTTAATTTCAAAATAAGATCTTATTTTAACAAACTCCTTTAATTTTGATAATTTTAATTACAAAACTGCATTACTAACATTTTAAAAGCTCCATGATTTTATTTTATCCAAACACTTCAACAACTTATTTTTAAAATAAGATCTAATATCTTATAAGCTCCAAAAACTAAAACATCTTATATAGGAGTTTTATAAGATCTTTTAAATAAGTTTAGTCAAACACCCTCTAAATATCATCTACAGCCTTAGGTGGGACTTGGGAGGCCCTTTCTGCTTCCCATAAGATAGTTGGATGAATTACTTCTGGAACGAGCATGGTCAACTGAGTGAGATATTAGAGGATGCTCACCTGTGGGAGAAAGTGATGCGCATATGTGATTTGATTTACAATATCTGTTTGATACTAAAGGCAAAAATTGATCTGTTACCATCAAAACCTTCTTAGATTAGAATTACTTGTGGTTGAGGTTATCATGCCCCATGATGTTATCTTAATCTTGTTGTTATCATGCCTCATGATGTTATGTTAATCATGTTGCTAATACTTATGCTACTATGCTTTCTCATGCAGAATGATTGAGTTTGGTAAGGTCTACATAGTGATTTCATTTCCCAAAATTTCATTAGTCCAAATTTACATTTAAGGCATACTTCATTTTCATTGTGTGTGTTTATTGCAATTTCTGTATTGTATAATCTACTTTAGCATTCATCATTGTTTGGTGCGAGATGATTGTGAGAATCAGGCATGCTTGACCATTTTTTAATTCTATGCTTGTAGATCATATCAAACACAACCGTTCAAAGACCCGATACTGTAAGTAAAAATCCTGTTGCTGAAGAAACTGGTGGCTTGAGTGGAAAGCCGCTCTTTAATTTATCCACAAATATACTCAAGGACATGTATATTCTTACAAAGGTAATTTAGTTTCAAAATGCTCTGTTATTATCGAACAGGTTGTTTTTAATCTACTAGTGTTGACTCCTCTGCTAGTGTTGAGTTTCACTTCTATGTGCGACACATGCATCAATTTTCTTAACAGAATCCAAATAAACCCCGGTGAAATACTTGCTTGCCTTTCGTACATTTTATTGATGCAACTCATGTGTCTTATGATAGGGAAGGATTCCTTTGATTGGCTGCGGAGGTGTTAGCAGGTAACATCAGTTTAAACTTTGTTACCATAATTATGTCATAGTATGCCATGAACTTACCCCAATGAATTGTTCAGTGGAGAGGATGCATACAAGAAAATTCGAGCTGGAGCAACTCTTGTTCAGCTTTATACTGCATTTGCATATGGGGGCCCTGCCCTTATACCTCAGATGAAGGTACAGAAAATTGCTGTTTTTTCCAACATAAAGTAAATGGCATGATGAAGTAGGAAAAGTTGGCATCCAGAAGTTTCAAAATAGGCTAATTTGTGGTAGGAACTTGGTTTCAAGGAAGAGAATCCGCATATTTCCTATATGCATGAGAAAACTCATTCTTGCCATCCTTTTGTCCGTGGATGCTCCTATGATGCATAAAGCTCCTGAACGAATGAGGAATTTTAGAGCTTTATATGTTACATGCTTTTGTCTTGAACCGTGCTCTCTCACTTACATGTCCTTGCACGGAAGTCAAGGCATTTAGATTTGCATATGAGCCTCACCTTTAACTTTGTTGTATGATCATTCAAAATTTCAATATTCTTATTTATCCTCTTAAGATAAAACCTAAAAAAGACTGAACGATATGCTAGTTTACCTATTTTTTATGTCTTTTTGATGCTTTTCTAGGCTGAACTCGCCGAATGCTTAGAGAGGGATGGTTACAAGTCTATTTATGAGGCAGTTGGAGCTGACTGCCGATAGCCTGAAAGCAAAAATCCAATCTCAAGTGGTGTTACATGTTTGCTGCCCATTTTTACCCCAATGTACAGCCAAGATTAGCAATCCCGACCCCCTGGCTACAAAATTTTGTTAAGTTTATTTTTTACTTGTGTATTGTTAATTTCTTTTCTTGAGAAAATTGTTCTACTTTTGCATTTTCCCCATTTTTGATGAGGTGAAATTGTTTTGACATGTACCAGAGTGGAAATTTTGACCAGTTTTGCAATTCATATTGAATTGTCATAGTATAGAATTTTATTCAACATGGTATCCCTTAATATCTTGATATTATGGACAATGGAATTGTTTGTATTTAATGAATTTGAAATTTTGAATGTAATAAAACCGTTCTACTTATATATATATATATATTATTCAGTCATGTTACTTGACAGAATTGTTTCATATTTATCAAATTATTTGAGTTCAACTTATTTCAACTAATTTGAGATTGGCTCATTTTGCAAACACAATGGATCACAATGAGCATATTAGATAAAGTTTGAACTAATTTTTTGATTTGGTCCACCTTTAGTTTGTAAGCCTTTTGTGCATACATGTTTTACTTCCTTATATAGTAAACTTTGTCTTGAGTTGAACAAAAATCAAATGTTTATTTTGTTTTAAAACTACATAATCCCTGGCAAGAAAAGGTGATTGGGGTGGATTTCAAAAAATTGATCAATTAACAAGAAATGAATTATTAGGGCAAAGGAGGAAGAATGTGGTCCTATTCACTATTTTATCAAATAATTAAGGCAGATGGTTGATGGAATTTTGATCATGGCTATTCATGGAGTTGATTGTTAACTAACACATGTTGTGGGTCAAAATTGAGTAATTTTAAATGCATTGCTTGCATGATGGTGCTAACCAGAGACCTAGTTTAAGTGGGTAATATAGATCCCACAAAATGAGATCCTATATTTGAACTCTACTAAAATTTATAAATTTATCTATTTTTATAATATTTAATTTTTTATAATCATTAATTATTAACTGCTAAATACTTGATGATTGATAGAGTCATGTAATGATGCAAATCATATAACTAACACAATGCTTTGTCAACAATTTTTTTTTTTTCCTTTTTCTAATGAGGAGCCAAGTGTGAAGATTTGGATAATGTCATCTCACCACACATATCAATGTTATCTCAAAAGGCTCCACCCCACCCCCCACCCCCCACATAGTAATTTTCCACCATCTAACCATCTTTTTAGAGCCCTTCCAATAACTTGATAAGAACTTTTAGCCATAACTAGTAAGCTTGTTTGATCTTCCATGATCCATCAATGGCTTATTTCAATGTCTACATCATCACCACATGGAGCTTTAAACATCACCTCTCCAACCTTGGAAAGCAAGAGAGAGAGAGTAAGGGAGAGTCGTTAAATTTAAACACATGCGCTTTTTAAATTTGGGTGCATGAAAATAAACATATTATCTTACTTTCGAGGCATCCAACACCCTTGGATTTAAAGGGTCGAATGATGAACCACTCGACCCTTATAATTCAAGAGTTGAAGTAAACCACGATAAACAAACTCGATCTACTATAGGATGTCGTCGTCATAAATATCTCCAATATTCTGATGCACTTTTGACACCAAGTTATAAAATGAAAAAACACGTTATACATGAAAAATATAATCAGGAAACATCATGCCCCTCCTATCAACTTCATATCATATATAGAGCTGCATGGGAGAGTACTTTGTGTCTGATTTTGTACTCCATCCTTCTTCTGTAAAGTAAGTCAAGTTGTACTCTGTACAAAATTGTAACAGATTGATTCCTATTTCCTCACAAAGATGAATATGTGAAACGTGCCATAATGAATGGAAGATTTGTAAATATGCACTAGTACTTCAAACCAAGTCGAAGATTTATCTTAATTGAAGTCGTTGATAATATTTTGAATTTGGCTCGAACTCGACCCATTTAGTTTTGCAAACGTGAAAAATATAAATTATTTAATTTACGTGTCATACTTCGACTCCAAAAACTTCAGCCCAATAAAGAAACCAAGCCCTAAACAACTACACATTTGCTTAGAGCCTAAGGGGCAAGTTTGCACTAGCTTTCTCCTGTGACAAACCACTATGTGCACCCCCAACAAGAAGCACCACCAATTAGGATAAGTAAAAAAAGGATAGAATTCTTAAAAACAAAGAAATAATAGTCAAGGTATAGATCTTAATAAGAGAGTATTCTTGGACTGCACAGAACAGAGACACATGTGCTATGCATCTAGTAAGCAATTTTCAAACCCCATGGGCCTACAAGAAGATTATTACTAACACTAAGATCCAGAAGATCTCTTTAGGTACTTAATCTTTGACTACAACCGATTTTTGCTCTAGTTCAATCTTAAACCCGAGCAATAATTCATTAGGATTCAAACTTTTCTTGTCAACAAAAGACACTAAGCAAAGTGAATGTGGGGCAGAACAAAGGCATTTGATCTAATGTCAACTTTTCACAAGTTGTGACTTAGTCACTTTAAGTTTTCAGACAGATGATAAGATCATTATCATAGCGGTGGTTAGTCCCTAACATCATTTCTCTCGGAACTCAAGTCACATACGTTTAATGTCATCTTAAGAAGAGAGATTCGATCTGTCCAAGAGTGTTTTAAAGTTAAGACCACGCGTAAGCCCACAAGAAAATCTTTGTGGCTCACTAAAAGGTGAGGATAGCCAACGTACGAGCTTTTCAAACCAACGATGTGAAAACCTCAGAGCTGTTATAATCCATTGTGTGAATATGAACCCTGTTGATTCTTTTGGTTCTTATTACACTTCCTGAGACTTTAGGACCAATATACTGCTTTTCTGATGTGACCATTTAAGCATAGTACTATTCTCTCTTAACAACAGTAACACCTAAGGGGTTCAATTGGAATTTGAGTGTGTTATCACATGACCCTTCTTTGAATGGTGATAAGAAAAGCTGATCTTGAAACTCTATTTGTCTACAAGATTATGAGAAGTGGGGATAATAATTATACACGGTTTGATTTGTCGGTCATTGGTGCAATGGTTCCATATAAGTGTGACAATATTATTTCTACTGCAAGAACTTAAGTCTTACAAACTATTGTCTCAAGAAACACACACATAGACATGATACTTTCGGCAGTGGAATTAGCAAGGGCTTAAACATATCTAAGGGCGGAGGTGAGGTTGGAGGCTGGTGTTCAAAGCAAGACCGCAATTTTTTCAAGATATGAGGATTTTCAACATAAGAATAGGAATGATAGATTTTGTCGTCACAAAGGCAAATGTTTATTTCACAAGAGTCGGTGATAACTTTTGACCCTAAGGGGAGAAATTATGATATGCCTCCAATCTTTTCAACCAAATGAAGAAAGAGGCAAACAGAATAAACATTCAGATGTATTTTGCAACAATTTTCATGCCTATAAAAGTGCTCAGGTGTGAACTCAATATTCCTATGCTAACTATGCACAGTCTTGCGTAACATGCATGGATGCCCATAGATGCTGTTCTGCAATTCTTTGTATGATGTCCATGGCATGCATCTCTTGATAGAGACAATGAAATATAATAACAACTTGCAATTATAACTCCAAAAATAGCTAACTTATACAAAAGGGTAGCATACTTCGCCTGTGCTTTCTTAGTTGAACCTGACTCGCAAAGAGAAGAAAAATGTAATGCCTACAGGAAGAAGGCTTCTTGTAGAAACTTTCCTGGAGAAGGAATGTGCTACTATTGACCAGATGGAGTTTTGCCCCCGCAATTTGTATACAGTACTTGACTGCAAAGTTTCACCTAAGCACAAGATGGAAGGTTTTTGCTTAGTCGAAAAACAGTAACTGGAATGTGACTTAGACCTGAACTGATCGCTCCCAGTACAATATATATTCTTCCCATCATTAACTTGATAAAGCATGATGGAGATATAGTAATCAGATTATGGGTTTTCATTGAGGTTCTTCACAATAATGAGAAATGATAATATATCTTAGTGAAAATCAAGTGCTTTGATAATCTTAAAGTAATACATAGTCATCTATTCAACAAGAATTATAGGCAACCTAAAAATAATCAAATTACAGATTGTGACCATGACAGGGAAATATATATATATATATATGTATGTATACATGTACTCTACATGTGGAGACAGATCCTAGATTTAGGTAATGTTATGTTTCTGCATGATTTTCTCAATAAAGGAAGTAGATATGTTCTCAAATATTAGGCAAAATGACAAATCAAGGTTGAGCAGTCTTTAATTATAAGAGTTTAGAGCACAAAAGCACTCTTAATGTATAATCTTTCAGTTAAAATAACCGTTTAAAAGGGAAAAGAAATTTAAAACCGATCATCTCCAGCCCTATAAAAACTCCCTCCTGTCTAATAAAGTGCTATCTCTTGCTCTCCCTCTAGTGTATGGTGAGAGCCTGCATGTTAAAGTGTAGAAAAGGATACATGAGCTGTAAGATCCTCTCTACCACATTACCACACAACAAAACAAGAGAGGAGAAAACAAAAATAACAAAAAGGAAAAGATGGCTGCTGGACAGACCCAAAAGAACCAGACAACAAAAGAGGTAAGAAAAAGAAAACCTTTAAGACTCCAAGAACATAAAACTATGCAGTGTATGATTTTGCTCTGACAATTCTGTTTTGTGTTCCTTAACAATGCTAGGTGATGGAGGAACTCAAAAATATGATGGATATTGGTTTCCCAATATTGGCTATGGGCATATTGAGTTACCTAAAAAACATGATATCAGTAGTGTGCATGGGAAGGCTAGGGAGCTTGGAGCTAGCAGGTGGCGCATTAGCCATCGGTTTCACCAACATTACTGGTTACTCTGTACTTTTTGGCCTAGCCATGGGGATGGAACCACTCTGTACCCAAGCTTTTGGTTCTAAAAACTTTGCTATGTTGTCTCTCACTCTCCAAAGAACAATCATACTGTTACTTTTTGCATCCTTACCCATTGGAATGCTATGGATCAAACTTGAGCCTCTCATGCTATGGCTCCACCAAGAACCCCAAGTGGTACATGTTGCAAGCCTTTACTGCCGATTTGCAGTCCCAGATCTTATTGCCAACAGCCTACTTCATCCCATACGTATCTACTTACGCAGCAAAGGGACAACATGGCCACTGCTCTGGTGCACTTTGCTGTCAACACTTCTACATTTTCCCATCACCATCTTCTTAACTATCAGTCATCGTCTTGGTATCGAGGGAATTGCAATTTCCACCTTTATTGCCAATCTTAACACCTTGCTCTTTCTTTTAGGTTATATGCACTATGCTCATGAGAAAAGGATTCCTTCCAAGCACTTAGCACCACCGTCTAAACAACTTGGTTTGACAACTTCACCAGGGGAGGATTGGGAAGTGCTACTCCGACTAGCAATCCCTAGTTGCTTGGGTGTTTGCTTAGAATGGTGGTGGTATGAGTTCATGACAATTCTAGCTGGTTGCTTCAACAAACCCAATGTTGCACTAGCAACATCAGCAATAGTAATACAAACAACTTCTCTTATGTACACTTTGCCTTCAGCACTTAGTGCATCTATTTCAACTAGAGTTGGCAATGAACTTGGAGCAAGTAGGCCAGACAAGGCACGTTTAGCAACTTCAGTAGCCATAGCGTTGGCCTTCTCCACATCAACTTTTGGGTTTCTGCTGACTACCTTAGGAAAAGGAGCATGGAGTAGGGTCTTCACCAGTGACAATGAAGTTCTTGACCTAACAGTGACTGTGCTACCCATTATTGGACTTTGTGAGCTTGCCAATTGTCCACAAACCACCTGCTGTGGGGTCCTCCGAGGAAGCGCTAGGCCTACCATTGGTGCAGGCATAAATTTTTGCTCGTTCTACCTGATGGGAACAACTGCAGCAGTAGCTTTGGCCTTTTTCTGGGAAATGGAATTCTTGGGCCTTTGCTATGGCCTTTTGGCAGCTCAGGCGGCATGCCTATTATCAATTTTAGCAGTTATCTATAAAACAGATTGGGAGAACGAGTCATTGCGGGCGAAAGCGTTAGTTGGTGAAACCAATGAACATGTCTATGCAGATTTAATTGTGAAATGTGAGGAAGGAGCAAATAGCTATTGAAAATGGAAAAGTTCAAAGGCAAAAACTACACGCAGATAAGATTAGTAAGGGAACAAGGAGGTGATATTCATCATTCTCTCTGCAATCTTAAAAATCAAATGTCCTAGAGATTTACTGTAGCACTCAGGGAGTAAAGCCAATCAGAATTTTAGTAGGCAAGCAAATTCCATGCAGAGGAGAGAAGTGAAGCCACTTTGTGTGAAGTGTACTGGTCTGGAACAATATGAATTGTCCTTTGGTAAGACTGCATAGCAAATACCTATAGATGATAACTTATGTTACCATAGATATATAAGTACTTTGAATTTCAATTCTCTCTCTCAGGGGAATTTGTATCAATTATCATATGATTGCTTGTCAGGAATAACTCCCACCAGATGCCCTCACAATGTCAAATTTGCATAATTACAGAATGATTTAGTGGTGAAAATTATAAATAAACCATTTTATATTGCACTGATGTACACTTCAAAAAAATAGACTACTTGCTCCTGCCCTAAGAATACTGAAAAAAGGTCTATTCTACTTGTTAAAGAAAAAACATGTGAATAATCGAGAAGGGAGTGTTGGCTTATCACCAAGGATCATCATCGTTATTGTTACTGCAATAAAGAAGATTTACAGCCATTGGAGTTGGAAGTTGACTTCTTTCCTTACCTGAGATACCATCGTTTGGTTATTTCACATCTCAGTTTGGATAATACGGTCCAATTCACGTGTAGAATACCTCCTGCCATTTTCTACATCTCATCAAATTGCACACTACTGTGAACTTTGGTTCTCAATCAGTCCATCCTCTTTGTTGGAATCTGCAGTGAAAATAAATTCATAAATTACAAGATCATAACGACTAGCTTTCTCAGTTTCAAACAGTAGATCAGTCCAAAACAAATTTATTGTCTTCAACAACAGTTCGATAGAGTATCTCCATCTAAATGAAGCAAAGAGCAGAATATGTGTTTGTAGTTTGAAAGTAAAGCACAAACAAATTCGGAATGAAGCCATTACCAGCATGCAAGTGTACACATATTTATATGGTCTTTGTACCAAGCCCAATAAAAATAAAAGACATGATTTTCAAATCAGTCAAAAGCGTCTATCTGATAACTATTGCTCATAATCCCAACAGAAATACAAGACTGGATTAGATGCCTAGACAAAAATACATTATGGTAAAACTTCTTTAGATTCTTGGATGTCTGCCTGTATCTACAGACATATCTGTCACTTCTGAGCCTGTGGTACCATTGAAGTTCTATTAAGAATTGTGCTTATCAGACCAGAAAGCACAATATGATCCTGCAAGTCAATCAGCGGTTACAAAAAAAATTAAGTAGAGGGTACGAATAGTACCAGGCAAACAAATAGCGCTGTTGATAATCAACTTTTTAAAATAAAAAATCTAGAGGCAAAGCTCAAACTGTGTCATATTCATCAATATGAATAAATTACCTGAACACTGTGTATAAAGGATATAAATAACGTGAATTCTTAAACTGTAAGCCTCAAAAGTGTATAAACATTTTGCCATATTCTTATGCCAATAAAAGATTTTATTTTAAGACTAGAAGCTTATGCCCACGAATGGGTATGGTGAACAAAGAGCTTGTCAACAAGAGGTACACAGAGAAGATAATGCATAAAAAGTTGAGACTGAACCAGGACACATTACTCTTGTTCAATCAGCTTTAAGAAAACACACACACACACACACACACACACTTCTATTTCTATGCTCTCAATTCAACTAAAACATAATCCTCCAAAGCCTACTTACCAACATAAAATTCCAAGACTACCCCCAAAACCACCTAAATTAAAGGAGAAGAATTCAGCTTTCCCCCAATTTGAAATTCTAAATTGTGCTTCCCAACACCCCCACCCCCACCCACCACAATCACCCCACCCCACCACCAGATCACTCCCGGATGATAAAGCGCAGGAAACTAAGCAGGAAAAACTTCCCTTAGAGTTAACATGCCTAATTTTTCACAGTACTGCATTCTCACTGCTCTACTGGCATCACCTTGCCTTCAATTTTTAAGTATCTCCCCTTTATTCATCAATATATAGTTACTTTCCAGCAATTTAATATCCATTAGTGCTTTTTCTGCACGATGGTTCCTAACTTATGTGGAAAATTAATGCTTTATATAAAAATCTGAAAACTTTCAACTTCACTATTAGAATAAATTGCAGCCTAGTGCATAAGCTATATTTTCCTCTAAATACTAACAAGAACCTTTGAAGAACATTAGCGAAAGAAAGCAGCTGCATGACAAAAATACTAATAATAATAAGGAAACAACAGAATTCTAGCACAATAAAGAAATTTTTTCTTAAAAGAAATTTAAAAAGACAATACCTTTACAGCGCAATCACCATAAATGATCAGATAATGTACATTGATTATCCAGTAGAACAAAAACGAAAAAAGAAATTATCACTATGTTTGGTCCTCAGATTTAAGTGAGAAAAACAGTAAAAAAAAATTATTTTTTTTTACTTCAATATAATGTGCTTCATTTTTTGAAACCTTTCCTTTTTATTTTCTTTTTTTCATCAAAATTAGGCTCCAAACATAAAGGAAATTTTCTGAAGAAAATAAACAGTATATTGGCTCAATTTGAGCAAAACTTAGAGGATTTTGAACCAAGTAATAAAATTCAAACTATGGGCTCACTAGCGCTGCCCAATTAATAGATCTTGTCCTAAACAACTTAAGTTCAGATCTCTTTTTTTTTTTTTTTTTGGTTATATGTTTTAGACTCATCAATATTTATTACTATTAGTATGAGTTTTTGAAGTGTATTTGGCAAGGGATGATGGGGTTTGTATATAAATCTCATTTTAGTTGTTTGAAGTATATAAATTTAAGAAAGGAATTTGGATTTAACAAAATTTAGCAGGAAAAGTTGAAGTTAAACGAATGTTTTTTTTTTTAATAAAAAATGATGAAATTCAATTTGATTTGAATTTATATTAATTTATATAATGTATTGTTTAGTACCGTACAGTTGAATGTCAATTATATGTATTCGAACACATAACTGCTAACGAAACACGATCAAGAGTGGACGATGCGCGAATTAAGTGACATATTCGTCCAATTAGCAAGTATTCATCATAAGAGTGAAAACCTTCACGAAATGATACAATCTGAGCCTCTTATCGCAACCAATTTGATTGCCGAGGCCACGTTAATCCTGATGGTAAACTTGTTTTGCATTTCGATAAATCACAAAATAAGTGAAATTATATTCAACAACTCGTCCAACAACATATATTCAAGTGTTTTGTACAATATTTTGAAAATTAGAACGGACTAGTCGATTCAACTAGGAATTTAAGGTGGATTCGGTCCGATTAGGCATAAAAATTTGAATTTTCGATTTAACCAATTAAAACCAGTCAAATCGATCAAAGCCTCTCAAATTGGCTTAACCAATTTTTATTTTATTTTATTATTTTTATTTAAAAAAATTAAATTTAATATTTTATCATATTTATGTGGTTATTTAGATTTTGTATTTTGTTATATATTTTTTTAGATAGTTATTTATCTTTTTTTGTATATAATTAAAATGAATTACATAACAATTATTCTTACATAATATAATAAGAAAATATAATTAATTTTCATTAGATCAGTCCAACGGACGATTGAACCAATTCTACCGATTAAACTGCTAATTGATAATAAAATTAATTTGATCACCGATAAAATTATGAAAACAACCGTTTTGTAATAAGAAGGATTTATGTTTTGTTTCAATTTTCCTCACCAACCAAACACATCCTTAATCCAGTGACATGTGTCGCATGATTTTTGGGATGGGCCCAGTATACTACAAGTCCTCACCCTAAAAACACGTAGCCCAATAATTCACAACAGTCCAAATTCTGATGTCAATTTAGCTTTCAAGACATTGGGTTTGAGAAGTGGGGCCCAAAAACAGAAACAAAGCCCAATGTATTCTTTTTCTGATTATATTTTTGGGCCGTCATTAGGGGTCCGTCTTATCTTACATCCAAGTCAATCCTAAAAAATTCCCTATTTGCCCCTTATCTTTTCTTCTTGTCAAAATGTTGGCTTTCTTTTTTTCTTTCTACTTTTTATATTTCAATAAATTAGTTAAATTACTTATTATCGAATTAGATAAAATAGTCAATTTAACTGGTTAATACTATATTGATACTCCAAAATTATATTATAGTTTACAGAATTTCCAGAACTTAATTGGGATTTCACTATTAATGGTTAACTAAAAATAACTTTTCAAATTTAGTTTGAGATAACTTCTTAAATATACATTCCAAATTATTTTTTATAGTTCAACAAGTCAATATATATATATGTAACTTACCACTTTGGCTGGTTCTTCAATTTTTTTTTACAGATAATTCGAATTTATGATTAATTAAATTATACATGCAACGTACTTCTGTGTTAAGCTAGGTGATTGTAATTATAATGTACTTAATAGGAATCATTTGAGATCTAAATGTCCAAAAGATAGACATAAATATCTTTAAATTTAGAATTGTTTCATTCTTTGTTAGTATGGTAAAAGGAATAAGTTGATTCTTTAAACTACTTTGTGTTGTTGAAGTGATAGGCACCTAAAAATGAATAATATGAAGTATCCCATTATACAAAGTGAGAAATTGAGGGAATTATTGAAAAAGAAAGAGAAGGTACAAGAGGTTCCAAAACCACAATAAATTGTCACCCATTTTGAAAACAAGATAGAAAAAGGTATAGTTCCTTGAGTTCAATTTCAAGAATTTATTTGAAAGAATTTCATGATGAGTGGGCAAATATTCTTTCAAATTATTTTATTTTTACATAATACTTAGATGAGGAAGCCCAACTTTTAGAAAGACCTTGGATTCTAAGGACTAAGCTAGAGTTACACACAAAAGAAAATTCAATTTTGATTGAGACCTCATTTAAGAGTCAAAAGTAACATGTGAAATTCTTCTTGAAAGTGAAATATAATATAAAATATGATATGTATATAATTCTTCTTGAAAGTGAAATTAAATATAAAATATGATATATGTATAGATAGATATATTACATAATGTAATAGCTGATTAGTTGAAACTTTTTGATATTTAAGTTAATATTTTATATGTGATAGATATTCAAATATAATTAGGGATGACAGTGAGTCGAGTTTGTTTGGATTTGAGATTTGACCTGTTAATATTTTTAAAAACTTATACACAAACCTGCGTCAAATTCGAATCCGATAAATAGACTCGTTAGACCCGCTAGATTTATTTTATTATTTAAAAAAATATTAAAATTTATATTTTATAAAAATATTACTATTAAAACTTTTTTTAAAAATATATTTTTCTATTACAATATTATATGAATATATATAATAATTTTTTTTTAAAAACTAGGTCGAGTTTGAATCGAATCTAAAAATAATAAATTCACAATCTAATCCAAACTAATTTATATTTTTTAGATCCACCCCAAAATATGGCGAATGTGAAATAGGTTCGAGTTTTACCCAAGTGTCTCTATTTTATAATAGTAAATGAGGGGTATTAAATGAGCAAGAGTAAGCTCAAACATAATGGCCAATCAATCAATATATATATATATATATAATGCCCTAAGCAAGGCCTAGGGATGTAGGAAAATTCTGTATACTATTGTTTGAACTTATAAATGTAACCCAAGTGCAGAAAGGGAATTCTAATCATAGGTTCAAAGATTACAACATTCCAAAATAATTAAATAAGCTTAAGCAACCAAATTCATTCATTTGCAAGATGATAAATACTTCTAAGTGCAACTTTCAAACCCCAAAATTTTAAACATATTATTTATTACTAAATACGTATAATTAATCAATATTTATTAGGAATAGTATTACTTGATTTCAAAATTTTAAGTTTGAATTTTAAAAAATAATACTAAACACGTATTATTAAAAATTATATTTTAATTTAAATTTCAATAAAACCAAAATAACATGTATGAATATGATAAAATAAATTAGGGAGTTGTCCTTTTGGCATGTTATGTATCAAGAAAGGGAAAGGACCAAGGATTTTCATCCTTTATCTATAGAAAGGGTAAAATAGTCAGTATCTTTATTTGATTGATATTGTAGACGTGCCCCTATGATTTTTCTGACATGGCCAAACAAGGACTGAAGAAAAAGTATGAATAGTCACATAATATCTATATGTGGATGTGAAATTACCTCTCATGTACATGTGTCTTTGTATTTCATGTTTGGATGCATATCCAACTTTTTTTTTAATAATTAAATATTCAAAATTTATACTTCAATTAAGTTTTAGAGATAATCACCATTTTTAATGATATGTTTAAGATAAATTTGATCGTATGACACTCATAACATTATCATATCTAAATCAGACACGTAATTTATTCTATTTTCTATAAAAATAGCAACATATAAATATAAAGATTGATATCCTTTTTAATCTTATTAGATTTTTCGAGAATATGAATCATCATCGATAACCTTTTATTGATAGATTAAGTAGCTATATATGCCACATAGTGCTACTTGTTCATATATATATATATATATATATAATGCCCTAAGCAAGGCCTAGGGATGTAGGAAAATTCTGTATACTATTGTTTGAACTTATAAATGTAACCCAAGTGCAGAAAGGGAATTCTAATCATAGGTTCAAAGATTACAACATTCCAAAATAATTAAATAAGCTTAAGCAACCAAATTCATTCATTTGCAAGATGATAAATACTTCTAAGTGCAACTTTCAAACCCCAAAATTTTAAACATATTATTTATTACTAAATACGTATAATTAATCAATATTTATTAGGAATAGTATTACTTGATTTCAAAATTTTAAGTTTGAATTTTAAAAAATAATACTAAACACGTATTATTAAAAATTATATTTTAATTTAAATTTCAATAAAACCAAAATAACATGTATGAATATGATAAAATAAATTAGGGAGTTGTCCTTTTGGCATGTTATGTATCAAGAAAGGGAAAGGACCAAGGATTTTCATCCTTTATCTATAGAAAGGGTAAAATAGTCAGTATCTTTATTTGATTGATATTGTAGACGTGCCCCTATGATTTTTCTGACATGGCCAAACAAGGACTGAAGAAAAAGTATGAATAGTCACATAATATCTATATGTGGATGTGAAATTACCTCTCATGTACATATGTCTTTGTATTTCATGTTTGGATGCATATCCAACTTTTTTTTTAATAATTAAATATTCAAAATTTATACTTCAATTAAGTTTTAGAGATAATCACCACTTTTAATGATATGTTTAAGATAAATTTGATCGTATGACACTCATAACATTATCATATCTAAATCAGACACGTAATTTATTCTATTTTCTATAAAAATAGCAACATATAAATATAAAGATTGATATCCTTTTTAATCTTATTAGATTTTTCGAGAATATGAATCATCATCGATAACCTTTTATTGATAGATTAAGTAGCTATATATGCCACATAGTGCTACTTGTTCATATATATATATATATATATATATGAGCTTGAATTATTTAATAAAAAATGATATTGAGCAAGTAATTCGAGCTCAATTATATTTATACTTATAATATTTTCTTTATCCTAAATTGATCTTTTATTTTCTCTTTGAAACATTATAAAATAATATTTTATTTTATTTTTTCATTTAAATGATGCAAGCAATAGTATAAATATAATAAATTTTTTACTCTTTTAATTTACATCTAAAATTCTACACCAGTCCAAGGAAAGAATAGAGTACTATTTTTTTTTTCCTTGATTAAACTTGTGTACAAATTAACCATATGTGGAAATTTGAGTTTGGAAATGCTTTTTAACAGCTCTCTAAAATGAAGAACATTTTCCATTAAATTGAGTTTTTTATATTTAATTTTATTCTCTAACTCATAAATTTATGTTCGGAGCGATTAAATATTTTTCTCATTTAAAAAAAAACTATTTACATTTATTTTTTTAATACCGTTTTTTCTTGTGTGCCCTAAAGAATTTTTTCATTAACTTTTTTAATCTAGCCTCATGGTGTCGGATTTTATTTTCTTTAAAAAAATATAAAAAAAAACTCATGATTTTGATATTAAAAGAATTTACATATTGTGTTTTCTATTTTTGCAAAAGCTATCAATTATGGGTTTTTTTGGTTATAGCCTCTTATGTCTTTTGCACTCATTTTTTATTCCACAATATTTTTAATATTATATTTAATTTTTTTCTTGAAAAAATATTAAATATAAAAAAATTCGACGCATTAGCCCCACACTCTCGAAGCTTATTGCCCCATCCCAAATATGTGAAAGGTTTCCATCCTCAGTCGCGGTACATAGTTCCCCAAGCGATCAAAACTCTTATTATGATGTGAAATTCTATGAATGAAGATTCAACAATGTTTATCCAAATGTTATAGTTGAAATATCTATTTCGAGTTTGAAACGAGTCTTGATTCAAATTCATTCTGTCCCGATCTCGTTCTATTTAATTAATTAATTAATTTTTTTTATTTTAATTTATATGTATTTAACACATATTTAAAATTTAAGATTTTTTCAAATTTTAACTTGTGTGGCTTACAAGGTGATGTTTTTTAATTTTTTCAAGTCTTCTTACCTTCTATCTTCATGCATTGATTACACATATTTTTCTTAGTTTAAAAATAGCATTCTGCATTTAAATTATTTATTTTAATTTAATATTTTATATTTATAAATACATGCTAATTATATATTTAAATAACAATAGACTTAGTTAAAATAAATGAAATGAGAAATATACACTTAACTTACAAAATAAATTTAATTTAAAATAAATAAAAAAATAAAATTGTGTCCACATTCATTTATAACTATTGAATATTCAATATTAAAGTATATAAGATTGATATAGGTTAAAACTGTCATCACAAGAAAACGACAAAACAAAAGAAAATTCAAAAAAAGAAATTGAAAAAAAGGGTAGAACTGGAAATTTACACTAACAAAATTGATAGCTATGTGAAGGATATATACGTGGCAGTTAACAAGCACTCCAGGTTTGATCGTTGGCTACGCTAACGCCCCCGTATTACTGCTGTTTCTCTGGTGGCTCCCAACCCACCCCACCCCAAGAAAACCCTTCCAACCAATACTCCTCTATTTATTTTCCTCATCTTTCCATCAACCAAAATCTCCACCTCCACCAACCCCTCCGCCCTCCACCGCCACACCACCACCACCAGAAGGGAACATGAGATGGTGGGACTAAGTGTAATATTGGAAAATTACAAGGATCTTTCTGCGAAGAAAACTCCTCAAGTTATCAGCAAAGGAAGCATGATAAAACCACCTTCCTCCAGCCCTTCTTCTCCCAGTAGTGCTACTCCTTTATCTCCTCTTGGTTTTTCAAGAAGGAAAACTAAAACTCTGACAGATCTTGGTTCTAGTTCTGGGTTTCTTGACCATTGTTCTCTCTGCAAGCAAAAACTCTTGCCTGGCAAAGACATCTACATGTACAAGTAAGGATTTCTTCTTTTTCAACCTCAAAAAACCCAGGAAAAGGGAAAAAAGAATTAAAGAAAATGGCTTTAACTCTACTTCCCAAGAAAAAAACAAAAAATAAAAAAATAAAAAAAATCTGTTCATTTGTACTATAAATCAAACAATACTAGAGTTTTACCCTACACTGCCACTCTTAATGAAGACTGTGTGACTTAGCTAGCTAGTGTATAGTTACACACACACAGATATACATACATATAAATTTGTAATAGCAATAATATACAGATTTTATGATGGCTACTTTTTTTTCAGTATTTTGGTTTTTTGGGTATCTCTTTCGGGTTTCTTGTATATAAAGGTTTGGGATTTATTTAATTTATTTTATTTTTTTGGGAATGAGAAAATGAGTGTATAAATTTATTATTGTTTGATGCAGAGGGGACAGGGCATTTTGTAGCGTGGAGTGCAGATGCAGGCAGATTTTCATGGATGAAGAAGAGAGCACCACATCGAGAGAGTACAACTGTTCATTGGCTGCTAGGAAACAACCTCACCAGGCCACTTCTACACCATCTTCTTCCCGCAGTGGCAGAGGGCCCAGAAATCGTTCAAATGCATTTGCATGCTGAAATTTTTGGGATTGGTTTCTTTTTCTGCCCTTGCTACATTTTGTTTCAAAACTTTGATGCTGCCCTTTTTTGCCTTTCTTTGGAAAGAAAAAACAAAAAAAAAGTTTGGGGTAGTTTTGCCATTTCATATCAGCCCATGGGATTTTGTTTAAGGTTACTCAAAATGGGATTGTTTTTTCTCTTTTTTTTTTTTTTGGGTAAATTAAAAAACCGTTAAGGCACTATCTAGTGAAGAAGTGAGATGTGCGACTGGTACAACAATACTTCTAGTAGATGTTACCTTTCACGGTGCACGATATATATATATATATATTTATCATATATATATATATATAAATGTGTATAAAATATGATATTAAGATACATATTACTAGAAATAACATCTCCTAAATCGAGTTTGAGGATGTTGGTTATACATCTATTTGTATTGTGTATGTGTGTATGTTTGAGTGTGTGTACAAACATGCAAAGATATGTTATTATCATGGGATTATTCGATTGGAATTTTGCATAAGTTGTTTTCATTGATTTATTTGGTTCTCTTTTTTGTCTCCAACACAAAAGCACCCTTGAACATATATGATGCATGGCATAGTGGCATTCTAATGTTCTTTCAAGAAACAAGATCCTTATTCTTGGATTCTGATACTAAGATTATGGTCATGCAAATATATTTCATATCCACTCGCAAATTTTACTTGGTTTAAAATCTTACACGATTCTTATACAATTTGGAATGTCAATCCCATATTATGGGACTCCATCATGTGCAAGAGTTCACTAGGAACATGTGATATGAGTTTGCAGTTATGCCTTCTCATGCATTGAACATACTTTTTTCTTGGATGTTAGGAGCCAAAGAAAAATTGGGCAGCTAGTCTTTCTAGTTATGGTTCATAACTTTCTACTAGGAGATCTTAAGTTTACTAACTTGCGACAGTAGTATGTGAGCCACCGACCTCGTTTTAGTCGAGGGTTTCATTTTAATTGAGGTTTTATTAGAGCTTTTGTAGTTTAATTAATGTGAACCATCCATCTCTTTGGTTGAGGGGTTTCATTTTAATTGAAGTTTTGTTAGAACTTTGGTAGTAGATTCTCTCTAATTGGACAGTAGTTATGATTCCACTTGAACATAAGTACTGCTAAAAAAATGGTATCAAATAAATTTATTTTTTTTAATAATTTACACTTTAAATTTGAGGTTTTGCGAAGTCGATTTATGAATTTATGATTTTTCATATAATTTGCAAAATATTAAAAATTTTACATATAATCTGCAAAATATCAATGTATGAGAAGATAAGTCAATATCAAGATCAATCAATATAAAAAATTACTTATCACAATTAATATCAAAATCATTCAAGTATTGTATCATGTAATATAGATATGAATAAAATGTAAATCATTCGCTCTTACTCTATAAAAGAGAAGATATATTTATATAAAGAGGGATAAATCTCTTTGTCCTTATCAGATTAGTATCAAATATTCTAAAAGATTATTTTTCTAGAGTTGTATATCAATAGAGTTCTGTTTGTTATAACTATAAAATAGCTTAAATTCATATTTAAACTTATTATATTTTTATGTGGACTTAACTCATCCATAAATAATTTATTTTGACCTAAAAGGCATAAATTCAATTCATTAAAACTAATTTTGGTCATGTCAAGTCCCAAAGAGTTCATTTGATCACCTCAAGTGTTATGAATCCTATTATGAATTCTCTGTTTCAATTCATGTTTAATTTCATATTATAGATAGACGTGTATGTAATATAGTAAATAAATATTTGAAGAACTATTTTAGACAATATGCATCTATGATCTCCAATGAAAATCTTCATAAATTGTCAAATGCTACTACTATCTAGTAACTTTTTATGGTTTTCAAATTTGATATGGGATTTTTACAAATTGCTACTACTAAATTAGTAACTTTTTATGGTTTTCAAATTTGATATGGGATTTTTACAAATTGCTACTACTATATTAGTAACGTTTTATGGTTTTCAAATTTGATATGGGATTTTTACAAATTGCTACTACTAAATTAGTAACTTTTTATGGTTTTCAAATTTGATTTGAGATTTTTACAAATTTCTAGTACTATAGTAGTAACTTTTTGTAGTTTTCTTTTCCTCCCATAGTAATTTGTGGGAGCCCATACAATTAATTGTACAACCACCATTTATGGGTTAGCATTTCCAACTAGTACATGAAATTGAATTAGTTGCCATTGCCACATATTTTTTTCCTCTCTTTTCCATTCAAAATCAAAGCAAAATATTTTGTAATATTTTTCTAATAATGAAAATGGTAAATGCAGACAAAATATGGTACTTTTGTTACTCGTGAGAAAAAAATATTCATTTTTGTTGTGGATGATTTTGATGAGAAAATTAGTATTTATATAGTTATATAGGATTTAAATCAATGTATCGAGCGGTTCGATTGATACTATTTACAGTCAATACTTTTTATATCAAAAGTAACACTATTTTTCTTGTGTTCACTATTGACAGTAATAAAAGTTATTATAAAATATTTTTCTTGACTTTTGAAAGAAAATAGAGGGAAAATGCAAATTTCTTGTATTGCAATCGATTTTATTTGCAATAAAAGTATTACAATTTGTTATGTATTTAACATTAGTAGTAATAAAAAATATTACAAAGTCCTTTATCGAATTTTTGAACGAGAAAAGGGAGAAAAAAATTTGCGACAACTGACAAATAGTATTTGGGGTGACAATTTGATCTAAAAATATTATTGTTGACAAAATTCTACAACATTAATGGGGTAAAGTGCTAAGAAATTATTTTTTGATGGTAAAATACCAAATGATTAAGTTTTGGGAGATGAAGCCATTATTTTGAGATCATACAATAATTTAATTTCAATGTAACAACCATTTTTTTAAAACTACATTAAGATAAAAAATAAGTGGAACTCATTAATATTTCTTCAAATTTCATTCACTCTTAAATAAATATTGTTATCTGAATGAACTTTTATTATTTCAATTTGCAATCAATATGTTTCTTGAAATCAATACAGCTTTTTGCAACTTGGATCAAACTTTTGAGTTAATTTTTCTAAGTTTATTTGTAAAAAATATGTATATATATATATATAACATTTGTTCTTTGAAAAATAAGAAAACCCACAAATATTACAATATATATAAATATAATGTGATTGAGAAAAATAATAGATAAAATAAACAAGTAGAAATAATAGTTGTGGGATGAGAGGTAGATAGCCTTGAAAACTGTGCTCATAGAAAATATCGCCTTCTTCCCATACTTCTGCATGCATCATAATTCCATAAAAATCATTTAAAAAAGATTATCCCAAAAATTTATTATGGTTTAGAAAAAAATAGAAAAATCTATACTGGTTATGCCGTCTATGGAAAATTCGAGGCACGACCAATAGTTTCTTGACACGTCATCAGTCCTAGTATTGACCCGAGTGTAATTGGTGGGATGACAGCTGGTTCATAAACGCCGCTTGCTCTTATGAATTCAAAATGACCGTATAAAAAAAAGGGAAAACAGCGACGCGCGTGGGAAGGCGTGGAGGCACTTCCGGTTGGCAGATGAAATTAATTAATGTGATAATGTCCTTCAACTTTTTCATTAATTAAGAAATTAATGAACTTTAATATTAGGGATGGGTACATATGTTTATAGGTTAGGTGCTAATTGGATTGGGGTCTAGAAATCAAAGAACGTTGCCAAAAATAATGTATTTTTAATTTGTGGGTTGATATCATATTATAAAATTCTTTACTATATTATTTCTAATAAAAATTATAAAATTAATGTACATATTGAATGAAATTTTTTTATTTTTTTAAAAAATATTACCATTCACAAATGGCTATTGCTTCTTTTCTAATGTTTAAGAGGATATCATATAAAAATCTAAATAAAATAAAATGCTATCACAAATATTACAGTGAAGTGGGACATTGACGAAAAGAAAATTTATCAAAAATTATAAGAAAAAAAGTAGATTAAGATTCTTTTTTTTTTAGGAAAATGGCTGCATTAATGTTAAAAAAGAAGGGGGAAAGATTTAGTGTTAAATAAATAGAGGAAGTAGATGAAGAGACAAAATCAAAAGAGTTTCTAGTGAAAATTTATGTGAAAAAGTAGTTAAGGTAGCAAAAATGCTAACTGACAAGAAACATTAGTTTCGATAGTGTAAAGTGACAAAAATATAATTTAAAAATGTGACGTCTAAGTTAGTATAAAAAATCAATTATTTTTATGAATGAATGTGAGTTTTGGTAAATGTTGCACTTTATGCATATATAATTAGTACAATATTTATGTTTTAAATATTTTAAATTTTATAAAATAAAATACTTAATTTTTTTATCTACACAATCTAGTAAAATATATAAGGATACAAATCATACGGTCAAATTACACTCTCTTGTAATTATTGTTTTAATTTTTGCTATTCTTTATGAATTTAACATCTCTCATTTTTTCATTTTTCATTTTATTTTTTCATCCTGTTTTCTAATGCGTCTTTTTTCACTAGCCGGACCGTGTAGTTCAATCTCCTCCAACGAGAGTGCGATTACCGATTAGCCAACCCAGCCACAGAAGGAGAACACCCCCAAATCGTAGAAAAAATGGCAAATACACACACAATACACACGTATCTACGTGTATTTATCTATATATACTTGTATATATATATACAAGTTTATCTATATCTAAAATTCACAATCCAAACCGCACTCCAACGTCACTGTACACACTCCCGGGCACGACATCTCCTCCTTGCGTGCCTCTTGTCGCCATAAATACCCACCATATTCATCATTTTAGAAAGATCCCGTTTTTCTTGAAACTAAAAATCAGAAAATTAAAGCAGAGAAATGAACAGCTCAAAGGGAAGAACAACTCTTGATGTGGGAGCTGATGGGGTTGCCATCGTCACCATCATCAACCCGCCTGTCAATTCTCTTTCATTTGATGGTACTGTTATTCTAAAGTTTGTATCTTTTACAGAATACAGATCTTTTAATGAGTCTTGATTTTGAATTTTATTTCATGGGTTTACTTTTCGAATTGTGCTATTACTTGTTACCTCTGTTGTGTAATGTTAATCAAGGGTTTTTGTTGGTTTTTTGATATGTTTGTGGATAAGGGTTTAGTTTGTTGTAAATGTGCTGCCTTAATATGTATTTCATTTTGGAGATCTACTTATAATTGATCATGGGTTTATAAGTTTTTCCCCGTTTGTGAAACTTTAGCTATAGGAAAAAAAATCTATTAATTTATTTTTATTTTTTTGGTGGCTAGTTAGGGAGAATTTTAGCTAGTATAATGCTTTGACTATCAATATGTTGCTTGAGATTTAAGGACATTTTTTGCTACTTATTGAGATGTTTGGCTGGTAAGGCTTTGAGGATTCAAATTTGCATTTTCTTGGTGGAAGTTATTATGGTCCAGTTGTTATTCTGAGCGTATCTTGCTTGTGACATCATGTTTGCAAAAAATTATGCTTTTGAAAATGTGTTAACTTCTGGAGAAAGAGGTTGAAGTGCTGCAAGTGTAAAAGTTGTGGATGGTTGTAAAAAATTCTTGAAAATGGGCATACGCGAAGATGGATGTTGGTAGTAACTTAGTGCTCAATTTGGAACGAGGATTTAGCGGAGGGAAAAGCAAGGGGAAAGAAAAATCATTAAAATTGGATATCTTCACCTTCCTTGTGACACATTAAATGTTAGTTTTTATAATTTTTTGAATCTTGTTAAATATTATGAACAACGCTTTTTCTTTTAACTAGATCAATTATGAGAGTTTCAATACTATTTTTTTCATTAACCTCCAAGATCCAGACATAGCATAAATTAATTTTGTGTGTGAAAATAACTGTGATTATATAATAATTCTATGCATATAAGTACATTTTGTGTGGAAAAGGTTGCTTATAGCTTCAAGCTTTTATCAGCTAAATTCTCGAGTGTAGCAAAAGTACTAGTTCTAAGTTTTATCAGCTATATTTATTGCTAACTTTAGCCAGGAGCGGATGTGCTTAGATTTAGATGTTACAGACATAAACGTAATGATAGTTTAGTGCATATCCTGACCATTTGCATCCAGTTCCCTCTTAAGTCACTGCAACAGGGCCAAATGTGACTTCATTTGTGATCATTGTTTGGAGATGGCAGTTAGTAATTGATTTCATCCTTTCAAGCAAACACTTAATTCTCCTCTCTGTTCTGTCTTTAGTGTTGAACAGCTTAAAAGACACCTGTGAACAGGCCTTGAGAAGAGATGATGTGAAGGCAATTGTCATCACAGGTAAATAAAGATAAACTGTTCTTGACATTGAACACTGGGGATGGCTGATGTATGAGTTGGTACTTTTTTCATGTGTTGAGCAGGTGCACAAGGAAGGTTTTCTGGTGGTTTTGATATTAGTGCATTTGGGAAAATTCAAGATAAAAGTGGTATGTCATACTCTTTGTATCTTGTTTTTGATTTGTTGCTTAAGCATCTCATCTGAGCTAGTGCCCTGTTGGATCACAGTCCAAGCTCCAAAACCTGGTTTTGTATCTTTGGAGATTCTCAGTGATATTGTGGCAGGTATGTTGTTGAGAATTTTCTCCTTTCAAAGTCTCGAGAGATTTTCCATCAAACAGGATCTTTTCTTATTTTGTTTATATATAAATACTTATTTTTGTTCAATTCATGGGTTACTTTGTGTTCAGCTGCAAAAAAACCCTTTGTGGCTGCCGTTGATGGTCTTGCCTTGGGTGGAGGATTAGAGGTCGCAATGGTAAGTTTTGCCATTTGTTTCAGTTCCATAAACACTTATAAAATTCATGGAATGACCTTTTCTGTCTTGCTTCAGGCCTGTCACGCACGGATATCTACCCCTAATGCTCAATTAGGATTACCTGAACTGCAGCTTGGGATAATTCCTGGATTTGGAGGTACGATTTAATTCATGAACTTGATATATTTTGTTGATATTTTATTGAATTTTTAATCAAGGTTAAAGCATTCTCACAGTATACACTGGGTCAATGAGTACCCAAGTTTACTTGATGTCTGTGTTGTCATTTTTCACTTTCTAAATTGTGTGAGTGGTTGCTAAAGCTTACTGTGGCAGTTGTACTGCAATGTCCTGTCATGGCATCATTTTCAATTTCTTATGTACAATCTCACAGTCATTAATTATTTCAGGAACACAGGCGCTTCCACGCCTCGTAGGTATAGCTAAGGCCCTTGAAATGATGCTGGTAAGCTTTGAATTTGCGATTTTCAATGTGCAAGCTTAATTGTTTTTGGTCTGCATCTATTATGTATCTTATATTATGTGTTTCTCTCTCCTGCATAGACATCAAAGCCTGTAAAGGGGGAGGAGGCCTTAAGTTTAGGCCTTGTGGATGCTCTTGCTTCACCAGATGAATTGGTGAATACTGCCCGTCACTGGGCCCTTGATATTTTGGAGCGTAAAAGACCTTGGGTTATCAGTTATTACAAGACTGACAAGTTAGAACCTCTAGGGGAGGCAAGGGAAATATTAAAGTTTGCTCGAGCTCAGACCCGTAAACGGGCTCCAAACCTCAAGCACCCAATAGTTTGCATTGATGTTGTTGAGGAGGGTATAGTTTCTGGTGCTCGCGCTGGGCTTTGGAAGGTTCATTTCTGCTTCAATACTTAATTTCTTGAACTTGAGTTGCCAGAATCTTTTTAAGCCATGTGGTTCTTACTTTTGCCAGGAAGCTGAAGCATTCCAACTTCTCTTGGAATCAGATACTTGCAAGAGCTTGGTTCATATTTTCTTTGCCCAGCGGGGTACCACAAAGGTTGAGTGAAGTTATATTCTTTATTAGAATCAATGTCCATGCATTTTAACAGAAACTACAAAATAACCATGAAATATATGCTCTATTGTTAAATTAATGAGAAATTCCCAGTTCTTGCATCTTGACTGAACTTCCATTATATATAATATGGTCATTTTATATTCTTGCTACCGAAGCTTTTAGTGATATTCATGGGAATTAATGTATGACTTATCTATATACATATGTTCTATGTCTAGGATGGTGAGCTAAGGATTTATCTGAAATTTGGGATCAGATTCTGGATAGAGACCTGCCTATTCTTTTAACTGTGCATTTTTTTTGGACATACATTTTTTTTTTATTTATTAACTCACGCACACACCCACTCACATACACACACAATGGGCTGAACCCCTGACCTCCCACACAAGTGGGAGGCGGTACCACCAGGCCATACCTTTGGTCTCTATGATTCACGACATTTAAACTTGTCAGGAATGGTATCAGAAAGTATTTCCACTTCTAATTTACTTTTAGTGTCCCTGAGTTCATGTGATCCTTCGAATTAAAGTTAGCAGAATCTCAATGCTGGGTGACAAAAGTTTGTAGTTGGTGATACATTTATCTCATTGTAAATCTTCCTGAAATTTCTATTTTGATGCATCTGAGCATGCATCATTGTCAACCTAAATCTATGAATTTACTTGGCCTTTTCTCTCTACTTACAAGCAGGTACCAGGGGTCACTGATCTAGGGTTGAAACCAAGGAGAATAAAGAAGGTTGCTATACTTGGTGGAGGGCTGATGGGCTCTGGAATAGCAACAGCATTGATTCTCTCTAATTACGCAGTTATCCTGAAAGAAGTCAATGATAAGTTCTTACAAGCTGGGATTGGTAGAGTAAAAGGTGAGAGTGCGCTAAGGGTCTTGTTTTGACATTACCAACTGTGACTGAATTAAATATACATCTGTTTTGACTGGTATTTATGTCTATCAGCAAATTTGCAAAGCCGTGTCAAGAAAGGACAAATGAGCCAAGAGAAGTTTGAAAAAACTCTTTCTTTGCTCAAAGGTGTTCTTGATTATGAAAGCTTTAGAGATGTAGACCTGGTTATCGAGGTATGGTGCAATATTTTATCAATTTGTATTTGTTCAGACTCTCTGCTCTCTTTGGGGAACTCTTTATCATTTTTTCTTTTTCCTGACATGTAAATAGGCCGTCATCGAGAATGTATCTTTGAAGCAACAAATATTCTCAGATCTTGAAAAATTCTGCCCTCCACACTGCATACTTGCCAGCAATACTTCCACTATTGATCTGGATTTAATTGGGGAGAAAACAAGGTCTCAGGATCGTATTATCGGAGCTCATTTTTTCAGGTAAAATTTGGTGGAATTCTTGAATATTTGTCCTTGCGTGAGTGCATCTATTACGTGATGAAAACCTTGTTTCATAATCATTGCAGTCCGGCTCATGTGATGCCGCTTTTAGAAATTGTTCGCACTCAGAAGACATCTCCTCAAGTGATTATAGACTTATTGGATGTTGGGAAGAAAATAAAGAAGACGCCAGTTGTGGTTGGGAATTGCACGGGCTTTGCAGTGAACAGAATGTTCTTTCCATACACACAAGCTGCTCTTCTACTTGTGGAGCGTGGTACAGATGTCTATCAGATAGATAGGGTTATTACCAAATTTGGAATGCCGATGGGTCCATTCAGGTATTGCGTTGCATGATGCCACTCACCCATAACATTTCACATCACCTTTCCTGCGTCTTAAGGTGCGAAACTATTGTTGACGTCATGATTTCGTTACATGCCCATAGATTGTGTGACCTTGTCGGTTTTGGTGTTGCAATTGCTACTGGGGGACAATTTGTTCTGAATTTCCCAGAAAGAACTTACAAGTCAATGCTGATACCACTCATGCAAGAGGATAAGAGAGCAGGTAAATCTTTATTTTGGTCTAAAAACTTATTGCCAGTAAAAGTTATTCAGTTACAGATACTATGAAATAAATTGCTGCTTGTGTTGACAATATACTTGCTTTAGGTGAAACTACTCGCCGAGGGTTCTATGTTTATGACGAAAAGCGCAAGGCAAGTCCTGACCCAGAAATTAAGAGATACATTGAGAAGGCCAGGGAGCTTTCTGGTGTTACTGTTGACCCTAAGGTTACTTTCTCATCTCACCTCATGAATTTGGTCGTGATTCTCATGATTGTATATCTCTTTGTCTAACTTTTGGGATTGAAATTGCATCCAGTTAACAAAATTGTCGGATAAGGATATTGTGGAGATGATATTCTTCCCTGTGGTGAATGAGGCCTGTCGAGTACTTGCTGAAGGCATTGCTGTCAAAGCTGCTGATCTTGACATATCTGCTGTCATGGGCATGGGATTCCCTCCTTACAGGTTTGTTCACCGTATTGATTTTGGAAAGAACTCCATGAATCCCAACATTGTTTTTATATAATCTTTTACACGTTGACCAGGGGAGGGATCTTGTTTTGGGCTGATTCTCTTGGATCAAAATATATTTGCTCAAGATTGGAAGAATGGTCAAGTTTGTACGGAGGATTTTTCAAGCCCTGCTCTTATTTGGCTGATCGAGCTGCAAAGGGTGCTCCCTTGGTGAGAATTCTGAAGCTCAATTCTGTACATTCTTGACCCATTATGCTAATTTCATCTTGTTTTTATTGCATTATGCCCCTTCGTATTTCATTCGACCTGGTGTCACATTTTTACCTCATTGCTTTCTGTGGAAATCGTTATGCTAATGCACTTTATTTCTGTTTATGTAGAGTTTAACTGTGGATCCAGCAAAGTCTCGTTTGTAAGGCCGATACCGGATCTGCTGCTCGCTGCTGTATCCCAAGTTCATCCGGTGCTGTAATGTCTTTGTTACATGCTTCTATGTCCACCCCTATGTCTGAAAGGGCTGAGGAGAGCAAAACAATGGAAATACAAGGTAGAATAAAAATGTAATATCAAGAATTGAAGAGGAAGAAATAAACTCTACAGCAAATTTTAAATCCAGTGAACTGATGTTCCCATATGCAGTGATTATTCCAGTTAAGTAGTGTTTGGTGAAATTATACTATATTTTTTTCAGTTATATTCATATTTTGGTGCTTTGCTTGCAAAAGTCTGATACAGTGTTGGAGAGAAGGAAAGGTGGTGCCTTATTATCTCTGAAATTATCACCCTGAACTACTCTTGAGTTCAGGCTATAATCATGAATTATTTTTTTTATTATTATTATTTTAATAAATATTATTATTATTACTATTGTTGTTGTTGTTGTTGTTATTACTATCATCATCATTATAGTCGTCATTATTATTATAATGATCAAGAAGGTCTCTTAAATTTTTAGGAATGGCTTCAAAAATTGTGGAATAATCTATACCATTTGCTCCTATTATTGAAGATTTCTTTAGGGAATTTTTCTTTTTATATGGATCGAGTGTGAAAATATTAATTAGTTCGGATTATGTCATTTTAGATCTAGATCCAGATTGCAGAGTTGATATAGCATAATTCGGATGGGGTTGGTTTTCTCTTTTAAAGTATTTATCTTGGACTTTTTGGTATGTGAATTTATATTTGAATATCTTTTTCCTCAAACCTAAACACTGTAAAATTTCTAGTATCCCATTTGCCTGCCTTTGGACGCCCTTATGTCCTATCTCACATTTACACACACACACACACACACACACACACACACACGTTGAATACAATATTTTGTAACAAATGCTCATATAAAACTATTGGTTAAGAATTTTACAATTGTATCATGTCCCTATGATTTGAGGCAAAAGCCCTATTGTTGTTGTTAGTCGAGCTAGTCCTATGTCTTGTTAGTCGAACTAGTCTTATGAGCAGAGGCAAAAGCTCTCTTGTAGATGTTAGACGAGACGATTGTAATTAAAGACACAAGTTGAGGTAAAAGTCATATTTTACTATTAGTCGAGCTAGTTTTATGAGTCGAGACAAAAATTATGTTGTAGCTATTAGATGAGACGACTGTGATTAAAGGCATGAGTTGAGACAAAAATGTTTTATTGTAATTATTAAATGAAAAGATTGTGATTAAATTCTACTGTTGCTAGACGGACGGTCGTGATTAAATTTTATTATCGATTAAATCCTATTATTGACAGACGAGACAGCTGAGGGTAAATCCCATGAAAAGTCGCAAGAAACACTAAGGAGGAAAATCCTTGAGAAGAGTAGTAATAAATACATTGATGTAGGCGTGAAAATCCAACCAAACCCTACTCAGCTTTCACGAGGCATTCCATTCTATAATATTCTTACTTAGTTATATTAATAAATAAAATTACGAGAAAATAAAAAAAAAAAAAAGACAAAAAATTGGATTTGCAGATCCCCAACTTCATGTGTGATTATGGCTGTTTTTAAGTGTTTTAATCAAATCCCGTGGCTGATAATGACCACCATCAATCACTAATCAACTCCTTAATAAAACAAATAATTAAGATTCTTTTCTTTTCATTATTTCTTTTATTTTATTTGTTTTATATTTTTGTGTTCTTGTGAAAAATTGAATAATCATGAGTTCATAAGTAATGGGAGGAATAGTGTCACTCTATTGTATTTTTATATTCGAGCACGTTAGGGATAGAAAATTAAATTATTTTACGTGTCTATCTTTTTTTTTTTTGATAGAGTGTAAAATATATAATTTAGTACTCCCTTCCCACAAAATGACTTTGTTACTACGGTTGACCGATCATAATTTGATCATTTTTCTTAGTGTGATATAAGTAATTTAGTCAATATTTTGAATCAAAATTATCAAATATTTAATATAATAAGTTGGTCAAAAAAAAATAAAATTGAAGAGTTTTTTTTTTTTTTTACATGAGAGCATGATTTTGAACATACTAACAAATGGAGCCATATTTTGCAAATAGTAGAAGTCAATAAAGATTATACCAAAAAAGAAAAGTGACCTTATAATTTTTTGCATTAGCATGTAATAAATTTTAAGAACTCATTTTGTTCTGCTCAAGAAATTAAATTAAATTAAAAAAAATAAAAAAAATTGTCTCATATCTAAACACTCTCCCACTCCCAAATTACACGCTCATATCATTTTTTTTCTAAAATCTTAGCAAAAAATATCTTATTTTCTAAAATAAAATTTATTTTTTCTAAATTACTTTTTTATTTAAAAATAAAAGCGCGTCATCGTTAACTTTCATTTATTATTTATAATATATTATTAAAATTTCAACTCTTATCTACAACTTAATTTTAAGACTAAGACGTTCAAATTGAGAGAGGGAGAGTAGATAAAGGAGATTTTGAGCAAATGAAGATATTCATCAAAAGGGTCAGGAGTAGCAAAGATTTTGTTTATCTTCATCGATTGTGACACAGAAAAGATTTCAATGGTTTTCCTTGTTGTTAAGTCGCATAGGGTTCTTCTGATGAATTTTGTTTTCTTTTTAATTAGCAGAAGGCATCAGAGGATAACATTTATATTCACTGCAGCTTGGCAGAAGCAGAGTTCTTTTCTTCTTCTTATTCTTCTTCAAATAATCAGTTAATTTAAATAGCTGTGATGCCTCTCTCTTTATATGACACCTGCAACTCTCAGAATCTTTGTAATGTCAATCCCCCTGTGTGTGTGTGTGTGTGTCTCTCTCTCTCTCTCTCTCTCTCTCTCTCACACACACACACACACACACACACACACACATGTGTGTGTGTGTGTGTGTGTGAGAGAGAGAGAGAGAGAGAGAGAGAGGAGAGAGAGAGAGAGAGAGAGAGAGAGAGAGAGAGAGAGAGAACTGTGGTGTGTTTGGTAGGTGAGATGAGAATTGGAGGTATGGAGTGTAAGAGGGCTTAAACTTTTTTGTGCATGGGATAGTAACAAATTTTAAGCAATTTTGGCAATCATGGTACAGTTACAAATTGCCTTTGCATCTTGATTCTTGCATTTTAGTTTGTTGCATGTTTATGTCATGTTCTCCGCATTTTAACTTCTTGTGTGTTCTTATCTCGAAAAAAAATTCAATAATTGTAATAGGAGGATTATGATGATTTTATAATGTAATATATATTATAATTTCACTGTCTATATTACTATTATGACAAGAAATATATATGCATTTATTGATTTTGATGTAATTGTTTTTTATTTTAAACTTTCTCTACTAACTTCCCCTAGCCATCCTTTTTCTTTTTCTTTTTCTTTTCCTTTTCAAATTTTGAGGCAAAGAACATTTATAATCAGATGCTACTCATACTTATTGAAATCAAAATATGAATTTTTTTAATAAGCTTGACATAAGTGTTTGGTAGTCTCACTATTATCAAATGTGAAAATAATGATCAAAATTTGATTGAATTGTTAAAAGTTCCCTGTTGAAAAACTTGTTACAGAAATTAATTTCCATTCCTTCTCCCAATTCCTTTCCCAATTTCCTTTGAAACCAAACATAGCCCATAGTCCTTCCACTAAAAAACCACTAGGGGTTTTGCTTGTCTTATTCGTTTGTCAATTATATTACTACATACAAGTCTGGTTTCCACGTGCTCCTGGGGACTCTCTCCTACCCATTCCCCATTCCCCACTTTAATTCAATGCCATATTTTTGCATTCAAGAACACCTTTGACCACTCTCTCTCTCTCTCTCTCTCTCCTTGATTGTGAGTTTCTCTTTGCTAAGCCATTTTCTTGCACGGAAGCAGCTGTAGTTTTCAAGAGAGTGTGATGCCAAAAAAGTAGAAGAAAATCAAAGATTCCAGATAACATTGATTTTTCTCATCTGGGGTTGCAAAATCTTGAGCTAAAGTGAAATCTTGCTTCTGGGGTCTCAAGATTTTGAGGTGAAAATGGTGATGGATGTCGTGCATGAAGATATGGGGGAAGACAACATGCAATGTACAAATCATCCATACAAAAACAGCACCCCAGGTGGGATCTGTGCTTTTTGCCTTCAAGAAAAGCTCGGAAAGCTTGTTTCTTCCTCATATCCTGCAGCTGTTTTCCCCTCCTCTTCTTCATCTTCTTCTCCTTCTTTTAGATCTGCCATTGGTGGTAGCACCACCACCTCCGCCGGCGGAGGCGGCGCCAGCGGCTCAACCCTTCAAGTCCAACACCTCACTTCTTCATCTGCCAACTCTCAAAGTGTAGGCAATGAATGTAACAATCATGGTTATTACACAAGGAGAGCAAGATTGCCTTTTGTTTTGACTCACAAGAAGAAGAAAAAGAAGGATGGAGTAGTGATGGGGAGTTCGGATTCTACAAGCATTGTTTTCAAGAGAAGCAAGTCTACTACAACTCCAAGAAGAGGTATTCATTTCTTGGATGGAAACTATGCTGAAGATTATAGTCCCAACAGAAAAGGGTTCTGGTCATTTCTTTACTTGTCCAAGCATTCTACTGCCAAGAAAAGTGATAAGCCCTTCAAAGATTTGAACTTTACATCAACTACACCTAGCACTATGAGTAGTACTGTGGGATCATCATCTGTGAATGGTAATGGTGGTGCAGTTAGATCAACGGAGAAGAAAAGGGAAGATTTTGTGGCGGTTGATGAGAATGGGAGCCCTGATCAGGCTGCATTTGACAGAAAGGTGTCAAGATCTAGATCTGTTGGTTGTGGGAGCAGGAGCTTTTCAGGGGACTTCTTTGAGAGAATTTCAACTGGCTTTGGTGATTGTACTCTCCGCAGAGTGGAGTCTCAGAGGGAAGGGAAGCCTAAAGTGCAATCAGTTCACAGGAATGGGGGAAATAGTGGTAGTAATGGGCAGGATTGCATCAAAGAAAGAGTTAGATGTGGTGGGATTTTCAGTGGCTTTATGATAGCTTCATCCTCATCTTCTTCATCATCTTCTTCATATTGGGTTGCATCTTCAGTTGAGGACAGTAATGTGAATGTGAAGTCAATCTCAGCATCTCATTCATCAGTGGGGCATCTTTCTCATGGGAGGAGTAAAAGCTGGGGATGGGCATTTGCAAGTCCTATGAGAGCTTTTGGTAAGCCTTCTGCTGGGAAAAGGGATGCTTCTTCAAATAAGAATGCAACTCCCAACTTGGCTGCAATTCCTTCCTTGTTGGCTGTGAGTGGCTGAAAAAGAGAGAAGAATGGCTTAGTTTTGATGAGTAAATTAGCAAATACTACACATTTTTATTTTCTTGGTTGATGTTTCACTGTGGTTGTTACTCTCTTCATCCATGTTTGGTGCTGTTGAATCATTGTTGGTGCACTTATTACCACTTATGATGTTAATGTTAATTTATTTATGTAGTTTCAATTTGTTATTATAAGCTGAGTTTTATGAGTATCTGGAACATATTGAAGTCATCTTTGTATTTGGATCTGATGAAGGGCAAGTAGCACTTATACCCCTCCCAAATTTCAGTACTTCATCTTAAAAGTTAACTTAAAACCACTTTATGCCTCAAGAACACTTAATCCCCTCAAGAAGTATCAAGGACATTGGATTTCAACCGCTAACTGCATATACAACTTTCTTTATGGGGGTTGTCATTTGCAATTACTTAACTTATGTTGTAATGAATATAAGTTGTATAATAAAAATATTTTGAGTTTCTCAAAAATTGCTGAAATAATGAAATTTGAAGTGAATTGCCATAGTAAAATGATGTAGGTATGACATTTGATGAATATTAGGAAATGAATGGATCTATATGGTATTTTTCCATGATTATTTGACCTATCCCTGCATGCTTTACTAGTCTAAAATTGGTAAAAGAAAATATAGAGCTACTCCACACACTGCATTGGATCTGATCCACAACACTTTCCTCTGTCTTTGAACATTGCTCACTGAATGTAGTTTCCCCATTATGACCATTGAAGTAGAATTGCCTTTTTCTCTGTGTGTTGCTTGATTGGAATAGTTGGTAATGATGTTTTAATCCTTTCATTCTGGGATTGCTCAAGTTAAAAAATTATTCAGGCTGATAGTTAAAATGTGTGTGTTCTTGCATTCTGCCATGCCATTGGGTGGCATTTTAGTAACTAGCAAAAGCAATTTCTTTTCCTTGATTCATGATTTGATTGTTCCACTTTATTGCATGGATGTTGTAGTAACTTTTCATGCAAAAAGTTTTGTGGATTTGGTGTTTAGATCCCACTTGGATGTCTCCATGCAGGAGTCTTTATCTTGTTTATGTGCTGCCATTTTTGGCCAAAAATAAAAAATAAAAACTTTGAGTTCACATGTCACTAGCTGAGCATGTGTTAGGACCCATTGCCCTTTGTGTAATCATTGTCAAAGAAGGGAGGAAAAGAAAGAAGAGGAGATTCAAGCTTAAGAGTCAAAATGTTGCACATGTTTATGGTTAGATAAGGACACATTTGAAAAAGACTTCCATGTTTGGTAGTATTTTGGAATGAAAATTATCTATAGAATGGAAGAGTGATTATGGGTATTTTTAAATGTATATAAAAATATATTTTAACGTTTATTTAGTAGAATTGTAAAAGAAAAAATTCAAAAGTCATAAATTTATATTTTTTTAAAATAAATTTTTTAAAAAATAATTTATTTTAAAAATTCATTCAAAATTAATTGATAAATATAATTTTTTTTTAAAAAATAAATTTTTATATCTAAAATTTTATTTCGAATGAATTTCCAGCTTACCTACCATTGCCTAAGCTTAGTTGTTGATATATATATATATAATCAGATTTTTTTTATTTTTTATTTTTTATTTTTTGGCTGAGAATTCTGGTATTGCTCAAAAATAATTGGCAATCTTTTCAACAAGGCAATTAAGGGTAATTTGATATTCAAGAAAACTTGTTTGTTTGGATCCCTCTTCTTTTCTGTCCTTATCCTACTGAATTATGAAGCATTTCCTTCAAGAAACATGCTAACTAATGACAGCAACTTTGGAAAAAAGTATTCAAAGAATCAATAATTAATAGAACATCCCCCCTTTTCTCCACAAAAAAACAATTTGCATAATCAACCTTTATGATTGATAAATTACAAAAGCAACCATAATGATAAGAACAGAAAACAGGATTGAGATGGAGACTTGTGAAGGATACAAGAGGACAGAAAATGCAAAAAGACATGTTAGAAAAGATTGTATTGGGAAAAACCCGTGGTGGAGCAGATGATTATTACCCAACAGATTCAGAAAGGACATGTAGAACCCACAAAGTTTTAGATTTGATTCATCTGAACTGGGAACTTTGTGAGATATTTCAAGTTTTAGGGGGTCCAGAAATAATAGAGATATTTTCTTCTTTTGGATTTTGGAAAGAGTTGGAAAAGGGTGAATCTTTGTATATTTCACCTTTGGTCCACTTAAAAATCTAAGGGTTTCATTTCAATGAAAAATCTCATTTTTTATTTTATTGGATGATTTTTTAATTTTTTATTAAAATTTATATAGAAATGAAAATATATTTAGTTACAAAAATTCTAATAAAAAATTTATAGGATGTAAAATGAAAATATATTTGATTTAATATATTTTTTGAATTTTTTTATGAAAAAAATGATAAAATGATAATTTATATGAACGATATGTAAGTGGTGAGATCCACTAAAATAATATTATTTAAAAAATAATAGTATATAATTAAATAAAATTGATAGTGATTTGGTTTACTTCGAAAATGTAGTTTGAATATGATAATTTGTATGTAGTGAATCTCATTACAACGATATTATTTAAAAATAGTGATATATTATGTACACATATGTGGTAGTGGTAAGTTCCAATCATGTAATATAAAGTCAAAAATTAAGAATATAAGATTAAAAGTTGAAAATAGAGAGTTGAGAAGTATTTTGAAGAGAAATAAAAAGATAAAAATATGATATTTTCAATGAGATTGAATAAAATAAATATAATTTATGTATCTAAAATAATATAAAAAAAAATCATTAAAGTGAAAACCATACAAGCCTTTCGTTCCAAGTCAAGCCCCTTAAAATTATCAACTAATGGAGGAGAAACGATATTAGATTGATTCATAATTTAAAGTAAATAATTAATTATTTACAAGATAAGTAAGCCCGAAGAACATGTGAATATAAATATACAATTGATTTACTACATATTATTTTTGCATTTATAAAAAAAAAAAGTCAAATACCAAACTGAAATTCTTTAGAACCTTTGTGCTCAAACTCAAATTTCATATTTTCAAACTCCGAGATAAGATCATGATCCATTGTAATAATGCCCACAAGATCAAACTAAAAGCATTCTACAAAACTAATGAATGCCTCCACATTATATATAGCATGTGGTAGGGGTAGGTCTACTTCTTCTTGTGTCAAATCATTATCTTTGTCACTTCACATATTGAATCCCCATTTATCTTGTTCACATAATATCTTACTTGAGATATATTTTATTTCTATAAAATTATGTATAATTGATATTTAATTTAATATGGAATTTTATATAAAAAATAAAAAAATAGTTGTTGAGACTTAGATATTTTAGCCCAAAAGATTTTTTATTTCAAAAAAAAAAAAATATAACGTTGTTTGGGAATATTGGAAAATATATATATATATATATATATATATGTATCCTTCTGGAGTTTGTACATTGTGTTAATCTTGTTGAACTCTTTCTGCTTGGTCTATTTTCATGATTCAACATCCCCATTTGCAAAAGAAGTCGAGCTAGGTAAAATATCACGTGGGAATTTTGGGCTAAATTAGAGTAATTGCCAATTCGACACATTGTGAATTGTAACAACTCAATTAAAAAATATTAAGTGTGTTACTATGTTGGATTTGGACTTGATTAGACCTAATTAAATGAGTTTGTGATCAAAAATCAAAATTTTGAATTCCATTTAGCAAATCCAAGTTTAGATAAAAGATTTATATAATCTTTTCATAACCCAACAATTTTCTTTATAGAAACAATAATTTTTGGGTTGAGAAATTTCGTTGTACATATCCACCATGAGGATAAGGTATAAAGAAAAACAAAAATTTGAAGTGAATTTAAAAAAATATAATTTTATATATATATATATATATATATAGATTGGGTGTGAAGATAGCAAATAGTCGTGAGCAGTAAAATTTGTACAAATTTTTTATATTTTCATACTCGATCGATATAAGAATTTTTCTTTATTAAATAGACATTGTATTCATAAATTTTTGAGCACATTTTCATGGCCATTCTCTACAAAAGGGTGTACTCGAAATACAAATACTGCCGTAGAAATATTGCGACAGTAAAATTTAGTTTAAAAATACTTCTTTCAACTCCATTTTGATTTATTTTTTTATTTATTGACTGGCAAACTCCTGCATAAAATATTAAAAAAATCTAATATTAATAAAAAAATAAATAAAAAACACAAAAAATACAAAAATATACACTCTTTGTTACTAAATTGAACACTCTACTTGTAAAATGGTCCATGGGTATAATTGTAAATAGCAAATTTGGTTGTAGTATTGGAAGAACATATACGCATTATTTCATCAGTACTTGCTTGTCTTGAGGCATTAGAATGATAAATTTGCACATGCTGTCACTGATCCAATTGTCAGGGTTTTCAGTCCACAAAACTATGTGAATCAGTGCAGTTGTAATTTCTAATTTTATGGGGGGGGGGGGGGAAATTAAATTTTTATCAATTATAGTAAAATATAGTGCCACGTGGCCTATTTATCACCATCCGATCACATTTAGGTTTGTCAATGGAGCAGATCATTTGGGGGTGGGAGGCAGGGGGTAATAATCACTAGCAATTTCGCATAATTTTTTGATGGATTAAATGTGTTTTGTCCGATTCATTCAAGATTCTTAGACATAGATACTAAGTGTAAATAGTTTTGGAGGTTTTTCAGAAATTTTGATTCGCCAAAAATAACATTTTGACATAGTTAATCTTAAGGGAAATTAAATTTTAATATTTATTTATTTATTATTTGTTTAAATAAATATTTTATATTAATGATAGCAATTCATTAGGTGTTTTGATTGGTTGGATGGAGTTTCACAAGCATGAATAATAATTTTTATTAATGATATAATTGATTGATTGAAATTTCATAAGCATGAATAATAATAAATAATAAATTTTAATAGTAATTAAAGAATAATAGTCATTAAGAATTTCACCAATTAAAATATTTAAAGATTTTCGCTGAACAAAAATTCAACATCTCGAGCGTTCCAACATCTCTAATATAGTTTTGTAGGTATTCATGTGGGATTTAACAAACCGGCACCTCTAACTTATTTTTTTTGTAGATATTTGCGTGGGATTTGATGGTTTTGCTAAAATTTCTTATACATATTTCTCAATACGTATCATACTCAATTAAATTTTTAAATAACGCAAGTGAAATCGAATAAATCACGTACATTACACATATTTTTGTATGTATTTTTTACTAATTATATATATATATATATATATACATGTGCTTTTTACTAGTAGTACTCCACAAATATATGAAACTTGAGTTCATTTAAATTTTTGTTCCATGTCTGAATATAACAATAAGGGAAAGAAAACATACAGAAATCCAATCCTAAGTTGTCATTACTAAAAGATAGATCACTATAATCCTAAAATCAGATACTGAGAAATATGAATATGTTGTCTATACGAAGAAAGCTGCAATCTTTACATGCTGGAATGTGAACCCATCTGAATCCAATTGCTCCATAGAAGCTACTTTACTGTTTGTGTGTGAATTACACATCATCCTTTCAGACTGAATCCCATTCCTGTATCCTCTTCCTCAGTGTCTTGATCACTGCTGAGCAAATCCTCATTAGAAAGATTTATCTCAGCTATTTGTTCAGCAAGCAGTTTCTCATCTCGTTCGATCACCTGAATCAAGTAAAAAAAAAAAATTAACTTGTACGAACCAAGCGACTGCTGCTTTGCTAAAAGTAAAATAAAACACCGTATAATATACGTTACAATTGTTGTCACACAAACCAACGATCCCTTTCCAACCCACGGCACAACACAATACTACAATATTCAAACATCAAAAAACAAGAAATCGTCCCAAAGTTAGAAGGAACAATTTGATCAAATCCCCTTTCCAAAAATGAGATCAAATAGACATGAAAGAGAAGTTGCAAGTCCAAAACAAGAAAGTGGTGGTACTTACAGCTCTTGGTGCTGTTTTTACAGTAAGTTTCCCCTTGTGATGCTCTATTTCTTCAGCGCAAGCAGAGATTGCTTTCTTAAGAATTTCAATTCCTTGCTCCTGCACTCAAACCAATTGCAGTGAATTCCAAGTAGGCCAAGAATTCAACAGAAGTCTCAAATGGTAATCTCAGACAGGAATTCCTTCTACCTTATCAAGAGTTTGAGTGTTGAGCACATACAAGGGAGGACCAACCAATGAAATTTTCACAGGGCTGTCCTTATTGCCAGTAGCTTCAGCTTTCCTCATAGCTTCCTTCATCCACATAAAAAGCAACAGAGAAAAAACATCAAACTTCAATTTTTTTAAGGATAATTAGTATCAAAAAGCATTGGATAATCACCAAAAGGAAGCAGAAAAGCAGGATAATAGTGACAGAGAGACCTTAATGTGAAGAACACCATCAAGTTCAAAGCATTTCATCTCAATATCAGCCTGGATTTTTATTGCTTGTGGAGTCATTCTTCTCCTGATATTTTTACTAAGACTTGCTTCACTTCATCTGAGATGGCAGGAACCACCTTAGTCACCTGAGGCATAAAATCAGCAGTAACACAAACCGATAAATTAAAGCAATCACATTCCACGATTTGAAAATAAGAAACAACGGAAGGAAGTTAACTCGAATTGAAAGTACTTTGTGACCATCATCACCAATTTCTTCAACTTCACGGGTGAGGCAATTAAGGACTGAATCAGGATCAGTAACAATTAATTTGAAAGCCTGCAAGAAATGAACCATGTGCTTTAATCTTCATCAATTGCATTTGTTTGAAGAAAAATTACCAACTTCTACAAGTTAAAGAAATATCCCACCTCAAAGGCATGAACATATTTCCTGTATAAAGGCCATCCAACATGAATATACAAATCCTGAAACAAATTAAGTGCCTCCATAAGTAAGAACCAAAACAGAACATTTTGCAAATTGGATAATTTCATTTTTCTATCTGAAAAAAGTAAAAGAAAAAGGTAGAATTCAATTTCAGGTACCCCTTTTTCGGATTTGGAATTCCCATAATTAGACTATGCTAATTTCTCAGAACAAACATATTCCTTGATGGCAAATAGGTACAAACATAACACTGATTGTATACAAGAATCTTGTAATCTTGCAATCTTAAATCCTAAAACAGCAAAAAAATGGAAAAAAAAATATTTACCTCAAGATCAACATCCATGGTCTCAGCCACGTGCCGCAAGATGGAATGCACGTGCTTACTCTTGTTATACCTTTCTTGACAAGCCGTAGCATCATCATCAGAAACCCTTCTTTTACTCAGATTCACTAACCCTTTATCCGGGTCCACATGCAGAACCATAACAGGCTCCACCCGCCCGACCCGAACCAAACTCGCGATGCTGCGTATGCGGCGGCGCGAGAGCTCCGTAAAACTGAGCATCGCTTCCATGTTGTCGTACTCCAGCAGCGATACGTAGGCGCACGTATCAGAGTTTATGCTCTTGACTTGGATCATTACTGGGGTGTCGATTTCTGGGAATTTTTGTTCGTACATTCTGCAGTCAAGAATCGGAGCCATTGGGTTCAAGAAATTAAGAGGGTGTAATTGAGTAACTTTGCTGGTTCAAGAAATTAGGGTTCTTAAGGGGTTTAAAGGGGTGGGCGTTAAAGAAAATAATGAAGGTAAAAAGATGAAGTAATTCCAAACACATGCAGATCTGTATATACATATGTATATATATGTATTTCCTCTTACCTTTTTTGTGACGTCAAGATCTCTTTTTTGGTTTTTCCAAAAATCCATGCCCAATGCCATAAATGGAATTATTTTGTATTAAAGTATCAATTATATATACTCTTCAACATAAATAAATATGATAAAAATTAAATCTTTTTATATCATACTATAGTAGATAAATAAATTTTTAAATTTGATAGGTTAAAGCTTTAGTGAAACTTAATCCAACGAATATTATGTCCATAAAGATGTCCTGTGGTTATTAAGAATTCAGTTTGTTCTAATGGAAATTTTAAGTGGAATCTGGAGTTTAAAAGTAATTTATTTTTTTCTAACTTGTGACAACATGAAAAGGAAAAATTCAAAAGAAATGAATAAAATTGTTATTTTCTAATTTTCCTAAAAAAAGTCAAATATGACATCTATTGCAGTATGGAGAGAGTATCTCTATAATCTTAATAGAAGTCTATTGAACAGACAAGTAGGAGGGTAAAATCAGACTTTAGGTGAATATTAATGATATAATTTGAATATATATAATTCTTATAAGTTTTTCTTTTTTATATCAAACTCATCCCAAAATTCCTTGTGAAAGAAAGAAGCCTATGTATTCATAATGAACTCATTGCCACGATTATCCAGTCTTTAAAATTAAATTATATACTTTGCTGATAAAATTTTACATTTTTGCTTTGAAATCAATGCTGTTTTACAAAACTTGCTATGTATCGCGTATTTATAGGGAAAAATACGAATGTTTCTTTAGCCCGACAACCCCTTGTCCATGCAAGATCTTGTGTCCATTATGATCATCAATAGAAACAAGTTCTTAGTTTCAGTTTATCTTCTGTTCTATCTTTATGACATGTCTTGCATATGATTTGCACCTCAGGATCAGCACATAAGGCAGTTTTGTTGGCTTAGCCCTATATATATAGATACAGGCAGATTGCAATGCAAAATCAAGGATTTTTTGCTTGTGTTTCAAGAACAATGCAGATGTGTGTCACATCCTCATCAAGTATGACTGCATGAATTTTCACTTGCAACATGGGGCGGGGGGGGGGGGGGGGGGGGGAGGAAGTAATTAGTTCGCTCAATTATTTCCCTAAACATATGAATAACCTGCCCACAAACAGATAGTCAATGCATGTTGTATTATGAGAGATAGATATAATAGTTGTTGACGTTAGATAATATTTCTACATCATTCTCAATAAATAAAATATTATCTACATATAGTACTAAGAAGTTCATCTTCTTATTTTTGATGTACTTATATACACAACAGATAGATACAATAACTATTAAATTGAGTGGTATATAAGATTTGTCAATGAATGATGGACTTTACACCACTATATATATATATATATATATTTGCAAGCAAAATCAAGGATTTTTTTTGCTTTTATTCCATTTTTAATGACTATAATAGAATTGGTGATGACAATGTAGACGTGTGTTACGATTTCATCAAAAATGGCTACATGAATTATCACTTGCAATATGAAAAAAATAATAATAATAAAGTAACTAGTGAGTTCACTCAATTATTTTATTTTAATATATGATCGAACCCACCGACAAACACACAATCAGTACACATCTTATTGAAGTATTGCATTGCATAAGATTTCTCAGCATTCTATATTGCTAGAGACTAGGATTGTAATGGAAACCAGTGGGGGCAAAGTTGGCAACTTTCATGTTTCCGAGGAGGTAGGTTCCAACGAACCCTAAGGCGGATTCAAGAACACCGATGGATGGTAGGGTGGCGTTGCAGTTGGAGAGTCTCGTGTTAACGACGAGCTTGCAGTTGGACTGTGGAGGGAAGAACGGCAAAACAGGCACTGGATTTGTTACTAAATAGCTAATTCCAAAACTATTGGTTGTGGCATTAGCAATTATCTCGTTGTTTCCACATTGCAATTGCACATTAGCACCTGTGTGAAGATTTCAATTCAAAATGGCTTTTAATCATTAGAATTAGAAATTTTAATATTAATGAAATTACTAGAAAAATAATATAATAAGTTATCATAATATTGGACAACTTTGACTTTTTTTTCTTACCAAAAATGGACATTTATATGTAAATGGTGGTAGTATTATTTGATAATTATATAATAATAAATAATATGATAAATCAGAGAATTATGTAAAAACCTATAGAAAATCATATTAGATGCCCTTGTCCCTACTTGAATTAAATCATCTTCCATTCTTGTTTTCTTCCATATTTTGATTTTTTTACTACATAAGTGGTGATAATTTGATCTTGAGCTAAGCTCAAATTTAAGTTCATCCATGAACGAGTCAAGCTCAAACTTGATACCATGATTCGAGCTCTAACTAGAACCCAATTTTTTGCAATTTGAATATTTTATTCTAATTTTGTGTTGTATCATGTGTTTCATATAATACATGTATGTCATATGTGTGAAATATTAATATACACTTGGGATTAATTATATACACATGATATGCATTATATAACATGAAATACGAAATTTATCACAAAATTAAAATAAATGATCTATGATAAAAATTTTGGGCTCGGCAAGCTCTAACTTGAAATTTTAAAGATGAGCTTAGTCTTTTTAACTTATGAATTTTCAAACATTTGTAGCTCTAGTTACAATCAAATGCTTGTTTAGGGATAACTTGGAAAGATTTAAAGTTACATACCTTTGAAAGGTGGAGTGGCCACGCCAAAGATACCCATGTTGCCATCAGGAGTGCAATACAAAGTGACTTGGACTCCCAATAGGTTAAAGTTAATCTCATTAGGGTTTCCCCCAAATTGTGCTTCAACCATCTGCCCTGCAATGGCAGCAACTACAAGGCCAACAAGAACAAGGGATTTTAAGGCCATACCAGCTGCTACTGATGATGAGCTCTTTTGATGGAAAAAAGTTCAAAATTATCGCGGAATTTATATGATAGAAAAAAAGTTTCGTTTAGGTTACGTATACACTCTACACGCACCAAACACGAACGTATAGTAAATAACATCGTCTAAAAGCATATGTGCCCTCTAAGATCAGAAACCCATGTCAATAAATACGTCTAGATTCTAGTTTACATTTTGTACATCATGACCACGGCAGATTCAGCCACATTTGAGGGGCAGATTTAAGGGATTTTAGCTTCATAAGCTATAAAAATGTACATGCGTTGCACGTAAATGAAACTACCATCAGGGATATATGTGATGGCCACCAAAGAATCAGAGCTAGCTAGATACAGTTTCTAGGGCTAAAATTCGATTTCAAATCTCATTTTCTTTACCCTAGTTGGGTCGTTTGACATAAGTAAGGGCGGTGAGCCTCTTTCTAGTTTAATTAATAAGTTCGAAAGTTAGGTTTAATATTCTTTTCCTTGTCAAGACTTAAAAACAGTAGAGGTTCATACCAAACCTTCATCTAAATATAGGATAGAGGTTTCTTTTACGTTTATATATGATTTTTGATATGTTTATGTAGTTCCAAGTTATAAAAATGAGAATCACCACATGAAACAAATAAAGACACAAAATTATCAAGATCCTAAATTTTGCCAAGTACAAACTAAGTGTAATATGAGTCACTTTGGCTTTAGTTAAAAAAGTTTATCAATTTTACCAAAAGACACTTATAGTGATATTGTTAGGACACTTCTTAAAGGGCCACTTATTGATTGTTTCTACTGTCCTTTTGCACATTTATACTTGGAAAAATTCTCTCATAACATTTTTTCATTACCTTTTACTTGCATTAATTCTTTTTTTTTTTTTTGGTCCAACAATTTAAGTCCAAGATGAAGAAGCCATTGCTCCAAGCAAAACTATTCACACAGAATTAGTATGGAAATTAAACAAGAATAACCATAGAACAATTCTGTGGTAGTGATGAGCCCTAACTTCTCCTCTTGTTTTGGGAGATTTTGTTATGATGGCTGTGAAGATTAAAAACCAACTATGCTATCAAACCACTTAAACAATTTTTGGGAATTATTAAGACGTGCCAACCATAAAAATTACGTGAAAGGGTTTCAATATTTCAAGAAGTTTTTATCTAGGATTTTCATGCAATGTATGAACATCAGGGTGAATTACATGGACACACTCTAAGATTTGGCCTAATTACAAATACACCATATCTTTGTTTTGAAACTTACATTTACACCCCTAGACATTTAATTTTGTCCAACATTTGTGTCCTCGTTACGATTTTCAGGCGATCACAAAAAGTTAGGTGGTCCAAAATATCCTTCCAGGTGATCACAAATTTCTAAATGGGTTAAGGTCGACACCGAGCTTACTTTATTCCTTCATGAACTTAGAAATGATACGTCCCTTAGCTCATTAGTTTGCGGCAAGAGCAATAAACCCTTACTTTATTTCTTATGATAATAATCGGAACGGGATATAGCTACATTAGCTCATTAAGAAAATGCACTTTGGGCTTCTGTTAACCCCCTTTACATGCAGAGGGGGTAGTCATGATAAATAAAAATGATAAATAAAAATTATAAGGGGTGCATTTATAATATTTTCATTTTTTTTTTATATTAACATTTTATAGTCATTGCAATTAGTGCTATATATATATATCCATAATTTTCTAAATGTGCTCACAATGTTTACATAGCTTCTTTATGAGCACTTCATATGTAATGTTCATGTATTGAAATATAAAAAAGATATACCAAAACCACGAATGTGGGAAGAAAAATATTGAGCATGATTTAAAATACAAGTAGCAATCTAAGTAGACTTCAGAAAGACACAATTGTTAAGTTCAAATATTAAAGGAATCGCGTCATTCATATATTGCAACACCCCTTTTATAATACAAAAGTTATATAAACATCCATATTTGTTATTAATGCATCACAGCCCCTTATAAGATAAAAATAATACACATGGCCCCAGTCAAATCAAAAATATTAAACTATTATAGACGTCCTTTACAAATAAAAAAGAAAATATATATATATATAATTTTTTATTTATAACATTAATACCCCTTATACTAATAAAATATCATATAAACCCCTTAAATGGTGGTCAGGAGAGACAAGATACATTTACTTCTAAAATATTTTTTGAATTTTTAAATTTCTAAGAGTACATTTATTATTTTGGATTTCTGAAAGAAACAAAACGATGTACAAGAATTTTCAAAACAAAGTTATTTGTAATTAGGTTAAATCTCAAGGGTATAGCTGTAATGTAATGCACAGCCATGTTGCTTTTAGTTATAACTCCACAACAACATATTGAAGCTACCTGAGAACAACAAAACATGGAGAACTCCAAACCCAAAAGGAAGCGACAAAAATCATCACAAGTAACAAAAAGTATCCGAAACTCCAAATAATGTTCTCTCCTCCATGGAACAAAAAATGTTCCCAACAGTTGTCTGCCCTCCCACATTTTCAGTCCCTAACTTGCTGGTGTTTGTTTTTTCTCTTCTTTTCTTGTTCCTGTGTAAATGTAGTAGTGGCACGGTTAGATGGGAGAGGGAGGGACGTCAAGAGTAATACCCGCTTGAATCTGGCCCCAGCCGATCAGACGCCAGTGCTTCTCGATTCTGCGGCTTAGTGCAATTTTCTCTCCTTTGCTAGTGCACACAGGGGAAGTGAGCTGTAGTTTTGCAAAGACGGTTTTGATGGCGACGACACGAGCTCCTGTCGACATAGATCCTATGTTTAACATAAGGATCTCTCCCTTGGCCAGCTTTGAGACCTTACCCTGCCTTTCTGTGTCCTTAGTCCTCACACCCAGAAGCCGCCGCAGCAGAAAGAAATTTACCTGCAATAATTCAAAATGTTTAATGCCATCCATTCATCACAGAAAGAAGAATTTGATACTGTAACATAAGAATCACCTATAAGAAAAAGGCATTCTATAGACTACTTGTACAATGCATAACAACATAATTGTCCATCTAAAACATATAAATCAAGTTGAAACCATTTTCTAACAGCAATCCTTACCTCCAATTCAACATACACTTCAGGGAGTGAACCAACCTCTCCAAGAACCTGGCCAACCAACCTATCAGCACGTGTAAGCGTAGGATCCATGGTTGTTCCAACTCCAATAAGGCCTCCGGGAACGGCAAATTGTAGTTCATTTTGCTCAGCGTACAAGGAAACTATTCTGGAGTATATAGGGGTGCACATGATATTACCATTTTCATCCTTGACAACAATACCAGGACGAACCTCAATATATTGATTTACCTTAAGAACACCCTGCAAGAACAATTCAACAGCTCTTTTATATTGCTGCCAATGGCCAATTAAGTTGCATGTTCTTATTATTTGATAGAGACCAAGAAAACAAGATAACAGAAAATGACTTTGATAAATCTGCCATTGTGAAAGATCATTTTCTAGGCTTTTCCTCTTCCTATAAACAATGGCAGCTGACATAATAGTTCATGTCCCTCAAGACAACTGAATAAGCAGTTTTAATAGAAAAGAATTGAGGCAATATATTTTTTTTTTAAAGAAAGAAAATATTCATAGAAGTTATCACGCATACAAAGAAATTTACCTTGAGAATACTTCCACCAGCAACACCCCCTCTGATATCATCAACTTCAAACCCAGGCTTATTGACGTCAAAAGATCGGATGACAATCATATTTGGGGGTGATATGAAGTTCCTCTCTGGAATGGGGATTTTCTTCACAATATATTCGCATACAACATCAATATTATACTTCAGCTGAGCAGAAATTGGTACCACTGGTGCACCATCTGCAACAGTTCCCTGTGGAGACAATGTGGAAGATGGTAATAAAAACAGACGTCAATATAGTCCAGACTGCATCATATGCAACAACCAACCTGAATAAATTTCTGAATGGCTTCATGCTGGTTGATGGCAACATTTTCCTGAACAAGGTCAACTTTGTTTTGAAGTATAATGATATGTTGGAGACGCATAATTTCAACAGCAGCTAAATGCTCTGATGTCTGAGGTTGGGGACAACTCTCATTAGCAGCAATGAGAAGTAAAGCTCCATCCATAATTGCTGCTCCATTAAGCATTGTAGCCATGAGAATATCATGACCCTGTGGGCATGTAGGGCAGTAGGACATTCATCATGAACATAAATATACTTGGAGCACAACAACAGATTTGGTTCAAAAATAACCCTAAGAAGCAGGCAGAGATACAAGCAAACAAAAAATAGGTACTGACATCAACACCAGAATAGAAACTCACTCAATATTCAGACAGCATTCTTCTACAAGAGGTCTATAATGAGATAAAATTGCAATTGCTAAAAATTACAATATGAAACCTTACGGGGCAATCAACAAAAGACACATGTCTAAGCAATTTCATCCTACAGTTCTCGAACCCAGGCACATCACACATTGGATTATCTTCTTTTCCACTTCCATATGCCCTGAGAAAAAATAAGCATAACATATGTGAACGTGGGAATAAAGCACTTAATAACCACAATCCAAATTGCACAACTCACTTGTAGCACATGGGTCGAGAGCATCGATCATCTTCACATTTGTATATCTTCGCATTGGCATATCCAAGCTTGATGGTAATATTACGTTCCAGTTCATTTTTAAAGCGAACAGTCTGCAGATAAAAGGAATTCCAGATGATACAGCCTTACTAAACCAAAAACCATTAACACATTGATAAGAGCAAGACACTAATTCCCGAGTAGCATTCCCTTTTCTGCACTAGATTTTGCATTTTGATAGTTAGTGAGATAGAAGTTACTAAAAGCCACAAAACGGCAAGAAAGAAGATGATGGAGCAGGACTTAAGCATGCTGGATAACAAAATTGCATCCACTCTCACCTGAGGTTTTTTTCATCAGGCTATAATACTGGGGAAAGAAAATGTGCATCACCAAATTTCTCCTAGGATATGTAGGGGTGTTGGGTTGGGGGTAGGGGACAGAGGAATCTAGATTAGGTGTGAGAGGAGGATGAGGATGGAAATTCGGTACTATTGAGAATACGAGGAACAGACAAAAGGACATAGAGAATGAACATAGGGGCAAAAGTGGAGTATCAAATATCAAATGACAATTGCGCCATGAACTCTTTTATTATATAGTGGTGACTAAGTGTGATGCATTAATCAGATTATCAAAGTGTTCTAATTGCAACTACAAAATGCCTTCCCAAACTCACATAGTCAACTGACATTGAAATAAATAGCCAACTGACATTGAAATAAATAGCCAAAGAATTTCAAGAAGATGACATACCTGGACCCCGGATATGGCTTTTACAACTGTTGACTTCCCATGAGCCACATGGCCAATGGTACCTGAAGGAACAAATATCTCAGGTTGGATTTAGTACATAAATACCATATCTGAGCAGTTAATAAATTAATATAAGAAAATGTCTAAATACAGACCACATGAAAAATGTCTAGTGCATGTAAAGGAGCAAACAGAAATCAGTTCAAAGTAAAGATACAAGCCTACCAATGTTTATAGTAGCCTGGCGAGAAATAACCTCAGGCGAGAGTGGATGTAATTTTGTTACATCCAGCTTGCTTAAGTCCTGCTCCATCAAGCCCTTTCTAGCCATTTTTTTGGGTCTTAATAGCTATTGGTCCCACTAAATACCAAAATGAAAAATCTAGAGCACCAAAGGGAATGCCAGAGTAGTAATGGCCTGGGGAAAAAGTCAGTCATCAGTTGCAGAGGCCAGTTCAGCAGCATAGATCGACAAAAGTCACAGCCGCATGCAAGTGTAATCCGATGAAAAATATTAACAGGGACAATATGACCGTAGACATTCAGAGAACTAAATACTGAAGCTATTAATCATACCAGATCTTTAATACTATATTAAAACAAACACAACGCATATTATAGGTATAAATACCAACGAATCTAAAGCAATTTCAACAGCTACCAAACTTATTTACGAACAAATCAGAAGAGAACAACACATAAAGAAAGAGCAAATTAAAAGCACAAAAATATTGAAGGAATTGTGCACATTCTAGCTCCAAAAACAGAGAAAAGGGAAGTACAGTTGCTCCCAAGTTAAATGAGTAGAAAAAGAACAGAAAAAAGATGCGACGTTATCTTACAATATAATTATGGAATAGAAATAGAGACTTTTAACTTAGTCAACTTAGTCGAGCAATTGTAGGGACTGAATTTTTTCCAAGATAAGGCAATTATGGCTGAATGATAATAGATAAAAAAAGGTTGAGGGCTTCCCACACAACAAATTCAATAAAAAAAAAAATACTTGAGCTGGTTGACCTTCAGTAACTACCAAATCCAGATTCACAAGTAAAAATTCTCACATAGCAGTAAATAAACCTAACTAAATTTGGTGAGCAACCTGAATAATCCAATTTATGTCATAATCTTCCAATGAACAAAAATCTTCCACCAGAAACTCTTATCTTTTCAACAGGGGCGAGGGTTGAGGGGTTTTGAGCAGGGGTGGCAGTAAGCATGCACATCAGGTAAACTAATCAAACTTTGATGGTTCAACTTGGAAACTATTCTAGTTAATATCAAAGCCATGTGGCAGATTCAGACACTCAACAAAAGACATCCTTCATTCCAAAGCACATTAATAAAAAAACCAGTCATTCTCCAGCACAATACAGTCCAATTATCAATTAATTCCACAGAAACTAAGCCAAATAACAGAAAAAACACATATCAACTCAATACTACAATATTCCATTCAATCTACACTTAAATCCTAATCTCGAAAATGCAAATTCATCAAGTCCACCGGCATGTACATTATAACCTTTTTCGCTAAAACCGTAATCTCTAAATCTCATCCCAATATGAAGGAGACCCCAGCTAAGGATTAAAAAAAAATGAAAATTGGATAACAAGCTCTTCAAGAAACTAGAAAATCCCAAAACACACAACCACAGACAAAACCCAAATCCAAAAACCTCATAAAAATTACTGAGGCATCAAAATTATGCAACAATTCAATTACGTAAACACATATATGTGAGCAGTATATATACAAGCAAATCAAGAAAAAATAAGTATCTCAAGACAGCGATTAAGTTTTTGCCATTCCATACCCTAATCTCCCAAATTCAAATCCACACACATTCACTAATTCCATTTTCACCTGCATAAATATCAGAATCCTTTTTCCCTAAAACCCTAATCTCCAAAATTCCAACCCAATATAAAGAAGACCAACAGAAAGTTCAAGCGAAAAGAAATTGAATATTTTTAATACAATTCAAACAAAACCCTTCAAGAAACTTCAAGAAAAATGCCAGAAAACACGTGCAAACACACACACACACCCAAAATACCCGCATACCCAAATTCCAGAATTTGACACATTTTATTTACACCCTGTACTTATGTGTGTAGAGAGAAAAAGGGGTGACCTTTGTCTTACAGCAGCCGCCGGAAATGTTGTCTAATGCGTGCGTTCGAGAGAGAGAGAGAGAGCTAGGGATAGTAAGTAGCAACACTGTCACAGGTGACATCTGAAAGAACAATAAAATATCTTCTTGAAATACTTTGTGAATGTGAAATAAGTTACATTAGTGGTCCAGTGAAGGTGACTTACATCGTCTCCGGTTTGAATTTTACTAATAATGTAAAATTATTTTTCATTAGAAAGTGTATTATAAATTACAATTATAGTTTATAATGTTGGCATCCAAGATGCTGTATTATGAATTATGAATATGGGCTTATATTATTAAGATTGAATTACGAATTTTGATTTATTAACGTGTTAGATTTAAAATATTAAAATTGAATTGACGTATTATAAATTAAAACTGTGACTTCTAATGAACTTTGTTTCTTTAGTATGTTGGTGGAAATAGGGGATCAAAACGGTCAATCCTGCAAATTCAATTTGATCGATCTATAGTTTGAACTATAAGCAAATGAAATATTTCTTGATGACTGAATTCTTTTAGTTGAGATAGTCATATCAATCGAGAATTCAACCAACCTAATTTTTATCTTATTAAAAAAAATTATGAAATAAGTTTCTCGAATTTTGTGCAAACACTAAAATGCATATTGAGTTTGCTTTGTTGGAAAGTTTGCCTTTGATTATTTTGTTTTATATTGGTACAAACTTACTAATAAATTATTAACAGATTTATTATTAAATTTGGTTTACTCTTTCACAAATTTATTAATGAATAGCATTTTCTGGAAATTGAGCTTATTTACTGAAAATACGAAAAATATATTTGTACCTTTTTTACAAAAGTTTATTAGTATATATTATTTTTTCTGGTAGTTGAGCCTATTTAATGAAAACAAGGTATAAGCTCTCAAATTAAGGGTAGATATAAATGCATGTTTTCTGAAAATGTTTGGGCTAAACAAATTTAAATGAGCAAAATAGAGAAGTTTGGCCTTTAAGAGGTTATAAAAAAGAAAATATTTTGCGAAAATGAATAAAAACATAGTTTAAGCCCTTTATTATTTTGTTAAAACTATTAAAAAAAAAAAAAAAAGAACATAACTTGGGCCCTTTATTATAGTAAACCTAGTCATCATAAAACTTTTTCATTTGTTTACAGTTTGATCCTCTCTCAGAATCAGCACGAGCTCAAGATCTGCCAATACTTGTTATCTTTAGCAATTGCCAACATCCCCAACTACAGCATTCAGAAGGGACATACAGAGAGCCTAACAAATCAAAATTAACAAAATTGAAACCATTATTTCTGTCTTCCAATCTTTACACTCCCAATGGAAAACTATTATTTTACCTAACAAGGCTATGAAGTGGCATAAAATTTAGTAATATTCTAGCAAAATTCATGCATATTGGAGCTGAGCAAAATGCTCTCCATCCATACCTATCTACTCGGACATCATACTAGTAACAATATACCGACCATTTTGAGGACCTGAAGAATGCTAAATGGAAGCAGTTTAGCAGGTTTCATCCGAAAAAAGAAGGAAGTTCAATCCCTCTGTAAGTAGTTTTGTGAACTTCAGCCCCAAAGATGGAAGTTTAATCCCTATGTCCGTGTTCATTCAGGTCCAGGAACTTTGCTACACGCTCTGCTTTTGCTCCTGTTTTGTGGTCATAATACTCAACAATGGCCGCCCCAGCTAAAGCAGCAAGAGTAAGTGCTTGAGCGTGCAACCTGATTTTCAAGCAATAATTCACAATTATCAAGCATGGGGCAAGTAGCAGAAATTGAGAAAGTTGAAAATTTTAACACAGCTGGACAACCGAAGGTGAAGGAATACACATGCCTAGTTAAGATTGCAGGTGATTTTATGAGTGGAATGTGGAGAATAATAAGGTATATGAGTCATCAATTTAGTGATTCAACTTCTATGAAACAATTAGCCTCATCGAAGATCTCATTGTTCTGAAAAGTAAAAGAAGAAACTGTGCTCTTTTTCCTATCTTGAATCAGTAGCAAACTGATTCAGCAATGGGAAACCTTGAGTTGTTTAACCAGACTGCAGCCCTTTAAAATGTATTGGTCAAGTGATTGGTTTAAGAGTCTTTTATTTCTAATACTAAAAATAGGCCAGAAATGATTGCTTAAACAATTCACCATGATATATGTTCATTGTAATTCTTAGGCAAATCAACTACTTCTAAGCTAGTCGAAGAAAACAGATACCAACACGCTACAAGATCAATTTCTTACCATGTCAACTCGACTACGAAGATTATATTCTAACTGTAAAGCTTTCAACCATATTCCAGTACTAAGGATCAGCTTCCAAGATCATCTAGTTTTTCGACCAAAATCCCCACTGAAATCCCCGCATCTTAAAATGGCAATTGGCTTATCAAGTTTAATCCCCAATTCTCATTCACCAAAAGATATGTTTCCAAATCACAACGAGCATACAAACTGTGCAACAAAATATAATTTCTACATGTGCCAAATCAGCAAATGATCCCCACCCCCCGAAAAAAAAAAAAAAACCCGAAAACAAAAAAATCACACATTACCAGAACGAATTTACTTCTCCAAATACTTTTCCAAAAATGGCAAAACGTATGCACAGAATTAACTGAAACAAAATTGAAAATGTTCATCAAAATCAAAGCATGAATATTGCATATGCACCAAGAAATAAATCCCATTTTGTATCAACATTAAAAACAACAAAAAGTACAAACCTATATCAAATTCCTTTTTGTCACTATATTTTTCTCATTTCACACGAATTCAAGAAAAAAAAAAAAGATTAAAAAAAGAGATCAAATGCATCAGAAATCATACCTTGCATGAATAATCTTGACACTGGTTTTCATATGGGGTTGAGACCAATTATACGCCAAAGATCCCACAATCCCACCTGCCCATAACGCCCCTTTCAAAAAAAAAAAAAAATCTCAATAAAAATCCAATCTTGATTCTTGAAAACAAATATCACAACAAAAAATCGAAAAATAATAATAATATATTATTACCAACAGTACGAAGCTTGTGTTCCACGACCCATTCCCTGATAGATTCAAGCTTGCCCTTTTCTTCTCCCATTTTTTCAACTTTCTCTCTCCTTTCACTTTTTCTAGTTTTTCGATTTTTTGTTCGTCAGAATTTGCGTTCGGCGAATTTAATGTTGGAAGAAGAGAACTTTAACACGTTGCTGGAATATAGTCATTTGCACAGTCCACTTGTTGTCACGTGTTAAGTGGTTGATGGTATCATCTTTGTCGGGCCTCAGCCCAGGCCCAAAAAACTCAGCTCAAAAAGGCACAATTCAAATAATTTCTCGTACAAGATGTAATATATTTCTCATACAAGAAAGTTTCAAGATTAATGATCTTAGTTGAATATAAGTAGGGGAAAACTATTTATCATCCAATTATTGGAAAAAAATTCCTTTCTCTAGTTTGTAGAGTTGATTAAGGATTTTTTGAACAGAAAATTTGGGTTCATATAAAACTTTAAAATAATTATATATCCGTATTAAAAATAGTAAAAAGTTTAAATATAAACAGAACAACTATCTAAATCGATATATCATAAAACTACGTATGCAAGAACTATGATGCATAGAAATATTCTTTTTATATAAAGCATTTTTATATTAAATAACTAGATTATAAAATTCACGATAAACTAATATGATATAATTCTTAATATTGATATCCAATGTTTCATATTCAATATCAACATTAGTATTAACAATTATTTTCCTGATATATAGGAAGCAATATATTCAGTTTCTCTATGTTTTTTCCATACTACATATGATCTTATTGTACTAATAAGTTTGAAATTTTGGCATCCACTTTCCTCAAATTTGAGTATTTGGCAAACATCTTCCTTAGTATTATTTGATCAAATATTCCAAAAACAAAATTATTAAAAACCAAAATATCCATGTTCCTTTACTTTGGGGAGAAAAAAAAAATCAGTTGTATTATCATGCATATTTAAAAATGACCGTACTTTATATTTCTGAAATTATATATTTATTTTGTACACACAAAAGTTAGTTTGTATTCTTTGTTTTAGTAAATATGGCCTAAACTTAATTAATTGTGATCTTTAGTAATTAAGGAGTGTAAAATTTAATTTGCTTTTGCTTTTGCTTTATAATATTCATTTAAGAAAGTTTTAGTTTTTGAAAAGTAATTCTCATAAGAGTTGATCAATATATCTATTTTTTTCATGATGACCTTAAATTAAGTTTTTGATCTCTCATTTTTTTTTAAATAATAATATTTTTTCATGTATAAAATTAAGATATTTCGTGTATTATTGAAGAGAATTCCAGAGTCAAAATTTTGATTTCTCTTATATTTGTAATTTAAGAAGTGCCACTTCATTATTTTCAAAATGATTGATTATGATATATTTGACTAAATTTTTTTAAAATTTTCAAGGTTTTTGAAATCTTTATTATGACACTAAAATCATTTTTTACTAAAAACTAAAACTTCATAAAAAACCAAACAAAAGTCAAATCTTCAAACCTAGAGATATAGATGCAAATAAGCCCTACATGATTCCTTTTTAAAGAAAGCCAGTCCAAGAACCAGTTTACAAAAGACGAACACTCCTCCCCCCCCCAACCCCACCGCTCTACTCTTTTCATTTTTACCCTAACCAAAGACCGAGATCCGAAAACACACACACACACAAAATGATAGAAGAGCGCCGTGCCGGGCCTCCCCACGCCGCCATCCTCGCAGCCGTCGTAGTCTTGGTGATAATGGTGCCGACACTTTTGGGCGACCAAGGTGAGGCCATAACAGGCTTCATAGCCGAGCTGCTCAGCCCCGTTGGCCTCCTCCTCCTCCCCATAGTCCTCCTCCTCACCATCCAGTTTCTCTCCTCCGACACTGGATCCTTCGTCGCCGGATTATTCTCATCCGGAGATCCCAACACCATACACCGCGCCAGTGGCTCCCCCGTCGGTGTCGTGCTGTTCTTGTTGCTTGTTCTACTGCTTCTCTACAACAGAGTGTCCATCTTTGGCGGAGATGATGACTCAGGAGACTGATGGTTTGATGATCTATAGATATGAATCCATGTGATTTTGGTTTGCTTTTTTTCTTTTTTTGTGATGATCCCTTTTCGTAATTAGGTTAATTTTTTGTTATTTTTCATATTTTCTTGGGTTTTTTTTTGTGTTTTTTTAACAGTATACGTGAATAGTAGAGTCCATTGTTGTACGGACGTAAAGTGGGCTCATGTATGAACTAAGAACATGGAAGGGGGTTATGTGGAAATACGGAAATGCCCCTGGTGTAGACTTCTTGGTTGTTGTATTGAAAATTTGGAAGCTCTCCTCCCATGTTTTGTAATTATTATGAAGGTCCCTACTTTATTTTCAATTTTCATATTAATGTCTAAGATAATTAAATACATACTATAGTGATTGAAAATTAGATCTTTTATTGTATTTTTAAATAATTGCACCACGGTGTGACATCGGATGCCATAGTATGTGATGGAACATAAAGTTTAACAAATATGGAATAAGAAATTTATCTTTAAGTTATAAATAATTTAAAAATAAAAAACTTGGAAGTTCGAGTGTAATTTCATTTCATATATTTTAAGAATATAATAATATAATATTTTAATGTTTTAAATACTATTTCGTAATAGGGTGAAGTGCATAGGTGTGCTTGTGTAAACTATTGGAGTATTATAGTAATGAATTGAGTGCATGGGGGGTATTCTAGTCCTTTTGCAGTGTGGGGGTGGTCGTCACCTACTCCGGCTGTCGGTGGTGGTAGCCGCGGCGACTGCGGTGGCCTTATCTTTTCTGCAAAAGTCCAAACTAAATATTTTTTTTTTCCATATTCTTTAATTTTTTTAATTCTCAACTTTTGTTTGTCTTTAGTGAAATTATTTAATCAATTAATTAAATAATGTAGTAAATGGTAATTAAATTAAACAAGTCTTTGCTTGGTCGGAGGAAGTGGGGTTGATGGTGCTCGATTCCAAGAGTCCTATATTTATGATGGTAGGTTAGACTCCTTGAAAAATACTCAAATAATTTCATAATTGAATTTGTATGTTACAATAAACCAAGAGTTGAGATTTCAAATGACCTATTAAACCTCATCCAAATGATAAAAATTGATTACCCAAATTTTAAAAAAATTAAATATAAATTAGGGATGATAATGAGATGAATTTATCTAAATTCGAGATCTACCCGTTAAGTTCTTTTCAAATTCGAACCTAAAGATCTTTTCGAATTCGGATCCTCTAGATTATTTTTATTATTTTAAAAATATTAAATAATATATTATGTAAAATAATATAATAATATTTTTTGAAATATATATTTTAAAAAATATTATATAAATATATATAATATTTTTTTAAAAAAAAAATGGATTCAAGACAAGACAAATTTAAAAATAAAAATTTAAAATTCACCCAAAATTTATTTGTAATGGTAAAAATCGACCCCAAATAAGGCAAGCAAGAGTCAAGTTAGAGTTTGAAACCACATAATTAGAAAAACATAAAACCTTAATCTCAATGGAACCGACAACTCTGTTTCAAAAAAAGGGTGCCTCCCAAAATATGTATTTGGACATTAGCAATAATCATCTATTATGTCGTCCTCGCAAGGAAAAAAAAAAACAGAAACATTAGTAGCATTTTCTATCTTCCTCTTCCAGAAAATTACTGGGTTTCAAAATCTCTCTCTATTTCTCTTACATAACAATTTCTAAAGACTTTTCAAGAAATGCTCATATCTACAATATCTCAAGACTTTTCAAGAAATATTAGAGCATCAACTGACAGTCGCTTCCTGTGAGCGCGCCGGGGGTGGGGGAACACAAATTCAAAAAGTTTTTCACAACAGTTACTTAAAAACTCTTCATGCAGAAATCCTCCGGACATGTTGAAAAATTAGAATCAGCACAAATAATACATGCAACAGGATGTCCAAAGAAACCAAAAGTTGTATAAGAAACACATGAAAATGAAAAGCATGCGCATGGATACAGACACGAGGAAAACCTCCAGGATCATGGGCATGTATAATCATCACTTGAGCAGCAATATATAGAAGAGATTGAAAACTCGTATTACCATAGGTTGAAATCTTTCATTTCTCATCAAATATTTTAGATTCTATCTAAGATGTTAAGCATTCAACGTATGAGGTTATTGATATGGATAACTAATGTACAAACTGCTGTAAACGAAAGATAAGTGTTGCATAGTTTGTGAATGCTAAAAAACCTCATAACACAGTTCCCGATCCAGTTGCAAGAAGAGTAATGTAGAAAGTTAAGCAGATTCAGCAGAATCAGGAGGCAGAAGCTTGGTCAAAGACTTCAATTCTCTACAAGCCACTTCCATGGTTGATATAAATAACAGCATGTGCATTTACCATCTCGGAGATCGATCCACTATAAACTGTTCACATGACAGAGCAGAATTACAGTTAGAACTGGCAATTTTGCCATCTCAGCAGAATACCATGAACTTGTACTCAACATGCATGCACATGCAAGTAGCCAAGTTATAAATCGACAATTGCCAAATGCTACTAAATTATGGACAGTAGTGATGATATTTTTTTTTATTTTATTTTTTTGTGGCTGAATAGCAAAGTCACATCATTACTTTAAGGTTTAAGTTTTGAGTGAGGGTATTTTTGAGAAAAAAAATCCATTTTAGGAAATGGAGCTTTATTCTGGGACTTCCTGAAAAGATATAGAAGGAATAAATTTGGGAAAGACAAGTATTATTTTAAGTTCAATCCAGGAAACAACTCCAATTGATTTCATAATATTCAATGACCTGTGACTAAGGAACAGGTAAAGCTCTTCCTGAAACACTCAAAACTTTCATTTGTTGACTGGCATATATTTCAAAAAATGTGAGATACAACCTTTCCTATACAAATGTTAAGTACCTCACAGACCTAAAACTCATAGTGAAAGAGAAGGGAAAATTAGCAGAGCAGGATTTTGTACTGCAATACAAGTACTTACAGTTTATTATGGTTTTAAGTCAACAGAGTTATGAAATTCTCATTACTTATGAACATCATTTATATACATACGCAATATAGCTTTTTAAAAGTGGTTCCATTCCTTTTAGGAGTCCAGAGGCGACTAGAATAATCTTAATTAATGAGAGCTGCTAAATATAGAGTTCCATATAATTTATCTGTCCTGCTAAGAACTCCCAGCGGCAGGAAGACTGTGTACTCCATTTGATTGAAGAAAGTGTTCAGAATTCAAAATGATAGTATGTAGTCTAGCATTGCTTAATCTTTGAGAGCTCTTTTTCTGCAATACCAGCACTTCGATTCTTTCTTTTTGTTCCTTTTTTAAGGAAACCGTCATTCTTTCTTCAAATCCCTAATTAAAAAATTATGAAACCCATCCCTACTCAATTACAACATAACAAATCAACCTATTTTTTTTTTTTTTTCTTTTTTTTCTATTTGAGCCTATAATGTTTCCCTTCCAGTCTTCAATCTTTGCAATCCATTGGTTACCAAATTCAGCATCAGAGCAAACCTAAATAAGAATATTTTTTCCTTCTTTAGCTGCATTATGCAGGATAGCATTTTAATGTCTGTCGGACATTGAAGCGTACTCAATAGCAACATTACACGTAGGAAAGAGAAAAAAAAAAACACAATCCTCAGGTAAAAAATATCATTTAAACTGTTATATAGTGCAAAGATCAAGCACAGTACAGGTGAATGAAAAATGCATATATCTGAAACACACGATCTAACCTTCACGCCATGAAACTTTCAAGCCTGTCGCAATGAGGAGTAGGAATGTGTCTATTCCAATGACGCCTCTGCATTTCCATTTGACAATAACGTCCAAGCAGATGTTTGTAGTCTTTTATCACGTTATTTTCGATGTCATGTCGACCAGGGCTTCCAATTGGATGATTCTCATCAAATTCAGGTGACTTAACAAAAAACTCCACTCCATTTTTCTCTGTCATTTTCTTAAACTGATAGGAGTAGTTCTTCTGCAATGAATACTCGGGCTCTGAAAATGGAAGATAAGCAAGCAGAATGATTATCAAAAACGGCAGCAGCTGAAGAAGCAGTATGAAATTAGGCCCACCACCACCCAAATCTTCCCTCTGATGAGCACCAGCATTAGTTGTTCTAGTCCTGTAAACATGAGCATTCCTGAACATGTCATGCTGACCAAAGAATGCCCTGAAGATCTGATCAGGATCAATATCATCATCAAAAAAGTCATTCCCTGTTCGTCTCCTCCTTCGCCTAACATTATACTGTTGATTATACTCGAACTCATCTACTAAGCCCGTCTGATCATACTGCCTCCTTGAGTCTTCATCACTCAAACACTTAAATGCCCTGCTAACTTTCTTAAATGCCTCCTCAGAGCCTGGCGCCTTGTTCTTATCAGGATGAACTTTCAACGACAACTTCCTATATGCCTTCCTAATCTCCTCCACCGAACAACTCTTCTGCACACCAAGAATCGAATAATAATCCTTCTTAGTCTTAATCTGCCTGACCAAGTGCACATGCTCCTCAGTGTAATTCATCTCCCCATTTGAAACCCCATCACCGTTAACTGAGCCCACATGACCTTTCACCTCAGTAACATTCTTCACATCATTAGACGGACCAGCTGATGAAGATGAATCCAGATTTTCGCATGCAGCCAACAGATCGTCCACCGGTAAATCCTCATTAAGGCGGCGTGCAATTCCAAGAAATTTAAGGGCTCTTTGTTTATTTCCTGCTGCAATTGCCTCTTTGGCAATATTAATACATCTGAACGCCTCATCCTTGTTACCATCCATAATAATTTCAGAGTCTAAATGAACACCACTTGAAAAACACAACCAACCCAGTTCAGTAAATGCCCAAAAATTCAATCTTGGGATTCACCTAAGAATTTCTCACACCCCCTCAAAAATCATCAATTTCAAGAATCAATCAGTACTCAGTCCATGGGATTTCCTCAAAAATTAAATTCACGTAACTGAAAAAACAAAAACAAAAACCCACATCAGGATCTCATTCAAAGTCAGCATATAAGCATGTGAAATTATGCACACAAAATGAAGGAAAATACGAAAATGGACCGTAAAGAAAACCCGTTTGTGACAAAATTCTTACAACATTAGCCTAAAAAAGGACGTTTTATACCTTCATATAAGAATCTGAAATACCACGGCCGACTGAGAGAGAGAGAGAGAAGAGAGTGATCATACGATACGAGAATGTGTTGGTGCCAATATATTACTTTAAGTCAGCCAATTAAAATGTGTCCTACCTTACGTTTGTCTGTTCAATTGTATTTTTCTTCCACTAAGATATTTGGACCTCTCACACTCAAATATACATAGGTTGTTAATAAATAAAAATGTTAAAAAATGAAGAAGAATGGGTTGAAAGAAATTAAATTACATTTACATCCCCTAAAGTACATAGTAATTATATCCAAGCCCACTAAGCATGCACATCAATCATCATACATGCCCAACGTGAAAAGGAGTTTTTGTTTGTGAAAATTGGTCAATAAGGGTATTCTTGTAAAAAAAGCATCCCTTCTTTGGCTGACATCATCAATTTTCTGGATAAAAAATTTTAGTAAGGGAAATTGTAATAAAAATATCACTAACAAGGGTAGCAGTGTAATTATTCAAAATAAACAATTTTGTTAGTAATATGATCAAATTTTGAGGATGTCTATGCAATAATCTCACAAAATTATACGTTATTCATTGGAAATTATTGTTGAACATTGGCAGAATTTTGAATTTTTTTATCATAACTAATATAGGTTAAAAAGGACTAAAGTGTTATTTATTCACAAAAAAATTATTATCATAATTTAGCTCGAGAAATGAAAATAACAAAATTCAAAATTTCAATATCGATCAAATTCAAGAACTCTGTGCTTACATAAATACAACCAAGAGAGCTAAAGAAGTCATTTTATTGCTTTATTGCCCCTTGAATTGTAGTAAAGACATGCGGTTTTTAATGAGTGAGTGTAACATATATTCCACTTGTTCATGAATGTAATTGTTTCATAATTTCTGAAACGTGGTAAAAATAATTTATCAAGAGAAGGCACAAGACAAGTCACAAGACATAAACTTATCAATCATGTAAACCCCATAAACAATACATCAAATACAACATATATTACAACGTCCCCTAATGGCTAGTTGATATAACAAAATACATTGTAGAGACAAGTTACAATTCAAAATTAAACATAGATGAGAAAGTGCATGGAGGACATGCCTCTCTAAAATGTTGATAGAATCACAAGATCACAAATGAACAAACAAAGCCTCTTCTTTAAAAGATGAATTCACATTGAGCACGAAAAAATGGTTGAGTTTAGTATGGACACAGCTTCTTTAAAAAAAAAAAAAAAATGTAGATCCTTAAATTTTCATTCTCAACTCCTGCAAAAGTTAAGCTCCATTGCTGAGAGTGAGAACTGGTATTTCATGTACAAAAATACTATCGCCAAATGCCAGCAACTGCTAACTCGCATAAACATCACTATATACTGATTATGACAATCAATCCTTGTGCTTCAATAGGATTGAGGCTCTACGAGATAACAATCCAACTTCGAAATGCTTCATCCACAGATGCATATCGATTCTCTGCATTGAATAAATCAAAAAGTATGCAGTATGGCATAGGAACCAGCAATCTTTTCGTACATCACTCTGCTCTCAACTTCAAAATCTCCTTCGCCGTCCTCCGCCTAAAATATGGCATGTGTCCCTATAACACACACACAAATTTCAAGCATGATAAATTATAAAAAATAATAATAATAATTTTAGTATAGAATATGCACCACAAAAAGCATTAGGGAAAGATGACAACAATTTCCACTCCTAAAAGAACAAAAGAAGATCGCACATGCATTTGAACAGCACGCCGAAATTGGCAATTCTGCAGTGGCATTTTGAATTTTTTTGTTTTAATGATGATAAATGGGTAGTAAACAAGTTCAGATCTAGATACCAATCAAAATGATCTATTACTCAATTTCCAGCAAAGACCAGGCAAAAAAAATATGATAAATGTTATAAGGTTAAACGTTCCATGGCTTAATAGAAAGCAACTTAAGAGGGAAAAGAGTACACTTCTCATGGTGCAGTTCAATTTCAAGAAGCATATGAACACGACAGACAGAAGAAAGTATGCATTGTCATTATCTGATCAGTAGCGTTCAAATGAGAATCTTGCAGAACCATAAACATATCATGAAGTAATAAACTTGATTTTACATTTGCATAAGAATTTCAAGCTGCTCCATTGCACCCCAAAATCTTTGCAGAAAATGAACAACCATATAGCAGAACCAACAATCACAATATTGATAAACATGAAAAAGTATCCAAAATTACACATTTGTTATGCTTCCTATGAAATCAGTTGAATTAACAAGGAACTTACAATAAAATGTGAGCATGCAGATAAAGAATGTCAAATTTCTTCATACTTCTTTCCACTTGTAACTTATTAGAAGTAATGGGGTTTGGAAATTGCTTTGCAATAGTATTTATGTAATAACACAAGGAAGAATTTATGTAGCCTCTAGCATAATTGTCAGCCACCAGGACAAATAATGGAAATTATGAGGCACATTTATATACAAGCTGCCACCATAAGGTTACCTGGTTAAAACATAGTCCTATATCCCTGCTATAGAAGTCAGCATACTTGATCATGAACATGCCACAGTCAAACCTGTTTGAAAGAGCAGTTTACCACAATTAAGAAAGTTAAATACCAAAGAATGAAATGACTGTTTGGCTGAAAGTTGGAAGGAAGAACAAAGGAAAAGGGCCTATATCAATGAAACATGTGAGATCACATCAAAACACAATCTCTTAATGAAAATGTCATAAAACTCGAAACTTATAAGCAACTCTAAAACAGTGAGTTAACTCATCTTGGCCAAGTCAAAGAAACATAAAATTATAGCATTTAAGATAGCAATAATAACATATTTTTCATCATGCATATATCATGGATAAAAGCAATGTACGAGGATCTTCCAATGTACAATGAGAAGTCAAAAGATTATAACTAAATCAGAGTCATCCATTAATAAGTTTGCCCAAGAACAGTGCTAGCATCCTGAATATTCTATTTCATAATGATTCCACATTTCTATCTTTTCTCTTTTCATTTCCTCTCTTTGATATTCTTCACCTGATCAATCTAAGATGATATATTGAGTTTTACTTCACCAAGTTTAAAATTGACTTATTGTGCAGTTATTGATGTGAACGGGAAGCTAAGATTCAACAAGTAAATTCGGGCAACTTGACATTTGGTTGTTAAAGAAAAGATAACCAGCAATCACTCCAAGCCAACTCAGAATAGCAAAGTCTTTCCACAAACATGCAGAGTCCCACAAAATGATGCTATAACTCAGGAGCAAGTTTAGCATAGTCACCAAAAGAATACTAATTCACATTGACTTGGCCAAATCAGGAGGTGTTAACCCAATTTTATGTTTCAGAAGAATATTCAAGTTTCGAGATTTGTTACTATTTCAGGAAGAAAATATACTGGAAAAGTTCCACAACTTACCCATTTTCCTGCTCTGGAAGGTTCGTGACAAATTCTTCCTCCCACGAACTAACATTAATGTATTTTCCACTCTTGTCCTTCACCTCATCAACGTAGTACCTCGCCTGCAATTGTAACATTACATATACGAGTCATACTATAGCAAAGAATATATATATATATGTATGTAAATCAATGCACCAGGTATTCTAGCACTGAGATAATTTACATAAAATAATTGTAGGCAACTCCCTGGAGTTTTGTCCAATGCCGATTTTTCTGCAATCTTATGAAGGCCCATATGGAAGAGTTTAACAACTATAAGAAAAATCCAGGATTCCAAGAGTTCTCCTGTAAAGGAAATTTTCTATATGAGCAAATAACTCTGTTCCCGTCTTGGCAATATTACTATATGCTTACACTCAATGTATCTATCCCAATCCAACAACAAAAAAGAAAAAGAAAAAGAAACTGCATGTGCTTCCTCATATCCACAGGTATATCTCTCTATCTCCCTCCCTCCCTCCCTCCCTCTATATGTATACATATAGATATTTATATAAGTATATATATATATATATAGAGAGAGAGAGAGAGAGTTCTATGGAGGATTACTCAAAAAATATAAACGGAACGTCCAGCAAGTACCAAGCTAAGTTCAGGTGCATGAGTGGGAGTTAGAGTGAGACAATGAGATCGGCAAAAATTGAAAATTAACAGGAAGCAAGAACACCTTAGAGCAGCTTAAAAAAAATAAAAATGAGTTACCTGGAGTATCTGTTTGGTGAGAAAACATAAATACGCATAACTATGTTGTCAGTGTTAACAAGTTATTTAATCAAATCTCATGCTCCACATTGTCTCCCATTCCCATTCATGAATGTGAATCATTAGAATACAAGAAATGCCGGAAACCATAGGTAATTCATTTCCACTTTCTCCCTCTTTCCTGCAGCTCTTCCCTTCTCCCTGCACTCTCTATCTTCCCTGTTGCTCCTTCCCTCTCTCTGCAACTCTGGTTTACATTTTTTTATTTTTTCCCTTCCCTGACATATCAATCTAGTCATTCCCCCCATCGGAATTTCACCCACTGCGTCTCTTAAAAGGTACAAGGTTCCACTTCTGTATTTCCACCACCATCTGCTTTCAACAACCCACAACACCTCCAGCCGTTGTTTTAACCGATAACACCACCAAATGTAATTTTCCTACTTTATTTTCTTGACCTTTTTATTCCATGAATTAATTGTTGTTAGGACACGATTTAAAAAAATTTAGGGCAACATAGAGTGGTGCCCCCACACTCAAAGTACTAGTTCAAGATCCGAGTAGCCCTTTCCTATTGTGAATCCTTCATCAACAATAAATCAATAAATAATATATAAGGAACTGAAAATAGAAGTGCATATGTTATACTTATTGGTAATTTAAGAAAATTCAATAAATAAAATCTTTAACCATTCTAACAAGATAGCAAGCATACCAGTACATTCAGCACTTGATTATCAACTCCTTTGAGTGAATCAAGATACTGAAACTTTTTATCCTTCTTATTGATGATTGCCAAACACCAATGTATTTCTTTGTGGATAGGCACAAAAATCTAAGAAAAATAAGAAATGCGAATGAGATAAATTGTGAAAAAAAAAAAGAACTAATCTGATAGACAACAACTGAACTTATAAGCTTGAATGCTTGAAAATTTACTTTCTCACAATCTAAAAGGCTATATCCAAGCTTTCTTTGTGTAGTCCATCTTCTAACAGATTGGAAGTTATAGCCACTTCTACCACTAATCAGCTGAGAAAGAATAAAAAACAAAAAAGACGGATTTAGAAGTGCGAACTAAGTCATCTTTAATGGAAAATACAAGTATTGAAATCTCATATATATAGCACGGGCAATGAAAGACTAATGCTACATGGTATAACCACGAATATGCAGGTTTCACCTGTATGCAAAAATCCATTATGATGATACAAGTTAAAGTAACTTAAGTGATATTATAGGCCATCATGCATATAACATTCCACGCTGTGACAGTCCAGCAAATTGAGTTTTAATTATTGTACAAAAGAAAAACAATTATGGTCAGCACAATTCATCATGTCCAAATTAGGCAAGTCACAACACCACCCCTTGAGTTTAAAAAACCAAACAATCAACCCCAATTAGTACATCCAAGTATGCTAAATGATAAGGATTGCAGAATTTGTCTATTTATCGGCTACAGTTAAAACGCAGGCAAAGTGGAATACATCCAATTAATTAACACCCCCCAACTTATTACATGCCTTCTTTGCCTCTTTTGTGGTCAACCAGACTTCTTTTTATTTCAGAATTCCTTATGCACAAGAACATTCAAATAGTAATATTATCAATAAACAAATCAAAATTATAATAATATTTATATTTTGATGCTTTCATTTGAAATGTTCTAACTTAGTCTAAAAAATGATTGTGAGAGAGCGACAGTTTGAATAAGAAGTCTGTGGAGGTTATTCTATTCAGAATAGAGGGTGTATCAACATAAGCCACTCTTGTTGACAAACTGACCCTAAGCATATTCAGCAATTGCAGAAAAAAGGCATAGCACACTTCCAAATGTTAAGGGAGAATAAGTTTTTTTCTAAAGCATAAAAGAGTGATAATATTGATCATGATGCATATCAAATATGTCAAGTTGACAACATATGCATAACAACGACATATTTTGCAGATAATGATAATGAAAAGGAGTTTGTGAGAGAACAGACCTTCTTATAAAAGAAAGTGTTAAAGAAATGACATTTCAAGAACTTTTGATGCTCTCTTTTTTCCCTTTCTTTCAATAATTCAAGATACAAATTAATGACCTGCAAAATAAGAAGAGAAAATACACACAAATCACACCATAAGCTTCCAAAGTTAGCTTCCTCATGCTAAGTACTAAAATCTTCTAGATTTCATTCCAGGCAAAAAAAGACAAAATTTTACCTCATCATTAAGCCAAGCTCCTGGGCTCAAACACTGCAATATTTCTCCAGTAATATCAATATTAGAATTCTCATGACTCACCAAAACCTTTCTCCTGTAAAAGTTGAGTAAAAACAAAATGCATAATAAAAAAGTAAAACTCTGTAATCTAGTTCAATTGCAGCTTAAGAATAATACCTGTTGGAATTGGACCATGCACGAGCAACCAAAGCCTCTTCCTCCTCAGTAAGAGGCACAAAACATTCCTCAACCACATCCTGCTAATGAATCAAACCCCATCATAACAAGATTATTATGTTGTTACACAGAGCGATACAAAATAGAAATGGTAAATTGAGTAAAAGTGGCACTTCCTCAATTCATGGAAAGCAATATGAAAAGGCCACCTTCTTAATTTGCTCTCCTTTCTTCTCAGACCACAATAACTGAAACCGTTGAAGGCACTTTTCATTGTATTCTATCTCCAGGTCTAAGCTATTCAGTTTGCCATCTCTCCTCTTTGTGAAATCATACAGCTTCTTGTGAGCAGGCACCCCAAAAGCATCCGGTTCCTGGTCCAACAACATTACTTCCATCATCTTCTCCACACCATCTAGCTTTTCATTCGCATTACTTATATCTGTAACCACAGAAGAATCCAGAGACAGCAAATCTTTCTCAACCATTTTAAACTTCTGGTCCTGTGAATTCACCACAGACCTATGTCCCTCCTTCCACTTACTCCCCGAAACATCGACAATCTTGATCTCCTCAATACTGGAATCATCTGACACATCACCTCGGTTCTCCTCATCAGTATCATCAATCTCAATCACCAATTTTTCCTCGTCTTTCCCAACAAATGAGTCATTGTCTTTCCAAAAAAACTTTAAACTTTTTATTGCACCATTTTTCACCTTATCATATGGAAACTGAATTCCCAAACAATTCCCCATCTTTCCAGCTGAATTTTCCTCAAAACTAGCACTGCCCTCAACTTTCTTTGTATGAGAAAAAGACCCAACTCTTGAATGCCTTACTGGAGCATGAACTTCTCTCGAAAACCTCGGTTTCGAATCAGGGTACAAAGAAATTTTCGAAACAACAGAATAGGACCAATTATATTCCGGCGTACTTTTATTCGTGAAAACCGAAAGCTTGGGTTTTTTTGAAATATGACCGTACGATTGATCAATTGGGGGTGAAATCGAAACTAAGGATTTGCCGTGATCGTCCCCTCTCTTTCGAATGATACTGTTTAAAGCCCCCATAAGTGAAGAGCTAGCAGAAGCAGAGACCCTAACTGCGAAGAAAGTTGATTCATTCAAATTCTTGCATTTAGCGGCAAAAACTGGAACTTGTTCCGAATTGAGGGGAAAAGGGTTTGGTTTCGACGAAATTAATCGAGAAGTTGTGGAGAATTAACCATTCTTAGGATTTGAAAACAAAATGCTTATAAACCATATCCATAGACATATATATATATATATATATATAGAATGTTGTACAAAGAGGGAGATTGAGTGAAATAGTTCTGTTAGTTAATGTTAATTTGGTCACCTGAATTTTCAATAATTTTATATTAAATGAATTTTTAGACTTCAATAATAATATAAAATGAAATTTAAGAATTGAATTTTCAATATTTTTATATTAAATAATTTTTTACCCACCATAATGACTTCAATAATAATTTAAAATGAAATTTAAGAATTTGAATTATCTAAATAAATTTATTATTATAAATTTATTTTATTTATTCTAAATTCATCAATCCAAACACAATTTAAGAAATTCTAATTTGTATGCAAGAGGGAAGTTTGGTTTAGCCATTTGCCATGTTAAGAGTTTCAACTTGCCCAATAATTATATTTGTATTTGTGCATGATATAATTTGTTTTTATAATGTAGTTCTTATCGTTGAATTAAAACACAATTATTTTCCATACGGCCAAAATCAAATATTGAAGATTTTATTATATTAAAATTCAATTTTTTAAACACTTCACAAAACTCACCCTATATATCACCCTATATATCAAAAATATTTTGTGATATGTGATACCTTATATCTACGATATCATTGGTCAAATAATTAAAGTTTTGAATCACTTGGAAAAACAATCAAGATCTTTATTTTGAAAAAAATAAAAAATAAGAAAATATCATAAGGTGACGAGTCCTTCAAGCTCATATTAACATGGTGATAAGCTCTAATATTGTCTTGACATGCAGTCTTCAGTTGCACATGAAGATCTAAACAAAGCATGGCATAGGCAAACTTATAGCACATAGTACTATGAATAAATCAGATCAAATGATTTATGTGAAATGCAAGCACTATTATATCAGGCGCTTAACCCCCATGACATTACCATCTGTCCATATCCTACTTATCCCCGACTAACGAAAATGTGCAAGAGCTCTAAGCCTGCCAGGAGTCCAGAAACAGGCTCATTATTACCACAAATATGCATAACTAGTGCAGTATCTTGAATTTCAAACCTGGAGCTCTTTAGATGCTAGGCAGAGTATTAGAATCCCGAATTCAAGCAATGAGCCAGGCAGGCTCCCAGATTTCCAACAGCTGTATATAAGCAAACATATAGTCTCCAGGTTACCGCTCCACAAAAAGTTCCATTTTTCCAGCAGTAGCAGATGGAAAGAATGACTTTTGTGATATAAACATCTCCTCAGGCATTGCAAATACATTATTGCGCAGACAGTATAAGTCGGAACAGGAGCTCAAAATGATAAGAAGGTTGAGACGATCATGGGATGTATTATATCTTCAAAAAACAAAAAGCTATCTCTGTCTCTAACCTAAAGATCATTTCTCCTTCAAAGGTGGGCCTTGAGACTTCATGCACCATACAGTATATATGAACTTCTTGTTATACATAAACAACGTGCATGAACCTCTTAATCTAATTATCTCTACACTTCAAATTAGTAATTCTTTGGCTCAAATTCGGCAATGCAACTGAAAAAACCTGAGCCCAGTGAAACAAAAGTAACTAAACAGCAGAATGAGTGTTGATCACTAATAGTTGATGCTGAAAGAAAACGAGCTGAAAGGCATAAAAATTAAACACCCAATAACCCTATTATGTGATACAAATAGTTCACTGCTGCCCTGAAAATTCTTCTGCAAGCATTGCAAGGACTAACAGTAATGACAAATCAAAATAGATCATAAATTTTACTCTCTGATTTCATCTCTAGTATTCACAAGTGTGCAAACTATATTTTCCAAAAGGCCAATCATCAAGAAGCATATCATATCTCAAGTTTCTTGTGCTTCACCACTTCAAGCAAGCAAATGATGAACATGAAATGAAGATTTAAAGCCAGGACAGATCAATAACACTTTAACGAGCATGTACGACCGCACTTACCCCGGGCTATTGCAGCTAAGCTGCAGATATATTTTACGTAAATGGAAAAACAAATACACAGAATGAATTCAGGAACATAATCTCAGAAACAAATGTGGCAGATCAACAGTGATTGGTACTGAACTGTATGAACATGAACATAAATATGATATACAAACAGTGATCGGTACTGAACGATATGAACATAAACATAAAAATGATATACAAACTCCAGTACAATTTAATGGAAAGTCAAACCACATGATAAATTGATAATGGAAGATTACAAATTAGACTATGTCACAAGACAATTGCCATATATGATGAAATACAGTAACCAGCTCTAAATTATGTAACCGAAGTAATATTTCACAGGACAAATTCCATAAATAAAGGAATAGAGTAACCAGGACTTGAAGACCATGTGCTAAATAACAATAGGATACAAAATAACATGTATAATAATTAATAACCAAAAAAAACACAAAAATCATGACATAAAAGAAGTATCCCAACTTTGATTCTGATCCATCCATTTTATGTGTGTTCAAGACGAATGGAATATTACACCTTCACAGCTTTAAATGCAGGGTGAAGCAACCCAAGCTCATCTCTCACTTCAAGAGGATTGTCCGTCTCATTGCGTGTTCTCTTCACTCTCCTACTGGCAAGTGTGTTATGAGTGAACCCATACATCTGCAGAATCTGATTATCTCCAAAGTTGAATGCACGATCCATCTGTTTCAAGCACCTCTCAACTGGATAATCTCCAAACTTCCCACAAGGCTTGCAACCCACAAAGTGAGTCACAAGTGGCCACCGATGATCACCAAGACCTGGATGATAATTCTCAATCATTTCCTCATACCTATCAACCAAAATCCCCCAGTAACCATGTAAATAATATGCACTCTCAAGATAAACCTTATCCCCCACTTCTCCCTCTGCGTCGCCAATATATACACCATAGCAGACTGATCGTCCGCTTCAAAAACTGGCCTATCCTTGAGTTCCCTTGTCAAAAGCTTCCCCGCTTCCTCCCTAATCTTTCCCTTAGGCCCCATTGGCGCCCACGTATCAAGAATATCTAACGACCACTGACAATTCCTCAACAAGAAACTTCCCGTGTTCAAACCAATCCAATTCTTCTGATCATAAATCATCTCATTCCACCCATGCATCACAAAATTATGATCCTTATACCTCTCCCATGGCACCTCAAACGCCATATCAGTGAACATCGCATCACTATCCATCCACCACAAGAACTCCACCTCCGGATGTGACAGCAAAAGCTTCCGAATCAATGGCAACTTCGCCCAAAAACCAGCCATTTCAGCATCTAGCAACGCCATATTGTAAAAAATCTCAATTCCATGAAGCCTGCAATAATCAATCTTATTCTTTATCGACTTCAACAAGTAATGATCCCCCACTGGATTCTCACATGGCTTCGGCGAAGACCCAGTAACCAACAGAACCCTAGGCTTATTCTCAGCAATAAAATTTGGGAAATTCGGATTCTTTTTAAGCCATTCACCCCTCTGCTCATCCCAATTCGATATCTTCGGCCCGAGGCTATAAGGCTGAGATGGATCCCGCTTAAATTCCTCAACCCCATCATCCTCATCCTTCAAAATCTTAGTTATATCAAATTCAGCATAGTTATTGCTCCCAATTACCGTACTATCAGTGGCTTTCTGCTGCCCTTGAGCCGCCATTGAAGCCTCTTCCAAAACTCGGCGCGGCTCCGCACGCTTGCGAATGTAGGAAAAGGTTTCACGGATCTCGTCGAGATCTTTCTCCGGCGTCCCGAATTTTCCGGCGCCCAGATTTCCACGCAACATTATCACGGTAAGGAAAAGGCAGAGGAGGGTTAGCTTACCGTTGCGCAGAAGACGCTGGAACTGGCGGGCCCGACGCGGGCTCAGCAGCCGACGTAGCATGGCGATTACGAATGCTCCGAGCTAAAAACTTAACCGGGAAAGCGTAAAATGAGACGGGAAAATTCAAGATTCGAGAATTGCGGGCTCTTTTCAAGTAATCAATGGGACTAGGAAACTGGGGTTTGCGATTTTTCCTTCATCTGGGAGTGTGATTCATGAAGAAATATTGCCGGGAAGTGGGATCTTGGAGGAAAACTGAGATGGGTTTTCTGAGGGAAAGGAGAAAAATTGTGTCGGTGGAGAGCTGTAGAGTGGAAAGTCGAAGAATGGAAGAAAATGGAGAAGGAAAGAGCAAGGTGAAAGTTGGGTTTCAGTATTCAGACAGGAATTCTTTTTTTCGTTTTTATTTAGTGGGAAATTCTTTTTATTTATGTCTTTATTTTTATTTTTTTATTTTTTCTATTGGTTTAATCTTTAAGAAAGTTACTTGGGATGTTATTACATGCAATTGGAGTAGCCATTAGGGCAAGTTTTTGCCTCAAGTGGGGTTCGGACATTTTTGTATACGAGGACAAAAATATGAAAACAATTTTCTTTTTTAAAAGTAAAACACAAGAATTCAAGTTAATCCAGCGAAAAATAAATTTGTATACAAATCAATTCTACTCATGTTCGATTTTATTTTATGTCTACAAGGAAAAAAAATTACCCGCCGTTAGTAAGTTTTCTTACCCAATCAAGCCAACCAAGAGGGGGAATATATACCATTCTTAATTAATCTTTTACCGAGCTATTATAAATAATTAATATAATAATTAAAGAATTCAACTTGATTTCAAGTCGTGTTGACAACTTTAAACCTACTTTTTAATCCTAGAAACTTTAAGATTAATCGGACTTGATTTACTTTTGAACCGTTGTTTTTTCGTTAATGTATATTTATATTTTTAAAAAAATATATAATACATTAAATAATATGATATTTTATCTGAAATAGTACATCGTACTAAATGAAATGTAAAAATAATTTTTCAATTTTAGTTTTTGCAAGTAAATACTCGTGCAATGATTTCATAATTTTTTTTGCATAGCTAACTTATTTAGACCTTTTTCTACTTTTGTGAGATTCAACCCTTTTTTGTTTTCTCCCTATAAATATCTTAGTTGAAAAAGAGCATGCAGCTGTCCAAATACTACTGAATGTCAATTACAACTTATCAATTGAAACTTTAACAAGAAAAAAGTGAAAAATAATCAATATTTAACTTAAAAAATTTCCAAGCAACAAAGTCGTGCAAAACTGACGCAAGAATGCATGTGATACTTCAATTATTACTTCAATTAAAAAAGATTAGAGGACATATTTTTAATTAAGTTGTTAAAAGGACGATGAGATCTCAATTTCATCATAGTTTGACCAATTCACGTCGAACCAAACACACACATATATACAAACATAAATTCGATATAATAAAAATTAATTATATTATTAAAATAATAATATAATAAACTATCATTTAATACATTTAAATACAAAAACAGATAAATAACTATCTAAAAATATCTAACAAAATATAAAATTCAAATAATCATATAAATATAATAAAATATCAAATTAAATTTTTTAAAAAATAAAAAAATAAAAAAATAAAAAAATAAAAATCGATGATTGGTTTGATCGAATTTTGATTGGTTTTGACATGTCAAATCAAAAAATTCAATTTTATATTGTTAATCAGATCGAACCAACCGATTCCTAGTCGAAACGATCAGTCCAATTCGATCTTAAAAAAATGACATATAAATAGATAAATATACGATATGGGTAGGTCTAAAATAATCATTCTGTCCTTGAAAAACTGATAAAATACTAAGTAAGTTAGGATTTTTTTACGCGAATCTTAATTCAATTGGATTTAATATGGTTTTATGAATTGATATAGCGAAAAACAACTATTTTTTATTTTAATGAACAAAATTATTCCTATATAATTTTGAAGGAAAACATAAAGAAAGAGTTTTTAAAAGTATAATGTGAGAGATATTTATTATTTTATAAAGATGGATCATATTCTTTTCCTATGTGATGCTCAATTGCAACTATGATTTTTTTTATAACAAAAACATCGCTTAAAAATAATGTATTCAAACCATAAATAAAACCAAATAAAGCCCAAATGTTCAAACTCAATATGACCCATTGACAGACGGATTTTCTCAGGTCCACTTTTCTTCAGTGTAGTGGCACCAGTCGAGCCCAACCCGATTGACTAAAAAAGCGGATAGCCAGCCCAACCCAATTAACTTTTTGAGTCCATTGGGTACCAATACCATATCAATGACAGCAGCCAGCCCAGCCCAATTCAATATTAGCTCCCTCAAATTTCAAAATTTAAATTCACAAATTTTCACAATCTCACAAAAATATCACTCCGATCTCTCTCGCAAGCTTAAACCAGCTCAGAAATCAGTCCAAAAAGATGGTAATTTTGCTTTTCCGATTATTTAATCTCACATTATGCTTTAAATCGTGAATTTACTGAAGTTTGTTCGATCTAATCTGTTCAAACCCTACCGATATTTGGAGATTTGTTTACTTTTGCTTTGCACATTCGTAGATTATGCGTTTCAGTTTTCCTTTTCATGTGGGATTTTTCTTTTTTTTTTGAGAATTTGGGTTTCTTTCTTTCGGTTTCTCTCTCTGTCTCTCTCTCTTTTTTTTACCCTTAATTTTTTTTTTAAAAAAAATGTGGATTGAGGGACTTAATTTTCATGTTGAAATGAATGGAAATAAAGAGAGATCAATGTAGTTGGGTTAAATCAGGTGGAAATATCATTGTTATCAATTTCGAGGAATATATATCTCAATATAACGTCAGGTTTGGTAATCTGTTAGATCTTTTTGTGCTACGGTGGATTATCCAGAGAGGTTAGGTGCTTTGCCAGTTTAAAGTGTGGCTGGTTTACTGTTTTGTAATCAATTGGTTGTGTGGTTGAGTATAATTTTATCTTATTACAATGTTGTAGGCTATTAAAGCATTTACATTTTAGCTGGCTCACATCTCTTTGCTTCTGTGAAATAGGAAATTATGATCATCTGTGAGGTTTATTAAGAAATATTGCTGTGGAATTGTTTCAGTGAGCTTATCGCATAACTTATTGTTGGGTATTTCCAAATTCTGAGGATGGTTATATGGTTTTGTTTTTGGTGAATTTGTTATGGTGAAATATAGTAATTCTCTGAAGCCTATACTGTATCGTGAATTTAAGTTTTCTAGAATATTTTTCATTTTGAAAGTCATCTAAAGTGATTACGAATTTTATGTTCTTGCTTTATTGCAATGTTATATCAATCTGATGAAGTTTGTAGAAGCTTATATTCAATGGTTCTATTGCATGCATTTTGTTTTTCCTTGGCAATATTTATGCAATGGATCACTGCCTTTTCTTGCAGGATGGGCATGATGCAGACAATTCTAAACAAAGTACTGCCGACATGACTGCATTTGTAAGTTCAATCCCAGGGAAAACGTTTCTGGTTCAGATTTGTATTCTTATGAGTTCAATCTGTTTCTCATCATATTTTTAAGAAGTCCTTTTCTTTGTGTTGGGAGGGCAGGTTGGGGGTCAGTGGGTTTATACCCTTTGTCTTATACAGATGTGATATGATTAATAGTTATCACCACCTGTGCTAACATCTCTGTTTTTATTTTTTAGGTGCAAAACCTTCTCCAGCAAATGGTGAGTAACTAATATTAATCTTACTCATCATTCAGTACATTTTAAACTACGCATCTTACTCATGATGTTCCTTTCTCTTTGCAGCAAACTAGGTTTCAGACAATGTCGGAGTCCATCATTTGTAAAAATATCCTTAAGTACTACTTATTATTTGTGTTATCTTATATAAGGACATAAATGATGTGTGTACGCGGCATTTTCATTGCTCATCATATTCAGGCATGCTTATTACTGCTTTTTATATGATGAAACTACTCATGCAATGAATTTGGTTATCCTTTAAAATGAAAGTTGGACAAAATTCATCCCCACAAATTGGTAACCCCTCCACACAGAATGGTTAATTTGTCATTCATATATATCTGAGATGTATAGAGCTTTGATTCCTTAACTGTGTTGTACTTGATGAGATGGGGAACCGCATTGATGAGTTGGAGCAGAGCATCAATGACCTTAGAGCTGAGATGGGTCAAGAAGGTTCTCCATCTCCTTCAGCTCCATCGAAGGCCAAAGAAGAACCCAAGTCGGCTGAAGATAGTTAATGAAATGAAGCGCACTTATTTATGACTTTGCTGGATGTTGCTTTTTTGCTTGTTCATGATTTTTAAGATGGGAAATATACTTTTTCCATTCAGTTTTCTCTATTTTTCGAATCTCATAGGTATGTGCCATGTTATATTCTGGAGCCACTCTATGAGCAGAGATTTGTGGTGGATGTTCCGCTGTGTTTCTTTGGTTTGCTGCATTTTGTATGTATTCCAGAAACGAGAACTTGGTGTGCGTGTTGATATGTAACTCGCCTTATATATAATATCGAACAAGAAAGGGATTCTAAGTTTTATTGCTTTGTATTGATCTACTGATATGTCCTTATGATCTGAGTTATACTACTAGTATAATCAGCTTTCATTGGTCAGATTGAATGATGGATTTTGATTCGTTAATTTCTCAGAGCTTTTGCATTCAAATTCTGAGATTAAGAAATCTCTTATGTTTGTGTTGTGTAGACCCAGTGTAGTAATATTTTCATATCATAAATCTTGAAAATTTACTTCTTAATTACTGTGCTTTGAACTAATATTTTATGAGTCATTATTTGTGAATCTCTTTGTCAAATTCTAACATTTCAACTAAAAAAAAATTACACTGTTTTTCTTCACCACGAGTAGAAATCAATGCCCTTGCTTGTTTTGGCTCAGAGTAATGAATAAGAATCTCTTTCGATGACTTCTTATTTTTTTGTTAGAATTTGACCAAATAAAACTTAATTTTGATAAAGAAAAAAAAAATTAATCCAACAAGTAGGAGGTTAAAATGAATTGTGTCGGAGGTAAATAAGTTTGGTTTAAATTATTTATTGAGCTTTGAATTTATATTTTAATTTTAATTTAATTATTAAATGAGTTGAATTTTGACCTGATCGAAAAATTTAATATTTTTACTCATATTTTAATATTAATATAATGCTCAACAAATTTGTTCAAACAAACCTTTAATGACACGCTAAAACGAAGGGACTTTTCGCACTCAAGAACTCCCCAGTGAAGTGGGAGAAACGCACACTGTGTGACGCAGAGCTCTGCAAAAAATACTGACATACACTGATGGATGAAAATCGAAGCCCAACAAAACTGGAATACTATGATGACATGTTCAAACTCCAAGCCACTGCTACCCTCCTCTCTTCTTTCCTGGTCAGTTTTCCCTTTCTCTAATACACACAAACACGCACTGCACGAACATTATTAATAATCAAGAGTTTGTAATATCTTGTGTGATTTTCTTGGTGGGTTCTTGGAAAGAATGAGGATGGTAGGCAGACTTTGATACTGGATTCGACTATTTTTCATCCACAAGGGGGTGGTCAACCTTCAGACCAGGGTTCCATCTCCAATCCACAGTTCAAGTTCATTGTTCAGGATGTTCGATCCAAGGACAAAATTGTCTGTTTCTTGGTTCCAATTTATAATACACTATTTTCATGTTATTTTTCTTTCTTGAGCCATTTTTTGTTTTGTTGTTACCGATGCTTTTCGTTTCATTGTGATAGGTGTATCACTACGGCCATTTTGAGAACTCCAAGGATGAGAATATTGAGAAAGGTGTTCAAGTTTTGTTAAGTGTGGATGAAGCTAGGCGTAGGCTCAATTCGAGGTATGAACTCTTCAGTCTGAAATTGTTGACATAATTTTAGCTGACAATCAGTTCCTGGAATTTATTACTATATATGGGACCTGCAGGGGACGGACATAGTATGTTATGTGTTGTGTTCGTTTATGTTTCGACAAGTTAGTGCAATGATAAGCAAAATAAGTTGTTCTTAAATGAATTAAGTTTGATGTGAAAAGATAAAGAAAGTGCTCAATCTTTTTCTTCAATTTCCAATTAATTTAGCCTGGTTGAAGTTCACATTTTGTTAGTTTTTGTCACTGCTAGTTGTCTCAATAGTAGGTCTTGTATTTTGAGTCTTCGGCTTTTGCTTCCATGCTCAAGTTTTTTCTTCCATAGCCACATGTTGATACTATTATACCAAGTAGGAAAATCTTGTTTGCTTGCTATTTATAACTTAAAAGTCTTGTCCCTTTGCAGGCTACACTCAGCTGGGCATTTGCTGGATATCTGTGTGAGAAATGTGGGATGGGATCACTTGGAGTCTGGTAAAGGGTATCACTTTCCAGATGGGTATGCATTTATGGTAGTTATAGACACTTACAGGGGTCAGAACTTCATTATGCATGTTTCTTAATGATACTTAGGTCTGCCTGAGCAGTGTTTTAGACTTTATAATCTGGCTGCCAGCAACTCCAGCATCAACTTAATTTTTTCAGAACCGTTTCTATCAACATCTTCAGATCAGGGAATCATATTACTCAGAGACAATTATTTTCCAGACATATATGCATGAAAGGTTTGGCAGGGTGTAGATTCTGTTCCCATTCAGTTTCAGGGATATGACTTTTTTAAAAATGAGAATATAATGGATTAGCAACTAATTGCTCCATCCAGTCCTTACTCCTATATCTCACTTAGTTTAGAGTTTAGTTTGATGAGACAAATTTTTGCCCGAGGAAAAGCAAAATGATAGTAATGTCAACCTGATCATGATCACCACTGGTAGCCCTGATATAAGATCTGCTAGATTAACTCTTAGAATGTGCCCTTATTGTACAAGTAGACACTTCAATTGGTTTAGTGAATCTGAATATAATTGAAGGGGATGGTTCTAAGTTTGAACTCGTCCATCTAACTGACTTTTTATGAAGTAGCCAGAACGGGAGCCCTCCTAAAACTACTGTAATATTTTTAAGCTCAGACAACTGATTCTTTCCAAAGAATGTCTTAGTCCCTAACTTGCAGACTGAAGGTTCTCCCATTTCATTTTACTTGGTGATTATGTTTTCATCTGTATCCAGATGTTAGGCTCTTAGATTGCATGTTTTGTACGTTCAAGTTGGCCACTGTGCACTGTGCACAATTTTTTTCAGGCCATTTGTAGAATACAAAGGTGCAGTTCCACAGGATGAATGGCAAAGCAAGCAAAAGGAGCTAGAATTAGAAGCTAGCAATTTGATCTCAAAAGGAGGGAAAGTATGCATTTTGATCCACCTTACTCTGATTTTTTTTCCTTTTTAGTTGAATTGAACTTGCCAGTTATATAGTATCCGTACCCTAATAGTTCCATGTTTCATCCAGGTTTCGGTATCCATTTTACCATATGATAAAGCTTCTGAACTGTGTGGTGGATCCCTCCCAGATTATATACCCAAGGTCAGAAGATGATTATTAGTATTCTTTTTGCTGTTTTTTTATTTTATTTACCTATACTATGAAATTTATGCGTTTGCCTGTTCCTTTTTGCTTCAATGCTATATACTCACCCCAAGGAATGGTTACCTATTGACTGTGGAGCGATAGGATCAAACCACAGTGCATCCCATCTGAAGATCTTTTAAATATTATTCTCTCTATATGCTTTGCAGAACAATTTGGGATTTTGCAATGTAAATTGAATTTGACTATATGTTCTGCGTTGACATGACTGCACTTCCCAAGCTTCTGCTTCTGTATATGTTTCCGTGGAAGGGAATAGGATCTTGCAAAATTGCATTTAGATATGCCTTTGTTTCTGAGATTACTTTTTCCTGCTCTATGAATTTTCAGGACAGCACTCCTCGGATTGTGCAGTTAGGTGAAAGCCCAGGGTGCCCCTGTGGTGGCACACACGTTAATGACATCAATGAGATTTTGAGCCTAAAGGTACTGGTTTCAATTTAATGTAGTCCCTTAAATCTGCAAATTCATGTGGTGATGCTCCCATTATCTGCTTGCTGTAAAAAGATTCTCCAGATCTTCTTTAGTGTTACATAGCATTTAACTTCTTGAATCCAGTCTAGATACTGTCAATCCAATGAAAAGTTCAATTTGGTTTGTTTATTTTAATTGAGTCTGCTATATCGCAATTTGGGGTAACTGAAATATGTACGATTATAACATTGACGGAACGGCATTACTTATTCGTCTCTACATGATAAAATACAAGCCTGGGTTTCTGTGTCCTTTGGATGGTTGGCTCTATATGCCCAGGATTACTGTTTCTGGCATAATTCATGAATATAGAGGAAGCTAGAATTTTTCCCTCTAAAAAACCTAGTTCCTTGTTATGCCCGTCTTAGGGGCCTTAGATAAACTGACGGCTCTTTTGATTCAAAATGCTTCTTAGTATTTGTAGAAATTGTTTTCCATCCTTAATTTGTGCTTCCAAAGTATGGGTGGATCTTGTCTTTTGTTGCTTGAACTTCTTGACTGTGGCTATTAGATGGACACCATGTAGTTTACATAGCATCTATCCTTTGCTGTGACATTTTTATGTTTTTTTTTCATCTTTCAGGTTTCTCAAATTCGGACAAGAAAAGGACTCACAAAAGTTTTTTACAATGTTGGACAGCCTAATGTATGATGCTTGAACTTGTATCCTTCATCATGCTAAGACATGGTATGACACTTCTGCTGGCAGTAAAATGCCGCTTAGTTCTAAATACAGCTTTTTAAGTGTCTGCATGAAAAATAGACAATGTGTGGCAATCACCTAAGCATTGTTAGTTTTTGTTTATAGAGAAACTTTGCTATTAAATTCTTCAGTACCCCCCTCTCTCATACACACGCGGCATATGTATGCCCCCTTAATTTTTCATTTCTATGTAATATTTCCTGCATATCATTTCTTTGAGGACACTAAACTTCTGTTTTGAATTAATTTTAACATCTGATTCAGAGCCTCAAGCTACTTTTTACAGTAGAAAGAAACTACTTTTTGAAACTGCTGGTGTTGACCATTGATTATCTCTATCCACATTTCATCACCCTCTGATTTTGCTATTTTTGTGTTGCTATTTTTGTGGTGCAAGCCAATGAACTTCGCAAGGAGTCAGGACTCATCAGAACTAGTTTCTTTTTCAACTAATTCTTGAATTTAGAGAAAAATTCTCTTTTCTTGGTGTTTGCTATCTTATTCTTATTGTTATGATTTTTTTTTATTTTTTATTAGATCTTTTTGTGTGTGGAAATAGTCAGAAACAAGTTGAACTACTGTTGAAAGGTAGATATCTCTCTCCACTGAATCAAGCAAAAACTTATGCAGATGTGATGGACCACTAGAATGGATATGGGCATCTTTACAAGTCACATAAAATCAAATTACTCAAAAATGTCTTCTTCATCAAGTGAAGTTATCATTCTCCTAAAGAACAAATGAATGGTCACAAGACCGTAAACTTCCTCTGGCTTCACTTTTCTTATCTTAACAAGTACAGGTCAGTTGAAGGATTTGCTCAAACATGGTCCGCATGTGAAGGGGGCATGGACACATTAGAGATCTAACATTGGGCTCCAGTTTCTTGAATTTCCTCATCTTTGGTCCCATGCTATTTGTAGTTTTGTTTCAAGATTCCAATAACCGCATTGAATATGAAAGCAGCACACTGGGAAAAGACACTTAAGCAAGCTACTTCCTAAGAGTGTGTGTGTGTGTGTTTATCATCAAAATGCACAGAACATCATCACAAAATTGTGTTTGGACTCACTCCAAAGCCCTCATGGACAAGAAATCAACTGTCATTGATCGAGTAAATAGTTCTATGACCGAATGAATTGTATGGATTTGAAAAATGGAAAGATTGGTACAAGTTATATGTTTTGTTGTCACTTTATGAAAAATTGTTAGTTATGACTATGTTAGATACTCGTGATTTGATTAGTGAAATAGTATCTTTCCGAAAAGCAAAAGAAAATATTCTATATCGAATGCAGGCATGATTCACTAAGATTTTGAATAGCGGGGCTGATGGTTTTTTAACCATGAGGCCACCCTTTTGGGTCTAAGTTCTTAACCTCGTCATTTTTATCAATAGCTCTACTCTTTGTTTCTGAAAACCTGATGTTTTTCTACAGACAAAAAGACTAAGAAACATTTTTTTTTTTTGGGTTAATAAAAAATGAAACAAGGAAGATTTGTCTACTTAGTAAAGAAATAACACTTTCATTTAGAAATTAAAAACATGTGTATTTTTTTTTAATTCATGGAGCTTTACCCAAATCAGAGTATGGTAATGATTGTATTTGCTGTTAATTCTTGCTTAGAGGTGAATAAGCAATTAAAGTTCACTTCCAATATTGTTCTTTTTGAATAAAAACTATCTATCTATTATTTTGATAAAAAAAAAAAAAGGAATTAGTTGGAAAACCCCCCAAATAAAGAAATCTATTACATTCCTCAACACCCACTCACTCCACATGCAAGCTAAAAAAAATTCCATCTTGAAATAGAAAAGAAAATAAAAAAAAAAAAACCCAAAAACACAATAAAAAAGGGAACAACTTTGAAGAAAGTAAACAGAGGAATTAAAGAGTGGAGAATATATCGCATCTGCAAACGGAAAAAAGAGTTTGAAGTCAAGAGTCCAAAGAAGAAAAACTCGTTTTCCAAAGAAGTCTTGGCATACACAAAATTTAACTAATTTTGTTAACAAAAGTACCGGTATTGGTGAGTCTCAAGACAATTTGACCTCTTTCCAGCCAGAAACGTCACCCCATCAAATTCCACTATATATATGTAGCAGACTTCCTCCTCACCATCCACCTCTCTCTCTCTAAAGATTCTTGTTTTTACTACATCTTCATAGGATTTACCTTTGTACTTTGTTGCACTTCTACCTCAGTGAGTGTGCTACTGACAGTTTGCATACACTTGTTCTACTACTACTTCCATTTTCACTTTTTGGTGTTTTTGTCCACTGCAAGCGTGTATTGTAAATGAGATAGCATTTTGAGGTTTGAAGACTAGGGGATTCTTGGTTACAATCAAGAAGGTAAGTTGTGTTTTAGTTAAATCTTTGGTTTCTTGCAATGTTTATGTTCTTTTTGTTGTGTGGAGTAATGGGAATATGGGATTGACTTCGATTCTTTTTTGGGGGGGTTTTTTAATTTCTTTTTTTCTAAACCTGTTGGCGCTCCTCCTTTACAGAGTCCTTGATATTGTCTAAGTTTGCATCTTCTTGGTTGTATGGCTTGATAGTGGAGAGTGATTTGATGGTGGAAGAATAGAAAAAGAGTTCATCTTTATGGTATTTTGGTTCTTCTACTATTGGATTGTGTAATGTAATGTGTTGTATCTGTAGGTGAGATATCACAAATCAGCCAAAAAATAGGAATAGCATGTTCTACATAGTGTTACCATTGACCATACTATGATTTTAGTTCTGAAATTTCTTGAAAAAACATTAGATTTTGTCCCTCTTATGAATTTGTGAATTAAGTCTGAGAAATGGTAGGACCTTGTTCATCTATGAACTAGATGTGTTCTTCCTCAGAATATGTAATTCGGTATCTATTTTCAAGAATTAGTTTAAATGCATACTGGAAAAACAGAGATTATGAATGAGAAGCGCACTAAGAAACTGGTTTATTAGAAAGAAAGGTGGGGGGATCATAGTAAGTGCATAAAAGATTTTCTTGGAGGTATCAGGTATGGTGTACTGCTGGAAATATGGTACTCATGACCGCTACTTTACGAATTTTCCATGGAAATATAAGGTTTTGTGGCACTGAGTTCTATCTGTTGTTAGCTTAGCTTAGCTTAGCAGAACTTTAATCCTTTTATTGGATAGATTATTTGGATAAAGTAGCAATATCTGAAACGTTTTATTGCATTCAGACTGATTTGGCATTGAGTGTAGAGTTACTTCTCTGGTTCTTCCCATTTTGTATCAATCATGAATGTAGTGAACTCATTTAGAGTAAAGGTTCTTTTCTGTTTCTTCCTATTTGTTTCGAGCATGAACATAATGAACATCCAGTTGTGATAATCTCGCAGGGAAAAAATCTGCAAAAGTTTTCAGCTATAATGATGCTTGGAGAAACCATAAACGATTCAGATGGAGAAATCAAAGTAAGTTTTGGCTACCATTGCAACTACAAGAATGATGATTCTTGCGACAGACCAAATTACATTGATATCCCATCTGCTGGTAAACTCCGAAGAGCTAGCAGCTCCTTCTCTTGCCTCTCTGGTGCTGCATTGAGTGCGAATGCTACGCTAGCTAACACAAATATATGCAATGGGTTGATTGGGGCAGAAATACTGCCAACTTTAGACTCTCCTAATTCATTCCGCCGTATTCCTTCTTCACCATCTCTAACAAAGATGGACTTTTTGTCAACTTCTCTCCAAAGTAGCATGTCAAACTTGAGTTTTAGTCCACCCTCACCAAGTGAGACTCTTGATTGTGATTCCTTTTCACTGAAGTCTATGAGTGCTCCTTCAAGAAGTGAAAGCTTCCTCAATGCAATGGAAGTAGAAGTTGCTGGAGGCGCCGCTGGTGAAGATAGAGTTCAAGCTGTTTGTTCTGAAGAGAATGGTTGGCTTTTCTGTGCCATTTATGATGGATTCAATGGAAGGGATGCAGCTGATTTTCTGGCTGGGAGATTGTATGAAACTGTTGCGTATCACCTTAACTTACTCGATTGGGACCTTGAGCAGGAGTTGGTTGAAGTTTCTGATTGTGTGTCTTCAGAAGATGATGGAAAGAATACCTGTGTTGATCGCTTTGACAGCACCAATGCAACAGGGGACAGATCTTTTAAGAAGAGCGTTCTTAACAGCCTTCAACGCGCTCTTAGCCAAGCAGAGAATGAATTTCTACACATGGTTGAACAGGAAATGGAAGACCGTCCCGATTTAGTATCTATAGGATCGTGTGTGCTTCTTGTTCTACTCCATGGAAAAAACTTGTACTTGCTCAATGTGGGTGATAGTCGAGCTGTATTGGCTACATACGATGAAGGGAACGTGACAGAAAGCGAAGGGCTGCAAGCAGTCCAGCTCACTGATAGTCACACCGTTGACAATGATGTTGAGAGAATCCAACTCCTGAACGATCATCCTGATGACCCTTGTACAATTGTGGCTGGAAAAGTCAAGGGGAAACTAAAGGTTACAAGGGCTTTTGGAGTTGGTTACTTGAAAAAGGTACAACAATGTTGTCAGGAGTTCTTGTTAGGCACATAATTAACTTACATGTCCAATATCTAATAAGTAAATGCAGCTAATTTTTATGGTTCATATTAATCGAACCGACTTATATTTTTCACTAAATCCGATCTTTCTACTTTGTTCTTCAGAAAAACTTGAACGATGCTTTGATGGGAATTCTTCGGGTCCATAATCTCATAAGTCCTCCGTACGTATCCTTAAATCCATCACTCAGTGTGCATGAGGTCTCAAACTCGGATCACTTGGTCGTACTAGGGAGTGATGGCTTGTTCGACTTCTTCAGCAATGATGAAGTTGTGAAGCTTGTACATTCATATATATTGAGAAACCCTTCTGGTGATCCAGCGAAATATCTGGTGGAGCAGCTGGCCGCAAGGGCAGCTGATTCAGCAGGTACATCACTAAATCTCTTACATTTCATTCTTTCCTACAATGGACAACTGTAAAATGTCACTTCTGCAATGTTTTATTTGATCATATGATCGATGTTGATTACTCGTCTCATCTCATGTTTTCAGGTTTTAGTATGGAGGAGCTGATGAGCATCCCTGCTGGCAGAAGACGGAAATATCACGACGATGTTACAGTTATCGTAATTGTCCTGGGCACGAACAACCGGACCTCAAAGGCATCAACATGTCTATGAATAGACAGAGTCAAGTTCTCAGCTCAAATCCTCAAGAGTAAGAATGCTCACAATTTTTTTTTTTGGCTGTCTGTTTGCTCTAAATTATTCCATAAGATAAAGTTTGTCAAAACATGATACCTCGTCATCTGCAATTACTACGATGATGTTGTTGTAATGTATATCTTTTAGTATAGAAAGCGCCACGACCCTTTCTCTTTTGGGGGATGAGTTATGATGAACACTTGATAATTGACTTGCTGCAGTCTTGCTATAGAAAAATACCTCTGTTAGTGGCTAATGTCAATGGAGATTAAGATGAGAGTTTCATCTTTCTCTCAGACTAACACCAAATAGGGTCTCCAGAATAGCCATATCATCCAAGGATGGACACATATTTCAATCTATTCATGTGTTTCTTTACGAACTCGAGTCTAATTTTACAAGCCCATTGAGTTCGAAGTTTCAAAACCCGACTCATTTGCACCCCTACCACAAACATTTTCAATGTCGTGCTTGAATTTGGAGTGTCCTGATAGAGCACCCAAGATTGAAGCAATTGAAGAATTTCGAGACGCTCAACTGCACTTCACACGCAAGCACGGCACGAAGCCCTGTCGGAATCTGTCAGATTCCTTTTTTTTTTTTTTTTTTTTTTAATTTTTAACACACCTGATTTTGAAGAACAAAATCATCAAACTATTTTAAAAATATTTACACTTTGGCCTTCTTCGTATTTTCTCACTTTGTCATCATAATTTTAAATTATAAATATGTTATTAAATATGTATGTATAAATAAACAATATACAAAAGCAAATCAAAATCGGCCACCAATCAAATTTCTCCGACAATCTAAACTGATATTCCTTTCTTATTTGGTTAACTAAACTTGTCAAACTTTGGTCAATAAAATTAGTGTATGTACTCAACAAAATATTTTATGAGTCTAAATTACGCGTTTATTTATTTATTTAGTTTTTGTTGATTCTTTCCTTATTTCTCAATCTAATTATAAAAATTAAAAAAAAAATACTATCTACCTTAATCGCAAAGCAACAGAAATTGCTATGCAATTACAGAGAAATATCTTGTGCAAATTAAAAGTTGAATTCAAGAAAATTAAAATTATACTCTTCAAACTTGTTAACTCGACAATTAAGTTACTGGTTTTATTTTGAAAGAATTGTTTTTGCAAAAGTTAGATATATCAATTGATTCGCCTTAATTTTACCACATTTAAGAAAAGATGTATGAAATAGTGTTCGAGCCAAATTAAAAAAACTATTTCTAACATTATTTAATACCTAAAATTTTCAAATATTTGTGACTGTCATGCTCGTTTTAAAATAACATTATGATTTTTAAATTTATCAAAATACTCCTTGTAATAGAAAAATAAAGAATCAAGTTAAATACTCTTTATAATTAAAATAACAAAAATATACCATAATACTTTAACAAAAATATTGAAAGAAAAATCTTACAAGATTTTAACTTGGTCAGATTTGACTACTGTCTTAAAAAGGCCAAAAGTATAAGAAAAATCAAATTAAAGAGCAGCTTTCTTGCATTCTCAAATACCCCGAAAGGCCGCCCACCAAAAAAGCTCCAAAGTTGAAACCAAAACAACTATTTCCCACTCCGGTGGTCGGTTTTGCAACTCAGTTTTCCTCTAAAAGCTGTGAGAGTCGGCTCAGCAATGGGTCAAGAATCGTTCATATATAGCTTCGTGGCACGTGGCACGATGATATTGGCCGAGTACACGGAGTTTACCGGCAACTTCCCGGCGATTGCGGCTCAGTGCTTGCAGAGGTTGCCTTCTTCCAACAACAAGTTCACTTACAAATGTGATCACCACATTTTTAACTTCTTACTTGAAGATGGCTATGGTAATTAATGTTTTCTAAACTTTTTGTCCCATTTCTTTTTAATAGTTTTGCTGTTTGATCTTGATAAATGGTGATTGGTTTTTGTTGAGAATTCTGTGTATTCCAAGTTGAAATTGAAATGGGTTTTCTTGGATCTATGCATGAAGCTGAAAAGTTGGAGTCTTTACTCTTTTTTTTCTTTAGCTGGAATCTACAGTTCAAGCAATTAGTAAAGTTTCTTTAAGAAAGAAGTGTAATTCTTTTTTCAAAATTTTGTAAAGTTGGTTTTGCTTTTCTGGGTTGGTGAAGAATTGGGGGTTTGGATCTTTAATTGGAAAGTTGTTATGGCTTCAGAAAAGTGAGAAACTTTACTCATATTGAAGTAACTTCATGCTTTCTTGATGTTTGAGTTCTTTTGATTAGCGCTTCATTTTTCCCCTGAGCAACAGGACTTATGTGCATATGTAGCTAGAGTTATGGGGGTTATGTAGATATAGTATTGTCTTAGTGGTAGCAAGGGGTCCTAGAGCAAATTGTGTGTGTTTCTCTGTTGTATGATTGCAAATTGTTAACCAACAAGGCAAAAGGTTTAGCTTTTGAACTGAGAGATTATGTGGTTTTACAATTCGGTGTCTGTGAGTTTGTTTATTTTATCTGAGAGAAAAACATGTGCCTTGGGAGCATTTGTATTTCTGTAAATAATTTTCACTAGTTCTTAATGCTGTGAGGATTTTGAAAATTTGCCGCCTTATCCCATATCTCTTTTTGACATGTCCCAAGATTGGGAAAGAAGTATAGAGGTTTTTGCTTCTACTCATTTGACACATGCTTGCTAATCATGCAGCTTATTGTGTTGTTGCCAAAGAATCTGTTGGGAAACAGATCTCCATTGCATTTCTGGAACGTATTAAAGCTGATTTCAAGAAAAGATATGGTGGTGGTAAAGCAGATACAGCAGTTGCCAAAGGTCTCAACAAAGAATTTGGGTATGTTCCAATGGAAAACAGAAGATGATTCGCTAACTTCCTTTCTGCGCATTTGAGTTGTTGACAAATGCACAAAAGTTAATAAAGTCTGTAAAATGCAGGCCACTAATGAAAGAACACATGCAATACATAATCGATCATGCTGATGAGATTGAGAAACTACTAAAAGTTAAGGCCCAAGTTTCAGAAGTCAAAAGTATTATGCTGGAGAATATAGATAAGGTATGTAAAATGAACTGGAGAAATATTAATGCAGTTGGACTTCTTTGCTGCTTTTGATTGTTTTCACTAATGTTTCGTATTGATCTTTCAACACTTCATTTTCTTTTTGGCCTAATGGCTATATTACCTCTCTTTCTGTTTCTGTAAACATCAGAATTCAATCGACTGCTATTTTGACTGAACCACAGTTTTTCTACTTGTATAAATTCCTATTTTTCCCTTTCTCTTCCAGCTCAACTTATGCACACTTTAAAACTTAGATTGACTGAAAATAAAGTGCTTTTGCTACTTCGCAGTTTTTATATGATTTTCTTTGGTTCCAAAATGTAAGTGTTCCTATTTACGTTCTTGCTGTTTGGTTTAAAAATATATGGTCAACATGTAAAAAATTGTTTCTCATTAATCAAGATATTCAATATGATGCATGTAGAATGACCTTAAACTGCTAAATACCATGATCATTCATTAATTGGTATTCATAATTGTGTGTAGTTAGAGGAAAAGCTGCAGTTCTTTAGTATTATAATTTATGACTTGTTTTCTCCCAAAAATTAACTAAGAATTAGAATTGAAAGATGGGAAAAAGAACAAACATAAAATAACCAAAAGAGAGATGAATGCCAGGTAAGGTTTTCATTTTCATTTCATATGGTTCCCTTGCATAATGACACCATTAATACATATTCCATAATTATTGCTTGTTATGTGAAGCATGAAATTCTTTAGGAGCATACATCATTATTTGTATGATTTGGCAGATAAATAGTGAATGCGTTTAGACGATCACCTGACACTATTTTAGTCCTTGAATATTCTTGAGATTCTTCTTTTATGAATTTTTGCTATTTGACCACCTCTGCTCTTTCTAGACTGTTGAAAGAGGAGAAAACTTGACCATTCTTAGCGACAAGGCTGAAGACCTACGTGATTCGGTAAGTTAATTTACATATCCTTTGCACCATGTCTCAAAATCAGATTGATACATACTTCTAAGCACCTATCTTTCTCTATTTAGGCGCAAGAATTTAAGAAAAAGGGGACTCAAATCCGACGAAAGATGTGGTATCAGAATATGAAGATAAAGTTGGTTGTGCTCGGAATCATCATCCTCTTGGTCCTCATAATCTGGCTTTCTGTTTGCCGTGGTTTTGACTGCACCAACTAGAGTATCTCTGGTTTCCATTTTGACTAATCCATATGCAAGGATGATGCAGTTTACATACTCACATTGGGCAAGGGAGTTTACTGTTGAACAGAATGTACTATGCCGAGCTTGATTGGCCGAGGTTTCGTTACCATAGCAGCAACCATTTTGAACAAAGCCTAGGGAATTTATATTTACTTTTCTTTTTCTTTTGTTGGGGTGGGATTTTTTTCATTTTCTTGCTCATGTAATTGGTGTAACTCTTTGTTCTAAATCTGATGTGAAATATATATTTTTTTTTCTTAGATATATACAAGAAATAATAGAAGGTTTTGGTACAATTTGCATCTCATGCTTAAATTTCTGTTTACTAGTTAGCTCTGGGATTGAATCATCACAAAGTCACAATGTCAGAATGAAAATTTGCTTCATTTTCAGATGAACATCTACTAATAAGATCCTGAAAATTCAATTAGCGCCAAGTTCTTGTCTTAAGCTCATCTGATTTCTTCTGAGAATCCAGAGTTGACCTCTGCTCATTCATTTCACTGCTTAAACTTTCATCTTTTGCGTTATCTGTACATTGATATCTGCTGCCACTGAGGTTGAGATTGGAAAAAATGTCCAGAGAAATCACGTGTAAGAAAAAACCAGAACGTGCCATGCACAACAGTTCAAGCTTGAATAAGAGACGAACAGATTAAATTAACGCACTTCGTGTATATTTTGGAAATTCTGTCGAAGAAAGGTGGAAGAACACAGAAGCAAAAGCAAGATATTGAGCAAAAGCATAAGCAACGGAGACATTGAGTACATTTATCCCACATTGAAAGTCCGGACGAGACTGATTGGGGAAAAAGCTATAAAAGCTGAGGCCCAGAAGAAAGTTAGGCATACCTTTCTCGGCCTTTTGGCTAAGATCAAGTGTAGTATCTGTTCTTATCAGTTTAATATCTGATACGTGGGCCAATGGTCCACATGATATTAAATTAATTTTTTTAGGGGGAAGGCCCGTTGAGGTAGCTTGCTGCCTGGGCCTTCACGCGTCGTCCATGCGTTGCACTATTGCAAGGGCCTGGCGCACCCCACCAAATCTAGTTTAAATTTAGTTAGCGAAGTAGAGGGTTTTGTCTGATTGGGCTCATTTAGTAATTATGGGCCATTTGTGCAGGAAATATTTCATTCTGTGTAAGATGGGGGATTTTATTTATTATTGTACCCAAGTTAGAAGTTATTTTGGTTCTGCCAAAAAAAAATTCAACTTTTGAGCATTAGGACTTCATTAATAATATATGTATTTTAATAAGATAGTAATTTCTTCACGAAGAATTTATAGAAGAGATGGAACAATTAAAAAATCTAAATCTATTTTTTCTGGAGAATATTGTAGCCTAGTGAATAACCAATAAAGGCTTCGCTATTTACGTATTTTCTTCATCATTAGGGCTTTAGCCAAAGTAAATTTTCTGTCTTTCTTCGTTCAAGTATATTTCTTTTTGGGGGTGGGAATCAACCACCCTTCTGGTTTTTGAAGCATCTTTGTCAAAAAGGGAGGGGTCCCAAAGTGAGATATCTGCCCTAACTAGTCATTCAATTATGGAGCAAAGCCCATCAAATGGTATATCAATGAAAAAATGTTGAAATCTATGCTTATATATGTACACATTTGTGTATTTATTAGTTGTAGATATAATCACTAGATTATTATAAGGGCATGTCATCGAGAACAAAGGGTAAACATATTTAATTTTGATACGAATAATTTCAAACCAATTTTATTTTTTTTTATCTAGAGCTTGTCCCCATTACAATTTCTATACAAACGCTTATTATTGTCTTACATAAAGTGATACCAATTAATTTGTGTTGTTATTACATAAATAACACATAACCTATAATTAGCATTTTCTTCAAATGATAAATCATTCTTCGAAGCAAGAAATAAACCATTCAAACTAATATAAGATTACTTGATAATGTTGTAGAATCACAAGTACCTATCACTAAATATGATATAACATCAAAATATCAACCTCTCTTTGCTTCTAAAAACTAAACAACCTTCTTTGAAGCATACCACATTTTCACAAGATCACAATACATAGCAACTCTCACAAGAGATACTTACATGTCCATCATCAAACTTTTCACAAAAAACTTAAATCATACTACTATCAAACACTTTTGAATTCTAGGATCCCTCAAAAGGTTTGAAAGGGCCGATTTTAATATAAGATGCTTTTGAGTCACTGAAAAAATAAAAAAACAGTAAAAAAAATAATTTTTTAACCAGACATGACCTAATTAATCACCAGAAACACTAAAATCGTTATCACTGCATATCCCTCACTTCAAATTCATTCCGATTCTTAACAACAATATCGTACATGTGCATGGACATGAACCTGTTGAAATCCTTAGGGAGAGAAATAAGATGGAACTGTGGACCTCTTGTGGAACTGCAGCAACTCAGGGTCTTCATAATACCTCTCCCACCCGAGAGACACTAACCCCTTTCAAGAACATAATATGATGTTATGGCTTCATTAGAAGGCAAATGGACTAGCATTTTCTTTCCATGGCACTCATTCTCAACGAGCCGGACGACGCCGTTTTTGAACAGCCAAACACCAGACAAATATTTATTTTTAAAAAAAATCAATTTTATTTTTTAGGTTCTTTGAGAGAGATGGAAGAAGCTGAAAATGAACTGTTAATAGGGCTAGTGTTGAATATAGAGGATATATATAGTAGATGCTACTGAATTTTTTTTATAAGTTTTGTTTTATAGGTTTAATATTGTAGAACTAGGTTCTTTTATATATATATATAAAGAAAAACAAGAAAAGTTGCTTTTTGGCATTGGATTGGAAGCATTAGTATAGTTTGCAAAATGATCTCCTCTTAATATTCTACACAATTTAATATACTTGATTTTTGTCTTAATAACTACTTGGGAACCTTCTCTTAATATTCTTATGCTATATATAGTGACATATATAATGTATCAAACTGTTCTGTTGGTGGATCTATTCCTACTAATGATTTTGCAACTTCATATATTTATTAACTAATAGCACTCAGCCCTTCCTCTGAAAAATTCAATCACTTAATAACCTAAGTAATTAGAGGGTAGTGAATATGAATTTATTTAGTCCACAATTTGAAATAGAATGATGAATCACATGATAAATATTTAGACTGTTATTCTGTGATTATTTGTAGGAGCGAACGCTATACAATGAGTATTTTAAGAAATCCATACCATATCAACATTTGATGTTTTAAATTACTATATCAAAACTAAACTTTTCAATGATGATCAACACTTTCAGTCCAATACTTGAAAGTCCCAAAACTTGTATTTTTGACATATATATCAAAACTAGTGGTTATAACGAGTGAGTTTACAAAAATAAAATATTAGCATGATACTAATTTATTTAATTTTTTTGTTAAGAACGATCAATTACATCAATATATTGAAGACTAGTAGTGCTTATCATAAATCTTAATCAAACCATACCTTTAATAAGAAGATAATATACACTAGTATAAAAATAACAAATAATTGCATTCATGGAACTAGAATTTTAGAGTTTTTATATAGAGTTTTGAAGCCTCAACCCGTTGAACAAAATCTTGTTAATGATTATTTGAAGTTATAATAAGCCTCGTCTTTTTGGAGAAAATCTTTGATATGTATTAATCGAATAAGAAAGTTCAAACAAGATGGCCCTCATATGTTGATGGTGCATTTAAGCACAAACATATTGAATCAACTCAATGGTGATTCTTTTTTGTTTTATTCAATATGAAAATATTTCACCTATACCATCCATTGAAGATGCTTACAAACTCTTATTCTAATACTTCCATTATCATATTTAGGATAATTGGATTCCCATAACCACTTCTCAAGCCCTAATTTAAAATCTTGATCCCCACACTTTTCATTCTTGATGAATAAATAAAATTGTTGGGACTACTAGGTCATGAAACTAGATAGTTTATATTTATATTAAGCTTTTTTAATTAATGGAATGTTATTTCTCTAAAAAAAAAAGAAGAAGAAGAAGAAGTGGGATTAAAGAGCATGTTGTACTAAGTTCTTCACATTAATTTGATAAGGGTGCCTATATGAATTTATTCTCCAATATTAATAATACATGCGACCCCAATCTCATTGGCATGCAAAAAGTAAGCACTTTCCAAAGGTATTTCTTTAGTGAATGATTAAAATTTCTCTTTCCCAAGTTTAGAGAAAAAAAGAAGGTTGTATGTATGTTTGGCTATAAAGGGAATAAAAGAAAATATTAAAGGGCAAAGGAATTAGATCAATTACAATGAATATGAGAAAAGGAAATTTGAAATGAAGGATTTATTTCAATATATAAAAAAAAATGTAAGGTGATGAATTTTCTTGAAATTATTCCCTAATCCCACATATAATAACTAGATGAATACATTACTGATGAGAATTAGAATATGTAAATTTTAATACGTTCAAACTTTATTCTCTATCTAGGTGGAGTTTTGCGTCGTTATTCATTGCATTGTTTTGAAAAATGGATCGAACCAGTCGGTTTAATCAAAAATCGAAGGTCGGTTCGATCCGATTAAGGGTATAAAATCGGATTTTTAATTTGATCGATTCTTTAATTTTTTTATTATATTTAGTTTTTTTTTTAATTTTTTTAAAAAGTTTAAATTTGATATTTTGTTATATTTATGTAATTATTTGAATTTTGTGTTTTATTATATATTTTTTAAGTAATTATTTATTATTTTTATATTTGAAATGTATTATATAATAATTAATCTATTATATTATTATTTTATATAATATAATAAAAAAATATAATCAATTTTCAATATACCGGATCGCCGATTTGATCATCGATTTAATTATGAAAACACTGATTCATTGATCTTCTTTTTTTTGTATTTTTTTCTTAACTTGAAGGGACAATAAGGGAAATTCAAAATTTAAAAGATCTATTGTTTTTAGACTTCATGTTTGAGCTGAGTAAATATAATATTTCATTATATATAATATACAAAAACTCATAACATACGCGCATCTGGTGTAGTGGTATCATAGTACCCTCCCACGGTACTGACCGGGGTTCGATTCCCCGGATGCGCAACGCTTCATATTAACGTAGCTTTTGCATTTTTTCACGCATGGTAAACTCTTCGGGAGAGGGACTTTATACATTCACTTTATTTATTTAACGCATTTTTCTTTTTTTTTAAATAAAAAATTATATGAACATACATATAAATGATGACTCATACGTTTTCTCTGTTTTAAAAAATGCAGAAAATAAAGTTTCTATAAACGGTTTGCCTTCATAAATATTGTTTTTATGTTTTTTCTGTTGTTTTTTTAATTGACTTTTCAATACTTTTATTAAGAAAAACTTAATATTCCCATTTTACCCCTCAACTATCGACACGAACCATTTTTCTTTTAATTCCATCGAAATTTGAGTGAAAAAATATTACCAGGTTCATTTTCTAGAGTTTTGATTTTGAAAGTCGAAATAGTATAAGTCACAATTTAGAAATTAGACGATACAATTTGAGGGTTAAAAAAGTCTTTGGCCTTTGTAATTTTACTTGAAAATATTAAATAGATTTTTTTCAATAAAATAAATATGCATATGGTACACAATCAATTAAAAGACTAATGTTAGGGAGTGAGCCTTCGGCGATTGAGAGTTTATCGATCTTATTTACTTATTTTTTTGTTGTCATATTTTTATTTTTTTTTGTGTACTCGAAAGAAATTAATTGTCAAAAATCATTTTAGGGTTTTTTACATGAATCCATAAAAATAAAAATAGAATTATAATTTAGTTAAAAGTGATTGGACAAAATAAAAATAAAAAATCCATAAGGTATAAGAAATCATGGGGAAAATATTTAAAAATAAATAAATTCATCAATTTGGTAGACATGGATTTGGATTAATTACAAATCCATGAGACGACAAGACTAGTGTTCATATTAAAAGATTTGAAAATTAAAGATTTTAAATTCGTAATAATAAATCTATTGAATTTTCTTGATTAACTTAGTATGATAATAAATTTTAAATTTAAAATAACAATTTGAATTATTTTTTCAAGAATTATAGATAATCTAAATTGACCTAAATTTAAAGTCATTTAAAATCTTCAAGTCCAAATTATTACCTAAAATTGAAATCCTTAATAGACAATTATTTTGTGTTTATAAATAATTATATGAACTCAAATATTATGTTACCATTTGGTTTTGGGCCAAATACATGATGGCTGTATTAGCACACCAAACTCAAGCACTAAGCTAATAGTGATTCCCCTTTTGAAGCACCCAATTGACCAAGTCAATTAGTGGGTTTGGCCCTTCTCCTTTTTTCTCCTCTCCCTAACATTTACATGTGAAATTCTTACATTTATTTCAAAGATCATAAATTATTGAAACCTAATTTTAGTTTATTATGAGATTTAATTGTTCAAATTTGATGGCTAGTGTAGCCTTGAAGTTCTTTTTATTTTTAAGACTTTTTTTTTTTTTTTTTTTGCAATTGATTTTACATATAGGCGAGAATAAAAAATATATCTATAAAAAAATTATTTAAATTTTACGCCACTGTTGTGTCACATTTACATATAGTATTGAAATTAGTAGTATCGAATTTGTTATTAAATTAATATTTAATATTATTATATTTGCTTAATGTTCTCTACAAATAGTTTAAATGGTGGAACAATCAGCACTAGATTTGCTTCTAACGATAAGGTGGGAGTTTGAATTCAGATGAGAACATGTGGGTGGATTTCGGTATAAAACAATCACTTTGATGGGTACTTGCGGTTGAATTTCGATATGTAGCAATCACTTTGAATGGGTTCCTTATGTTCAAAAGTGTGCAGTCAGTGAAAGGAATATGGGATTTAATTGAGGCATATCCCATAATTTAATCCTTCTAAAATTCTAGGGGTTAGGGTTTTGAAGGTATATGATTTAGTCCAAGCAAAATTGGGATAACTGAATATAAAAAATAATAATAATAATAATAATAAGATTTTTTTTCAAAGAAAAAGAATATCAACTGATTGTCGCATTTTGTTTATTGAACTAATAAGAAGTAGTCGTCAATCTCTCTAAAAAGACATTAAAGAATTTCAAGGGTGATTGTTGTTGACTTATTTCCACCAAATTTGTGTTGATCTAGTTCAATTTTATTCTATCCTTGAGAAATTTGAATTCATAAGTTTAGGTTAATTTGCATCTTGCATCATACCACTAGCCAAGCTCACCCTAATTTTCCCTTTTAAAGAAAAAAAAAATTAAAAAAATTGATAATCTCATTATGTAGTATACGATGTGAAACGTCACACTCGAATGAATTATAAAAAAAAAAATTTAAAAAAGTATTTCGATTAAGTGAGTAGAATTTCATGACCAATTAAACTATATTTATAATCTAATATGCTAATATTAAACAACATAACAATTAAATTTATAATTTCAATTGTATTGAATTATATTAGGTAAGATTTCAAACTCAGAACATTTATTTAGCACATTTGGAAGATGAGATTAGAAACAACTTAATATATATCATTCAAATTATAAAATGTCGAAATTCTTTAATTTGACATAGCTTCACATCAACATCATCTTTAGAAGTCATTATAATAACACATGAAATATTTCAATCCACCAAAGATTCCTTAAAGTTGGTGAATATTCCAAGTCGCCACCCCCCCCCCCCCCCCCGACCAAAAAAAGAAAAAGGAAAAGAAAAATACAAGATGCCCAAAAGAACATCCACATGTAAAAATGCCAAACACCCAAACATGGGTTTCTCCGAAAAAAGAAAAAAAAAAAAGAAAAGGAAAATAGAAGTTTAATTCCATCAAAAATCGAATCCACCACCACAATCAAAGTCAGCCGCATCAGAAATCATCTCCAATCAATAGTCCACCGATTGCACCAACCAACAATCCGGTCCCTAATCCCATCCCAAATTTATTTTTCTTTGGCGCTTGCTGCTCCAGCGACGGCGGATAACCATAACCCGGCTGTGGCGGATACCCATAACCAGGCGGCGGCGGGTACCCATAACCAGGCGGTGGAGTTGGGTACCCATACCAGGGTGGTGGAGGATACCCTCCTGGTGTCGGACCACCAGCTGGCGAGTATACTGCCGGTGGTGGATAGTATCCTCCACCTCTCTCCGCCGCCGCCGTCACAGAGTACGACGGAGGCGGCGGGTACACTTCTGGCGCCACCGGCGGATATACCGAACTGGGTCCCACCACTGGGTAAGCCGTCACGGGTTCCCCATACGCCTTCACCACCGGCGGCGGCGCTGCACAGGAGGTGTTTTTTTCGCTGAATTGATACGAAAAGGTGAGCTGGCCCTTGGGCTTTCCACTGGGTTTCGTCACTTGGTAGCTCACGAACTTCTTGCCCTCGGCGGCGCCCTTCGCCTGAGAATCAAGAAGTTCTTTAATGGGCACGTGGACTTCACCAATGTCTCTGTCTCCTAGAGCCCTCTGGCATACAAGCTTGAAATCGAGCACGAGGCGGTTCTGCTGCAGCGCCTCCTCCTCCACCGTGAACTTCATCGGGAAAGCCCACGTGGGTTGGCGTCTCCGCTGTGATCCACCTGTGTTTTAGTCTTCTGCTTCGAGCTCTTATCCCCGCCGGATATGGAAACAACGACGTAAACGTCCATTTTCCATATGAGGTTGACTTTGTTCAAATCATTGGCATAATGAAGTGTGATTTCCAGAGTTCGATACTCCATCTTTATGATCTCAATCCCAAGAAAACAGGTTTAAGTCTTTTAGAGAGAGAAAGAAGAGTGTTAGAGAGCGAGAGAGAAGATTGCAATGGCCCGAAGAGATGTTGTTTGCAGAAGAATGGCATGCAACAGACATAAACTGGCGTGTCGCGTGAATATACGTTGAAAGTCAACGTGCTTTTGGCCTTACTTGGCTTTTTCCAAGGATTTGATGATATTTACAAGTAACCATGGTTGAGAGTTGAGACCTTAATCCATGATCCATGGTTAACTCATCGTAGATCGTTTGAGATGAAAATAGGATGAGTTAGTACAAAAATCAACATTAACGCCACAAATAATTTTTAGGATCCAAACTCGACCAGTTATTTTTTTAAATATATATATATATATATTAATAAAAAATATCACAAAATATATATATAATATTTTTTTAATAAAATAAAAAAGACGAGTTCAGCTTGGACCCATTTGTAATAGTAATCCCGCCTCGTAAATTTGAGTTTGAACTCGCTCTATTATCATGTTTAGACATAATTCAAGATTGATTGTTAAAATTCAATTAAATTTATTTTATTAAGTATAATAAATAAATTTTATTTAATAAAATTTAAAGATCGACTCAAATTTAATTTTATTAGTTAAAAATAATAACAATATAATCCAATTTCAATCCTTCAAGAGCTAAAAAAAATTGGAATATAATTTTAAATTTAATAAAAAATTTAAAATAATAATAAATAATAGTATATTATTCCATTCAACTCCATTCATAGTTGTATGGAATCTTGGTTAGAGTTTGAAGACTACTTTTTGCTTTAAGGTGTATTTTCAATTGCTTTAATGGGTTTGAAAATGATAGTCCATTTCCAAAGATATTTAATTTTTGTAAGTGTGGACAAGTCAATTGAGCTCTCAAAGTAAATGTAAGAAAATAGTTTTAACTTTTAAGAGTTTTCTTATGATTTGTCACATTTTGTACGTATATTTCCAAAAAGAAAATTTTTATTACTAGAAGAGGGAAAATTACTTTTAGCAATTGACACACAATTATTATATTCCAATTTTTATCATAAAACTATGATTTTTTATTTATTTTTTGTCATTGTCGACATAATTTTATTCCCAATGTGTTTATTGAAAATGATTTTTCATATTTGTTTATAAAACTTTTTTTTTTTGTGCTTATTGTAGGCGATTTTTAGATTTTTTGAATATTGTTTTTTTTTTTTGTAGAAATAGGATTTTTATTTTACTTCACAGGTCAAGATTTTTTATTTCATTCTTTTGTTGAATTTAATTTTGCTAATAATTGTGCCAGTCTAGTGCAATACGAAGCCCAAAATTTTAATTTTGATTTTTAATTAGGTTGGATATGGACTAGGGTGATTTTATTGGGCCATATATTGCACTAGATTGGGCTGTTAAGATACTCCCTGGGCCTGGACTAGGACAAATCCAAACCTGCATAACCCAATAATTGTTTTGACTATTTTTTCTTCATGGGACTATTTTTCTTTGATGGGAGATTAAGTTATTTCACTTTTAATAATTATTATAGTCAGTATTTTTATAATCGAATCGTTGATCAAATCGATTTTATTAATAATTAGCGGTAGTTCAATCGATCAGATCGGTTCAACTGGCAGTCGGACTGGTTTAATAAAAATTGATTATATTTTCTTATTTTATTATATAAAATGATAATATAATAGACTAATTGTTATATAATATATTTAAATATAAAAATAAATAAATAACTATATAAAAAAATATATAATAAAATACAAAATCCAAATAATTATATAAGTATAACAAAAAAAATCAAATTTAAACTTTTTAAAAAATAAAAAATAAAAAATAAAAAAATTGAAACCAATCAAATCAATTTTGGCCTGACTAGTCAAATAATTTTATGGGCCTAAGCGAATCGGACCGACCTTCAATTATCAGTTGGACTAGTTGAACCGGCCATCCGATTCGATTTTGAAAATATTAATTTTAACATAGAATTAGATTTTATTTGCAATACTCAAACTTGATATTTGATTAATATTTCACTCTATAAACACATAACAATTGTATAGATTCACGAATATTTTATAAAATATTTCATACATGTATTTATGATATAGAATATGTGATAAAATAATAAAAAATGGAACAAATATCCAAATTTTTAAAACCTTTGGTTGACAACCTCCACAAATCGTGGATATCCTCACGAGCAAGTTAAAGTCACTTAGCAAAAGAACTTTGCCCACATATATTCGCTCTTGAAAATTGGAAGCATAGTTTTATTTTCATATTTTCAGTATTTTTAGAGTTAAAAATATTTTTAATAGATTCATATAAAAATAAAAAATATTTTTAGATTAATTATATTTATGTGTAGACTATGTAGATTTAAAAATAAAAATATATTTTTTTATGATATTTTTTTACATAAAAGTATGTGATATATAAGTAAGTATAAAATAAATTCGATAGACGAATCAAAAAACTTAAAATATTAATATATTTTAAAATAAAAATAAATTATATTTATAATGAAAATGAGTACCTAAATGTATTTTTGAAGTGTCCAATTGTAAAAAAATAGAAAAATTCTCTTTAAAAATGTAAACAAACTGGCTCTAAGAATCCTCAAAATTTATCCTAGTCTCGCTACCAATGTTACGTTCAAATACTAGCATTATACTTGTTGAGAAAAATCATCAATAATTTATCACATAGATTATTACTTTTTAAATTATTTATAGTAAAAACCCTAATATCAAGAATACCTCTTCTGAAAAAATTAGTGGAGTTAGTATATATAAACATTTTACATTTCTAGTTGCAACTCCATTGTGGAAATTACTTTCAACTTCCCAATTCATCGTAAAAATGGTGGGACACATTCTATGTTGTATCTCATGGACCTCACATGTTGATTTTTCCCTTCTTTTAGAAAGTTTCGAAAAATGAGCTTGTAATCAATTTTGTGAAATGATTTCTGACAACCTTGACATGATTTGTCCATGTCGCTTCTATAACTTACAGAGTGTTTCTGTCTCTCACACACCCGCCCTAAAGTGGCAAAAACCATCTTACACAAAAACCTCATAAACCTATATATGCAGTTTCTGACGACTGTGAAAATTGTCAACGGTGCTGCTCTCTCTCTCTCTCTCTCTCTCTCTCTCTCTCTCTCTCTCCCCCCTTTGACCATTTCTTATTGGTCTTTTCTTTTATTTTCTTATATGAAAAGTAGTAGGTTACTAATTCTTTTCGGTTTGTGTATATGCATGTGTCGTTAAAAAGGTTCATCTTTTTACAATGAAACCTCTGTATATTCAAAAACTTCATTTGTTTTCATTTTTTTTCATGAAACCTCTGTATCGGGAAAATTTATATCTTCTTGCTGAAACCCTTTTCATTTTCGCTTATTTTGCGCGAGCCCATATGGATTTTTGTAGGAAAGTTGACAACTTGCATTTTATCCTACGATTTTTTTGCTTTTCTTGGTGTGTGGACGGTGCCGGTTCTGGCTTTTGGAGGCAGAAATGGGATGGATAAAAATGAGGGGCTCATATTGGAAAATTGGCTTTTGCTGCAGGTTTTTGTCGTGTATCGAAGAAGGGGAATGGAAGAGCCGGGTCAGGTTAAAAGGGCTTTGATTGATGCTTCCGCCGGTGCGATTTCTGGTGGTGTTTCCAGAACTGTCACATCGCCGCTTGATGTAATAAAAATTAGATTTCAGGTAAAAGTTTTTGACTTTGTATGTTGTTGATGAACTTTGCTTTCATTAAAGAAGTTGTGGGGGTCTTCATTTGTGGAGATATGATTTGATATGGTTTTGTTGTCGAAGTAATGGAACCCTGAATTGGATTCGTCTGAATTATCACTATTTAAACAAAATTCAATGTGTATAGCGGTGTAAATGAATCTGAGTGGAGTTGATGTTCAAGCTTGTTTGAATATTTATGAGCTTCTAAAATTATGTTTAAGTTTGTTTTGATTGTTAGCAGAGTTACTTTGAACAGAGCTATAATCGAGTTAAATACGTATTGAGTTCGAATAGCTTTATTTTTTACATATATTTTTTTTATTTTTTAGTTAATCGAGTCGAGCTTTAAATCTTATAGAATGAAAAAATGTGTTCAATCTTGATTTATTTAGGTAATAAATCGAGCTTTGATATTGAATCGAGTATCGAGTAGTTTGGTTTGTTTTTCGGTCCTACATCCTACATGTGTTTATGTGTTTTTTTGTGAGTTCACATCCTTGTAAATTGATTTGATATGGTTTTACTGTCGCATTAAATGCAACTCTGAATTGGATGTATTATATTAGAATCCAAGTTTTGGTTTTATTCTGTTGCTTGGATTAATGTTGGAGTCGTGGATAATTAACTGGATGATGGGATTCTTCTGAATTATCACTATTCAAAAGACACCCCACGTGTGTGTTTTTTGGTGTGAGTTCACCCCAAACTTGGATTACTTCGCGAATAATTATTCAGATGATGGGATTCTTCTGAATTATCACTAATTAAATGATATCCCACGTGTGTGTGTTTTTTATGTGAGTTCACATACTTGTAAATGAAGAGTAGTGAATTTATGTGATATTGTTACCATATACAGGTTCAGCTGGAACCCACTATGCAGTGGGCTTTGCTTCGTGGAGATGTGTATGGTCCATCAAAATATACTGGTATGCTACAGGCAACGAAGGACATATTTCGGGAGGAAGGCTTACCGGTACTCTTTTTTACTTACTACTATCTTTAGAGTCTATATGACACTCTTTCCCATAACTGGATGGAAAGGAGATATCAAATACTTCATTTGCCAATCAGCAGTATTGCTTAGGTATTCTGATTAATAAGCTTAGGTTCTATCCTCTTCTAGTTCATTTTGCATATGTGGAATCTCCATTTCAACTACAAGGTTAAGTATAAAAATCATCAGACCAAATATTTTTTTAATGATCAGCAATTATGCCTTTCGTCAATTGGTAACTAACATTATGATGTTCCTCCATAAACATGGGAGAAACACTAAGTATAGGAAATAGAGCAACCTTGACGGGGAACTTCATCGCCACCACCCCTCCGCTGCAAGCTCCACCGGAGCTTTTTTGCCTCTTTCCATGGTCAAAATAGCAATTCAATTTGAAACTGCAGTCTTGATTCTTGATGCCCTTTTTTCCTTGCTATAGGTTTCTAGTTCAGTCTCTGAACAAACCACACCCTTGTCCAAAACAGGATTTTCATGGCTGTGACAAGGAATATGTTTATGTGTCAATTTGGGTCGTCCAAAAGTGAATGAAAATATAAAGTGCTTGTGTGTAGCAACGGCGAGTTTGCTTTGTCATTTATGCTTGTTTTAAATGGTAGAGGCATGCTTGAATTTCCATTATGAGATATTCGATATAGGATGTGCCTTAATTATATGTTGCTTTAATTTTTTTTGCGTTGCTATTTTGTTCAATCCGCTTCATTTCATTTTTCTGTAACAGGGGTTTTGGAGGGGCAACGTCCCAGCCCTACTTATGGTTATGCCGTATACAGCAATACAATTTACAGTTTTGCATAAGTTGAAGACACTAGTTTCTGGTTCTCCTAAATCAGGTTTGATAAAATGTGTCTGCTTCCCTTGTTGATTCAGTTTGATGGGTGGCTAAATACGGTATCTTGTGAATTATGCTTTCTTCTTTAATATTTTTCATTGATAAATAAGGCTGAATTTACTATAGTAGCTTCCATGGTTGGTTGTTCTGTTTGAAAATGATACTAATTGCCTGATATCCTCATTGGAATGATGCGAATGGTCTTGGTTAATTTTCCATGGTGACATGCTTCATGTCTTGGCATTGTATTGAAGAAAAGCTGTTAGGTCTTGGAAAGAGATGGAATACCCGAAAAAGAGAAGGCAAAGGCCAATCTACTTTGAAGGGATATTCAATTATTACCTTCTGTTGCATATTGATACGAGTGAGATCTACTCCTCACTCTAAAATGTGTGTCTCTTGAATTATGTAGATTTACTATAGTAGCTTCCATGGTTGGTTGTTCTGTTAGACAATATACTAATTGCCTGATATCCTCATTGGAATGATGTGAATGGTCTTGGTTAATTTTCCATGGAAACATGCTTTATGTCTTGGCATTGTATTGAAGTAAAGCTATTAGGTCTTGGAAAGAGATGGAATACCCGAAATTACCTTCTGTTGTCATACTGATATGATTTAGATCTACTCCTCACTCTAAAATGTGCGTCCCTTGAATTATGTAGATTTGAAATGCTTTCTCCGAGAAATTCTTCCTATCTTTGTTGAATGAATAAAGTTCTCTTGAAAATGTTGACCTTTCTTTATGACAATCTGTTTCCTTGCTGCTTTCTGCAGAAGACCATATCAATATAAGTCCATATCTTTCTTATGCTAGTGGGGCATTAGCAGGCTGTGCCGCAACTGTTGGATCGTATCCATTTGACCTTCTAAGAACCATTTTAGCATCACAGGGGGAGCCAAAGGTGTGGGTCTTACTCATGCAACTAAAATAGCATTGTTTGTTCTAGATAATTATTGTTGTGCATGTCGTGAAGCCAAAAACACTAAGACTGTCTAAGTATGCTTTCTTGCTCCTAATTTTTTAACATGGTTTTGTAAGCCAACCTTTTTGCTGTATAATGTGATGGAGTCATCAGGCTCCTTTGTCATTGGCTGCAATTAATATGGTGTTTTTGTTTCATTTAATTTTTGTCATAAAATATAAATGAAGGATATGGGACATTTCCTAAATAGTATAATTGTATCACTAGGGGATTGTTATAGAGAGCAACAGTACTCGAATTGGGTATCATCTGAATCTTAAGAGCTGAAGAACTTAAAACTTGTTTTCAGTGGTTTCGAATCCCCTAAGTTGACTCTTCTCTGAGAAAATTGGTGCAAACAAATCTGAATCTGGCTCTACGTCCATTTTCTTATTAACTGAAGGGACATGCTACGAACTAGCTTAATTTTTCAGAAGTTGGAAAAAAAATATTGAACCATTGGAAGAAGACATGAAATTATTAGAAACCTGAGGTTGGAACGTCATGTTTACCTTTTCTTCTTGCTCCCGCTCCCAATTTAGTAGCTAAATCTAGTAAACCTCTCCTGGATGGCAGACAATATTCTGTGAAAGCCAAAACTGAAGTAATAGGTTTGACATAGTCCGAGTTTAAGATTTCAGGTATAAACTGAATTAGGTTTACTTCAGGAATACCAAGTAGAGACTTAGATTGTTAGGTAGGGTTATCATTCTTTACCAAAAAATATTTTTTTTCGCAGATCGAGTTTTAACTAGACAGCCTTGAGTATTCAGGAGAACTTCATCTTAACTAGTCATTTAGAAAAAAAAAAAGGCATGATCAGAAGTATCTGGATTCTGAAGTTAAATAATTTGCAAAAATAATTGTTTGCCATATTTTCATTCATTGAGATAGTGTAGGTAAAATATAATATTCCATAGGTTATAGGGCTGCTTTAAACCACCGTATTTATTGCAGTATAAATTGATCTCAAAGCAACATTCTTGTAGGAGGAGGAAAAATATTGAGCCACTTTTTGAGCGATTCATGGTAAAGCTTCTGCTTTTTTATTTTATGCCCAGTTCTTGGTGCAAAATTTGTGCAACGCCCTGGCTATACCCAAGGAAATTGTTTGAAGCAGGAGGCAGTCTGTTTTCCAATTCCTTTTTTTCTTTTCTTTCGGGAAGGAGGGGAATTTGCACACTCTTAGCAAGATATAGATCTGCCTGTGCTTGAAGTGAGCTTTTTTTTTTTACCTAGTTGTCGTATCACTGGATAACAGTAACTAAGTCAAATTCGCTTTTATCTAAATAGAATATTATAACTTGATATCAGAACCTCAGGGATGACACCTGCCTTGTTTGTAAAGAAGGGTGTTTCCTTCCAGAAGCCCTCTGTTGTTTAATAGCTACTTAACTGACGCACAGTGCAGAATAAGTTACAATATAGTGCAGAGGATCATTTGAACAGTTGCTTGGATCCCATGTATTTTAGACATAAAATAGGCATATTTTGCTTAAGTTTCCACTTTATTTCCTGCTCAACTGATCTAGAATACGGACAGCATAAGAATCATCGTGTACCATGTGCTTCATGTGACAATGATTACCTGCTTAGAATCCATGACATCATGCGAAGCTGACAAAAAAGAGGAGTGAAACATCACTATTTCATATTATCTTTATTATCCCCCTTGCTTTTGCTTTCTAATTTGTTGCTTATATACAATTGCTGGTGAGACTCGTAAGCACATTCATTCATTTGTCCGATTATTACAGTAGGACTTTTAAGCTAGTGTACAAAGATGGTGTTTTTCTCTCCCAGACTCTTTCTCACTCAAAAGTTTATATATCATTGTATTTCATGTAAAATGCATAAAAAACAATTTTGTGGAAATAAGGTGTTTATGTCCTTATTCAGGTTTATCCGAATATGAGGTCTGCATTTGTTGATATACTTGAAACCCGTGGCTTTCGAGGGTTGTATGCTGGACTGATACCTACAATGATCGAAATAATCCCTTACGCTGGGTTGCAGTTTGGAACTTATGACACATTCAAACGTTGGACAATGGTGAGTCTCTCTCTCCCTCTCTCTCTCTCTGATACACGGAAATTTGACTGTGATTTTACAGTTGCTTCTACCTTGATCTGCGCCGTGTTATAAAAAATGAGCCTTTATATTGCCCCCGTGTTGTTGACTGTAACCTAACAAACTGTGAGTCGATGGACTGTCAGTTCTGGAGGATGATAGCCTTTTTAGTTACTTGATAGAGTCGCGATTTGTCAATTTTTGCAGACATATGGTCATGGTTCACCAATTTGCACAATTTCATTCATTCTTAAATGCACTTGCAGGTTGATACGTTTTTTTTTTTCTATGAAATATTGAACATTTTCTGTGCATTAGGCTTGATTTGGTTCCTCGTTCTTCTAGGCTTGGAATCGGTACAGATCTCCTTATGCGAGCCAAGATGTTTATGCCCTCTCAAGCTTCCAGCTTCTCCTATGTGGATTAGCTGCAGGAACAAGTGCTAAAGCTGTCTGTCATCCACTTGATGTGGTGAAGAAGAGATTTCAGGTACGCCTTCTTGCCTTAACTGTCTACTTATTCGTTTAATTCTTTCTTCCAACCACAGTGGGAATCCAATTTTCAGACATGAATGAAAAGAATATTCATCATTTTCCTGAGCATACGCCTTGTAAATCTGACAGTAAATTGACAGATTTTACAAGGGATATGGTCGAGTACTGATATTTTCACTTAGTTACGTAGTTCATGGAGAAAATGTCAAATTTTTAATACCAGAATGATATATGAAGTACTATTTGTTTTTCTTGTATGAATCAGTCAATATATATATAACTATATGTAACTGGTATTGGAGGGTGGTCCTTTCCATAACCTTCAGCATGATGATATGTTTGTTCAACCTCTTCAAATCTTACATTTTTTCTAAGAATAATGTACACAAATCAATTTAAAGACAAACAGGATTATGGTCATGGCTTCTTAGTTACATGAGCAAATATTGCTTCAATGGTTGATATTGTTACACAGTGCTTCTTACACAAGTAATTTACTTGTAGATTGAAGGACTGCAAAGGGATCATAGATATGGAGCTCGAGTGGAGCCTCATGCTTACAGAAATATGTATGATGCCGTTCGCCAAATTCTGCATGCAGAGGGCTGGGCTGGCCTTTATAAAGGCATTGTCCCGTCGATTGTCAAAGCTGCACCTGCCGGTGCTGTAACATTTATTGCTTATGAATTTACATCAAATTGGTTCGAGTCCAAAAGGGCATGAATGTCTTGTTTTAGACTTCACTATTTTTTATCACATGATTTTTTAGTACATTGCATCTTGAAATCCCACCCCATCAAAAAGGAGGGGTTGAGTTACTTGGGAGTTATTTATAGGCATAGTTGGAAGAGTCAGTCAAGCTTAGGTTTGAATGTGACAATATGTAATTGAATTACATCTATATTTCTTAGCCGAATTGATAATAATTGTCACATATGCTGGTCTTGTGTACTTATGGAAGCATTTTTATTCTAAATGAAGGTATGGCCAATGACCACAAAGTTCCAGCAAGAATTTCATTTTGTTCACTAGGCAATAAATAAATAACAGAAGGTAAAATGGAATCCTACAGTGTTAAACTAGCAATAATCCTCTGGTTAGAAGGATAAAATCATATGATAATCACAAATTATGTAAAGGTCGTGGTAGCTCTGGTAATCGGACTATTGGTTTTACTAATGATGGATCCAAAAATGAGAACACATGCGCACAAGTAGAACTGAAAGAAGCATAAGGATTTGAGTTCTCTCACAAAATCTCCCAACACTGCAACCATCCATCTTGTACAATTTTTGGGAATTCTCATCTCTACAAGCTCTATTCCTCAGTGCAAAAGCTAACTTTTAAATTTGAAAATGGTCATTCTTGATTGTTTTTCTTTTTACTATCATCCTCTGGAGGCAAAGATACAAACTGGAGGATATTTTGGACCTGTGCAGCATCGATCTGGAACCGTTCGGCAATTTGACCAACATCCATAGAACCATCATAGTCATCAGACTTCCCTTGATACAGGAGGATAATTTGGCGTACCTGTGCTACATTCAGGGTTCCAGGGGGAGCAGGCCTCTCCTCGTATCTGCCAGATTCTGGTGTTGTATTCCTTAATTTTGGCAAAGGCCTTTTGTACTTCTCCACCACAGAGGCCTGTGAAAACAGCCCAGAAATTGAATGACTGGCTGGATATGACAATCAATATAATTCACACAATGGCTTGCCGGCAAGGAATTGGGAGAAGCAATGTACTAGTTTTTCCTATGCATTAATGAAGGCTTATTAAAGTAAAAGGAATCTATGAAATCTGACATAATCCATTCGCTATAAACCCAATTTTTTAAAATCGGACAACTAATTGGGCCTCTGAGTCACATGGTCGATCGGTTGGCTCGGTTTTAAAAGACCGGCTGACCTGGACTACCATAAATTTATACACAGACACAGACACATATACATATTTATGATATATAAATACATTATGCATTTGTATGTATATATATACATAAACCACACAAGATTATCAAGATTTATTTTACTAAATTATCTTAATATATTTTTTTCCTAGTTTAACTAGAAAAGAATATTCCTATATTATGTTCTAAAACTAAATTCTAAATTGTACTTTCATGAAAAGAATCATTTGAGTCATTAGTCATCGCAATATGCACTTGGCGTTTCCTAGTTTTTTAAAAAGTTCCATTTTCTTCTTTAGCAGAGGGAGTTGGTGGTATTTTGATATTCATCTTGAAATCCCCATCATTCTCACTAAGCACATGTCTGAAAATTTCCGTGTGCCCCACAATTGAAAACATCTATTGTTTTAATCTTCCCTCCATGCAAATAAACCATATTTCAACTCTCCCCTTCACCGGTGGTGAATTGAGCAAAGATGGAAGATGGGTACTCTTTTGCCATATTCAGGTTTTATCACCTACCACCATATATTTTCAAGCGTATTACCTAAAATTATGAACAACTCCAGCCCCAAGTTTCCATTTCCAGACTTAGTGCCTCCTTCATCCAACCGTGAGAGAAGAAAAGAAAGAAAGGAATGGCTGAGAAGGAAAAGAATGGTTGAAGCTAGAACTGGGGTCATTCGGTTCTCCGCTTTGTCCGGATTTGGCTGGTTCACCGTGGATCAAACAACAACCCGCTTTTACCGTCTGACTGGATGACCGGTCCGTGGTTAAACCAGTCCGGATTTGAAAACACTGATAAAACCTGAAGAAAAATTTAGCTCCTATGCCAATGCCTATTCCCAGAGGGTTATGGTCGGTGGGATAACTAAAGATTATTCATTAGTTGCTAGTCATCTGATAACATAACTTAGATGGTCTATTCTTCAAGCCATTACAACTACACCACACCACACCGACTCCATTTAACAGCCACAACATGATTAGCAAAATTATGGGCTGGCACTCCCCCTCCCACTAACCAAAAGAGAGAGACAAGAAAAGATGTAAGAGTGTGCTTGCTTGTTAAAAAATTTAAGAGATTTTCATCTACGAATTTTTTATATTTTTTGGTTGAGTTTTTTTAAAGAATTTTTAAAATACAATTTTTCACTTTCAAAAAATATTTCCACATCCAAACATCTTGGCATAAAAAAAAATATCACATCAACTATAATCATTACACTTTTATCTGTCATTTACATACTAATTAAAACATTATTCCAAATTCCAATATATTATTTAAAAAAGAATATATCACATCAACTATAATCATTATACATTCATTCCACACATCCAATCACAATCTCAAAACTCATTCTTTTTTCTCCAAAACTACTTTTCTCTCACTATTCTCTCTAAAATAAAATTTTCTGAAACAAAGGTCATGCAATCACATCCTAAACATTTCTTAAACATTTCCAGAAAGATGCTGTTGTTTTAAAATTCCGCCAGACTGTAACCTTTCAAAGTGCAAGTTGGTAGAACATTTCCATAAAGATGGTGTAGTTTGAAAATTGCACCAGACTGTAACCTTTCAAAGAGCAAATTTCACATGCTAAATGTCTACTTGAATTACAATCTGATTTGTTCGTTGTAAACAAATAACATTCGCTAAGAACTGAAAAACTTTTTCAGTAATGAAGCTAGAGAGCGATCTATCTATCCGGCAACTAGTTAGCCATGTTTTAAAGATTTATTCTCAATGGCAGATTGTTCTTGATAAGACGATCTCAGTAGCAGGAGGTGTCTTTGGAGGCTCAACTAGTTCATTATGTACCTAGATTGGTTAAAAAAACCAATCAAATGGTTCAGAATAATGATTTTAACCTTTTCTTAGTAAATACTTAAGATCATACACATGAACCCGAAAACAAGGAGTGCCAATGTTAATATTGACTTCTAAGGTATCAATGAACTATAAGAGAGCAATTTAAATGAGGCTTTATACTATGCCAACAAGAGATTCTATGTTATTCGTCAAATCAAAGCTCTCTTCTTAAAACACTACAATAACAACTGACATGTGACTCTGTGAACTGTCTTCCATTTTCCAGTTTCAGAAAAGTTAAGATAAAATTTTATAGTTTTAACATGGAATCTTAGTTTATGAAAATTATAATAAACGACTAAAAGTTGGAATAATGAGCTTGTGAGCCTCACCTCACCCATCTCAAGCTTCCCTCCAGGCTTCGATCGAATTCTACCCACCATTTGGCTAAGCATAGCATCATATTGCACATCACGATCCTCAAGGACATTTTCCGCGTTTACTCTTGATGCACCCTCTTAAAAAAGTTCACAAAATGAAAACAGAAATTATATATTACCAACCAGTTTAATATAACATTAATAATATCTAAGTTTACACATGCCTTTTGAAGTTGGATTCATGCACAACCAAACTTGTACATGCACAGGCAGCATTAGTTATTTTATAGTCACAAGGAAAAGGCTCTGCAAACTTTTGTCTCACAATCTAACATACATGGGTATAGTACCAAAGCCTCTTCACATAACACAAAGCAATACATTAAATATAAAAACATTTCTTTAAATCTGGTGAACTTTAAACCATGATTTGCATCATAATACACAGCTTCAGATCCACTTTGTTAATTTATTCTCTCCATTTATCTTACCATAAAGTATCATAGTCAATATGTTGTTGGGTTCTATTTTACCTATTTCCTAATCACCAGTAATTTTATGCCTTTTAAATTTATTATTGCATCCGAAAGCCTTTTTTTCTCTTTTTTTCTATTCAAACAAAATCTCAAATTTCTGTTGCCATGCTTCTATACTAATTTGTTTTCTCTATTTTTCCAGAGAAAGAGAATGTTCAAACTCCTGAAAGTAATTCATAGTAATTCATCTTAAAGCCTTAGTCAAAACTATGTACAGGAAGAATACAACACCTAGTTAGAAACTATAGTGCTTGAATTTAGACAAATTAAATAATCTTTCTTTTCCCAGCATTTTAAAGGATTCGTATTGTTCTAGTTATCTTAATTACATTAAAACACATGGTACATGGATATTACTTTTTTATAAATTTTCAATAGTGTGAAAAAATTTTGGAATTTCTATTTGCACCCACTAATCATAAAATCAAGGTTCAACCCACGATATAAAACATTCACATACATTTCAACTTGTGCTGCTAAATATCAAATTTGCAAAATATAAAAAAAAATTAAAAATGTATTATTTTAGAAATAAAATGAACAGAAATGTAAATAAGTAAACAAATTACCAGAGCCAGGAGTGACATCATCAGTGGGGAGTTTGTCAACGGGAACAGGCGGCGGCGGCGGCCTCTGGTCAATGTGTTTCCCGAGCTCCGACGTCTTATCGACTTTGGAGCTGCCGATCCTTCCAGTCCCTCGACGAAATGCCTGACCCATTCTGATCAAATTCAATTCAAAGCCCTTGGTTTTCTCTAAATTTCTTTCGTATCCCAGAAATTATATTCTCTTCATCAAATATATCTGAATCAAATTTTACGATGAAATTTTGAGAAATCGCTACTTTTTTTCAGTATTTTTTGGAGATTTTGAAGTTTCTGTCCATAAAATGGAAGGTTTTTGAGTTTGGTGGCTGGAGTGAGAATGGAGCTTCCACGTATGGTTTGTTTAATGGGCCTTTTTCTAATAAGTGATTATTTGGGCCAGGGATTGATGGGGTACATTATAGATGGGCTGACTGGAATAATTGAATGCAGGCCCATGGGCTCACGATATAATAGCCCATGATTTTTTATTTATTTTTCCTTTTTTAGTAATAAATTGATTTTATAATGTTTTTGGTGCGTATTATTTGTTGCAAGTCACTTAATCAACGGTGTAAAATACATATAAAAAATGTACGATACATATTTATACTCATAAGCACTGTTTCTGATTGGAAGGTGTAACCCATCTTTGCTTGCCTACCTTGTTAGGAGTTTGAGTTCATACTCGGGGCATAGCCTTTTGTTTTCTATCTGACATAAGTTTTTGTCGATAGCTCGTAAAAGTGTAGGACAAAAAAGACATATGACAATAAAAAAATTATTTTTTTTCCTTATAGTTAAGACAAGTGACTGACTTACTAACCGAACGAGAGAAATGCTGATTAGATGTTATTTGGTTGAACTTAAACATCTCATAAGTTGTTTAAAATTTTATAAGTTATCGAAAAATATTTAGTATTTTTTCAAAAAAAAAAGTTTATAAGATCAAAAAATAATTATTTAAAAGATAATAAGTTCTTAAAAAATATTTCCACTCCAATATATTTTCCAAGATCTTATTTTAATAAATTTATTTAATTTTAATAATTTTAATTACAAAAATATCATTACTAATATTTTAAAAACTATATAATTTTATTTTATTCATACATTTCAATAATTTATTTTTAAAATAATATATAACACTTTATAAGTTATAAAAATATTTTATAAAATATAAAAAATTTTAAATAAATTTCGACCAATGTCACATGGGGAAAAAAAACCCTACCCCTAACTTCACCTATTCTACCTACCGACCGGACAATGTCTTTTTAAAGAAAAATTGGACATTGTTTGACACAACTCAATAAAAAGGTGTCATCCTAAGAATAAAGGCATGAGATTCTTATGTTTGTCAAAGTGAGGAACATTAATAGCTCATTTTTAGATGTGTTCATGCATTATAGATTGTAGAGATTAGAGAAGCATAGAAAGTTGTTTTTTTTAGTTTTGGGTACTCGTGTAATTTCCCTAGCTTTATTTATTTATCTATTTTCATTAATATACATAGACTATATCTTACAAACTAGAGATTTTACTCCTTGAGTGAAAAATAAAAAAATGAAATGAAAAAGACATCATACATGCTTCTCAAAACGTACAAACCTTATAAGCACCATTTTGTCCCTGCCATAGTATATATATATATATATATATATATATATACACACTATTATGTTTCACTACAAAGGGCATTGCATTCAAAAATCTAGTAATATATACTTCATACGTAAAAACTTATGTGTGTATATGTGTGTGTGTGTGTGTTTCGTGTCTATTTTTCTTATATTGCATGATTCTCCCTGCATGTGAACATAAGTTTTACGTATGAAGTATATATTACTAAATTTTTTATATACACACATGCGTGTATATATGTGTGTGTGTGTTTCGTGTCTATTTTTCTTATATTGCATGATTCTCCCTGCATGTGAACATAAGTTTTACATATGAAGTATATATTACTAGATTTTTTAATACAATGTCCTTTGTAGTGAAACATAATAGTACTGATTACTACAGAAGGAAATTGTATCTGCCAAGGCATTATAGATAGTACGATAACTAAAAATAGTGCAAGTATGGATTGTCCAAAACACTTTTTGAACCATGTTTATGCAAAAGAGCTTGATTCAAAAATAAAAACAGTAACAATAATAAAGCAGAAGAAAAAAAAAACTAAAACTAAAACTCAAGGGCTAAGGGGATCAAGCATACAAATCAAGAACTGCTTCTGTTGTGTTGACAGCATCTGGTAATGCAGCATCTCTTCGCAAATTTACCAAAACCAAAGAAGGGCTCGGAGAGAGAGGCGCCATGCATCCGCAGAAAATACTATTTCTAATCATCAAGGATTGCAGCAATCATAAATGTACTGGACTACTTAAGAACATATCGAAGTTTCATTAGCATAAGAGAAACAGAAACCTTATCTGACTTCATGGTGTCATAAAGCTGGCATGAGTGATCAACCACTGCAATTGTGAATATCATTGATCTTCCTTGACTTAAACAGCACGAAATTTCTCCCGTTTCCTATTTCTGGTGTCTACAAACATCAACTGCTGGAAATAAATCTTAGAACTATGAATTCTCACCTGAGTTGTTTCTCTCTGGACCATATTAACTGTAACACTTTTAATTGTCTAATATGGCAGCTGATAAGACAAGGTTAGTTCAATGTGCCAACAAATCCAGAGAATGTGGTGTGTTAGAAACAATAAGCAAGATGATCTTGTCCATGTGAATTTCAGTTCCCACAGCCTAATTTAAGAGTTCAGACTACAAACTCAACGTCTCGAAACCGATTCCTCATTTGCCTTCTGGTGGAACTTGAAGTTTGCTGGCCATATTGTAGTTGCCACTACTAGACACACCATTTCCAGCTTCTTCAGTCTGGGAAGCCGTATAACTATTGGAAGACTCATTAGGACCTACCACACCACGGGCACGCTGTGAAGGTCTTGATGCGAGGTCCTCACGAGAACTGGTAGCCCTACCTCTCCGCCTCTGATTTACAGTTAAATATCCATCTGCTATAGCTTCAAGTGCCCTGGTTGTTGGAGGGCGGTTCCTTGTACTATGCCTCTGGGTATTCACATTAGAGTGCTGCTCAGATCTAGCCTCAATATCTGAGAAATTTGGTAAACTGTGGTTCTCTGGCTCGGGTGACTGATTATCTTGTTCTTTACTCAAATCTGTAGCAAGGACACCATTCTCGAATTCTGGGGATGCAGGCAAGTTAAGGTCAATCAACAACCGAGTTTGAGGGTTCTCCAGAGAGGGTTCTGTGGCATGAATATTACTGATAGTAGCGCATTCCATGCTCTCACTGGGACTACCTTTTGATGAGCTGGTGGATGACAACTTATCCTGCCATGAACTCACTTGAGAAGATAAATTCTCATTAAAATCATGGATGCCTGAACAGCGAGAAGACATCCCATTATCCAATCTGGGGGCTGTTGAGGAATGAATCGCTCCATCTCTTGTTTCTTCATGGCTATTAGCAGTTAATCTCCGGCAACGTTTGCCTATGGGAGCTTTATCATCAATATTCCCTTGTTTCTGCTTCCGGCTTGATAACACCTTTCTAAATTTCTTGTTATCATTTAAGTCCTTATTCTTCAAATCAGGGACTGATGTTTTAGTAATATCAGGATAAACATTATGAGTGTCTTGATACGAGGAATTATCATCATGGTTTTTCCTGCCAGGAAGCATTTTCTCACCAGATTTAGCTGTCTGATTATCTGTCACAGAGGTATGAAGTATGATGGTATTGATAGTGTCGGATTCACCAGTTTTCTCCTCAAGAATATTCTGATCACTATCTTCAATACAATCAAGAGAGATCAACGTATTTGAAATTTCAGACGGCAGGGTTCTCAAATCTCTCATTTTGCCATTAGAGAGACTCGTATCCACTACTGTGAATTTTATGGCGTGCATACTGCGATTTTGGGTCCTTGGTTGCAGATAAAAATGCCGCTGCCTTGTAGGCAGACCATTCCCATCTTCTTTGGACTTTCTTTCATTGGTCCACTCATGTTCTTCTTTGTTCTTGCAACCATTGGCTTCTTCATTGTCAAGCTCAATCAGCCCAGGCTCTTTTGCAACTTTGCTCAACACGTCAGTAACAGAGTCAAAATAGTGATCACCTTTGACGAGTTTCCTTCTTGAGAATTTCTTAACACCAGGCATAAGGAAAACCAAACAATGCTTGGAACCAGCAACATTCCCCTGACTTTTAGGCTGCTCCGAATGCCAACCTCTTGCAAGCAAACGCGGCCAAACTGCTTCCCAGAACAAATCATTTGACCGAGCTTTGCTCAACCGGTAATCTCCACCTAAGAATTTAATAATTTCAGTGGTTGTAAGAGAGGAGCATGCTTTTCCTGTTGGTATATCTGGGCGCACGGGGATCACTTGATTCGACCTCAAAGGTTCAAAGGCCATTCCAGTGAGATCTTGTTTTCCTGTACCAATGCCAACAGCTTCTACAAGAATGTTCATCCCAACCATGGCCTTCAAAGAAGAGACATAATCTACTAATGACATTTTTTCATCCGCAAATGTCTTAGAGACCTATCAAAGAATCAAAAAGCAAACTTCAGCAGAATTCCTAAATAAGATATAGAAACACTATTAAACATCAGGCTGACTACACTAAAATTCCAACTCCATCACACCATTGTTTAAGTCAAACTTGAGAAAAAATGTCAAATATCCATTGAATAAGTCATCAAACTTCTTTTCCATTAATGTCATCATGATTTTCTTTCTCTAGTTGAAGACAGAAAAAAGACATAATGCCAAAGGCTACATGTTAATATGTAAATCTGGCACCATAAGCATTCTGGACGCATATGCATCTATCTTTAAGGAATTAAAAGGCAAAAGTAATTGATGTCTAATACTTATAATGCTTCCTTTTTTTCTATCAAGTTCTTTGCAAAATACATCATAAGCTAGACTGGACTAGACCTGGTCGTCCTGCATTATGTGTGAGAGAATACAAAAAGGTCTGTGATTCACAATTATACTAGCACCACATCAGAATACTATAACATGATGGCTTACTGCTGTATAAATCTGTTGTGCAAGGAATGCAGTTTTTGAAAACTATATAAACTCAATTAAATCATAAGAGTACCTCCAGTAGAGCACTTCTACATTCTTCTGACACTCTGGGAACTAATCGACATAGTAATTCCTGCTGCCTTAATCCAGAAAATATCTTCTGGCCAAATACACATTTCTTGCTCTTTGTCTTTTGACGTTCTGACCATCTAATGTATTCTGCTGAACCATAAAATGTGCCATAATAGTATGAAAGCATTTCGCCCATTTCTTTGGTTTCAATGAATTGCCTCACCTCGACAAAGTTCTTCTCGAATATGTACAATCCAAGAATGAAGCTGGCCTCTTCAGCACCACTCCAACATTCACTGAGTAATCCAGGAACCAAAAGACGACCTTCACCACTGCACTTCCGTATTTTCTCTTTAGGCTTCACTGAATCGTGTGAAGACTCAATCTCACCATTGAAATAAGTCCCTGTCATAATGACATTCTTAGAATTTGGGTGTCTGGTATCTGAAACGATTTCTGGGCCCTCATGTTTCAGGCTACTGGTCCATGTTAATGGTATGGGCAACTCGGCGAAGAAATTCTGGTGGGGATGAGCTCTAACTTCTGTATCTGTATAATTCCTTGAGTAAGGCAGACAGTTAGACTCTCCAATAAGTGGAGGAAGTTCAGCTTGATATTCATCTCCAATTCGCGGCAGAATATCTGGCTCTCCAAATGCATCACCTGCATCATAGGAATCTGACAGAATTTGAAGGGAGGCCTCTGCCTCTCCGCAGTCTGGTGGAAGTATCTTCCCAACAGGAATATCATCAATGCAATCTCCATTCTGATCTAAAGGAACTGAAGCCATCTGCCAAAGAAATCAACACCTTTTCCATTAGAGATAAAAATACCAGTTGCTTCATACAAGTCTATGAAATGGTTAAGAAGTGATGAGCCAACACTGATAAAATTATTTGCCATGCAATCACACCATGTGAGAAAATTTAAAGAACCATAATCTCAAATTGCTGGAATGTTAATAACCATGAAACTGGTGGCATTTTTCTTTTTAAGATAAGGTCTAGTACCAGTATAAATGAGATGAAAACTAAACTGCAAAGCACATACAAATTAAACAAAGCAAGGAGGAAAAAATGGAAAGAAGGAAATAGGTTAATTGGTTTTATAACTAACACAGACAACCCAAGATTTACAACAATGCACATACTGTCTTTCAAACAGAAAAGGTCTTACCTCTCACTTTATATCATGAAAAAGCAGAGGCCAGACCAGATTCTTGTCCAGTAAATTCCAATAATCTTGATATTCAGACAATACTGGGTGGATTTTCACTTTCTCAGTTGAACTCGATGCTGATGAAGTAGTTTTCCTTCTATCTATTTGTAATCACCTGATTAGCAAAGAAAAAAACTGTCATTCATGCATAATAGTGAATGATATGATATTTACCATTCCAACACAAATCCAGAATTAAAGATGCTTCTTCCCGTATGGCCACTAAAAACAGTAAGCAAATTTCAAATGCAGAAGCAGAGGGAATGATATATTGTTAATTTTCAAATAAAAATTAGAGAATTTTCACCAGGTAAAAAGCCCTTAGAATGAGCTATAAAAGAATTGAAGTTTTAGAAACACATGACAAAAAAGCTTTTAACTAAAACTGACACTTAAAACTTCTAAAATTTTCCACACAGAATCTAGATGAAGTCTTCAAAGGAACTCAAGGAATACGACTACAAAATATGTCAAACCACAACCATTAAGAAGTTTCCTTTAGAAACCGAAGAGCGGAAAAACAAATCTAATGGTGAACAAACTAAAAATTAAGTCATCAAACATCAATTAAAAGAAATAACAGATCCATTTTCCTATGTAAAACAAACCACATTTCACCACAAAGATAACTTTATAACAAGAAATAGATAACCAAACCACAAAACAAAGAGTATTAATACCAAACCAATACACCAGTTCAATCTAAATTCTAAATCAAACAAAACCACATCAAGAGCTTCCATTCTAGCAATTTTCACTTTTATGGGCAAGTTCCCCGAAAAACCGAAAACGAAAATAAAACAAAACAATGCACAAAACATAAAAAGCATGCAAATAAAATTCAAACTCCAAGAAAAGCCAACAACTTTACTGAAAATTCCAATGTGATCCCACCAAATTAAACTCTTTTCAGACTTCACAATTCTTGTATTCCTACAATCCATCATATTTCTTGAGCAAAAACCAATATCACTAGCAAATATATACACATACATACATATACATACACAAAGAAACATACAAATAGATACACTTTTGCATGTATATACAAGAAAAGATACATAGAGGGAACGTGTGGAGGGAGGCTGCAGAGGTAATGGGTTCAGATGTGAAGCAAAAAAAAACGAGAAATACAAGACCAAGAAGTACATAAATACACGTACATACAAGAGAAATACAATAATAGTCTACACATCCATATGTATGCATACAAGAGTTGTATGTATAGTTGTAAAGAAGAGAAAAGAGAAAAGAGTAAAACCTGTTTTCTTCTATGAAAGCAGAGTTTTTATGGGGTGAAATTGAATCGAAGTGAGAGTTATTTTTGCTTGCTGCTTTAGAGAGAGAGAGAGAGAGAGAGATTGTTTTTTTGTTATTTTTATTCTTAATAGTATTGAGTTTTAGAAAGAGAAGGGATGAAGAGAAAAAGGACCATTTAAAGAAGAAGAGAGTAGCAAAGCCCACGCGTGGGGGAAGGGGTGTGGTCTGAACGCGTGGTGCTTTGTTAATTGCTCCCAAGGTACAAAAGTCTCCTTTTTTTTTTTTTAAGAGCCCATGAAGAAAATTTAATTCAAAATTTGGAAAAATTATTAATAAAATAATTTATTTAGATTGAATTAAAACATGTCAATGGTGTGTTATAAAAAAATCTTGCTTCAGACAATCTATAATTCAAACCAAAAATAAAAAATAAAAATTTATCATTCATCAATTATAGCTCAAATATATTAAATGATTAATTCTCTATAAACAAAATAATCTACACCATAAGTTTACTATGAAATCAAAACAAGCGAATTGGTTCTAAACCTTATTTTTCACTAAAGAATTATGGCAGCACACTTACAACATAGACTACTACCTGTTCTTTGATTAAGCAAACCCATCGATGCAAGAGGAAGAATATGGGAAGCTTTCACCGGAACGAGTCGGGCTAAAGAAAAACGAGGGGAGGGCAATGAAAGCGTTGCTGCTCTGGGTTGGAGTTGACGAGCAACTATCGTGCATTTTATAGAAGAAAATACTAGATTTCGACTATCTAAATTTATTGTGAAAAATAGAAAGTAATAAATCGAGATTAATTAACACAATTTATTATAATATATTTTAGTAAATTTTCAAATTAATTTGAAAAAAAAATTGTCGTACGTATGACAACTCAAATAATAAAAATACCTACGCATAGTCTATTTTTGCAATAGTATGCGTCGTACATTAATTTAATATACTTATTTAGTACGAAATAATATTCAAGTCAATATAAAAGTTTATTAAATTACCCATATTTAAAACAAAATCTTTCAAAGATTTTGTCAATCGATTCGTCGATTCAAGTAATTGTATGAATACGGTATATTTCATTAATCGTCTGTGAATTCGATTTTTCTTTTAATTAATTGAGTACAACGATACGTGTTTCGTAGTCTTACACTGTCACTAACACGTGTTATTTGCGTTATCAATGAAAACAGACTGTCATGTGGTGTAAAAATTTTAAATTATTATATTTCAATTTACTCAAATTGGTAAAAAATATTAATTAAATGAGAAAAACACTTGAAATTGATTTTGACATATTGTTGGAATTAAAAAAAAAAAAAAAAGATATTAATCCCTTGCTTCTAACATTTTATATCTACAATTCCTTTCATTACAGAGGATGTTGAGTTTTATGATCCTAATTCCCAATGCACCATAGAAAATTGCTTATGAATTGTAGAAATATATAGCCAAAAAAATTATTGATTGTCATGTTTACAAGGCGGTGAATATAATATTTTTATAATTAAATCGATCTTGCTATCGATTAATAGTTCAAGCGATCGGTTCAATCATCGATCGGAGTGGTCTAATAAAAATAAATTATATTTTTTTATTATATTATATAAAATAATAATATAATAGACCAGTTATTATGTAATATATTTTAAATATAAAAAATATATTTAACAAAATACAAAATTCAAATAACCACACAAATATAACAAAATATCAAATTTAAATTTTTTTAAAAATAATAAAATTCGATCAAAATAGTTTGATCGGTATTTGACCAATTTTGATCGATCAAATCAAAAATTTAATTATGTATATCTAATCAAATTGAATTATTATTGATTTTTTGATTGAATCAATCTATCCGACTCTATTTTTAAATCATTGGATTGGATGCATATACAATTTTAACTTTTTCCACCCCAAGATTTACACACCACTATTGCGAGTGAAGTACACAAGAAAACTATTAGGGTTAATTGAAAATTCGTCACTTGTATTTTTATGAAAATGCCCAAAAAAATAGATAAAAAAATAACCTAAAAAGTTCCGTGTTAACAGAAAATGCTGTAAAAAATAAAAATCCCTAATGGTCAAATTTAACGGCAATTGTACTGTGTTTGATGTATTTTGATTGAATTGACCATTGATGGATTTTTATTGAATTGACCATGTTAATTGTCCAATATGCCCTTAAAATTGGTATAACCCATTTACTATCCCTATTTCTTTTGAATTATTTCAATAAATATTTTAGCTATAAAAGTTTTTCATCACATTGTAAAATATAAAAAAAAGTCAACTTTGATTAAAATTAATTTTAAATCTAATTTTAAAATAATATTTATAATTGAAATTTTTTGCTTTATTTGTAAAAACAAAAAATATTTATTATTTATTATGTTTCGTTGAGATTTATATTTCAATCAAAGATAAATATTAAATAATAAAATACTGTATAAAATCTAAATATACATAATTCATGTAAAAAATCATTAATCACAAAAAAACTAAAAATAGAAAGATTATTATATGAGTAAATTTTTTAAATTTTCTACACAAAAAAATTCGAAATGACCTTCCATAATCAAATATTTTTTGCTATTTACTTTGCTTTTGCATATTTTTAATAATGTCTATATCATATCTTAAATATTAGTTGAAAAATAATGTCTATAACTACACAATATTACTTTATTTACTAAAAAATATTTAATTTATTTAAATAAGTTATAAATTTATAATTTTTTACTCTATTATTTTTTTAATAATTTTCTTCTTCTCCACTTTCCTTCTAATTCTCTTTTGTTTTTTTTACATCTTCTCCCTCCCAATCGAACAACCCCTAAACACCTAACCCCAACACCACCGTCGGTTGCCAACAGGTGGCGTGATTCCAGCTGCCAACATGCATTGCTTCTTTTTTCCATTTTCCTCCCATTGTATTTCTTTTTCTTCTCACCACCACCACCACCACCACCCCGAGGCCCTATCGGCCAACCACCACGAGGCCACCGCCCCTACAACCCCAGCCACCCCTGTCGGTCTTCTTTTTTTTCCTCCTCCTACCCTTAGCCCCCGTGAAACCCTCTCGATCGCCAGCGCCCACCTCTCAGAATCTCTGTCAGCCAGTCGACCGGTCAAATTTTTCCATCCCAGATCTGCCTCCCCATTTCCAGATCCATTCACGAGTCCCTTCCTCCCGCCGCACCTACCCAGAACCGCTGGCAACCAGACGATCGGTTAGCTTTCCCGTCCTAGATCCGCCTCCCCCTTCCTGCTTTAGGTTTTTCTTCTTCTTACATTATATATATATATATATATGAAAATATAAGAATATTAATAATTTAAAAAAAAGAGAAAAAAAAAAATAAAAAATGAATAATTGATTTTGATTTTAAATGAAATCTAATGATTGATAGAAATTAAATAAAATCTACAGTCACCATATTGTTATCTTACATGTAACGCTTGAGTTTTGAAGGGTAGAATGGGTAATTGGGCTAAAAAATAAAAACGTCATTAGTTCTAGAAGGGATTAGGTGTGGAATGTGCACGACTTTCTATTAATATAGGGGAATTTTAGACTAATTTCTTATTTAAGGGTCTTTTTTTTTTTTTTTTTTTTGCAATTTTCCAAATTACAAAGAGCAAATTTATTAATCCAAATCATTATAAAAATGCCCAATGCCACTTTGGCTTTCTTTGAGACAATAAAACATAAGTATATTTAGACTATATACCATTTTGTATTTTCTAGAATAAACTACTCTTATTACATAATAAAGTGGACATGACAAGTTGTACGAAACTAGTTTAAAGCCTTACTCCATCTATCTCATATTTAATTTTGTAATTAAAAAAAATTATATTAAAATTTTAAAAAAATAATTTGATTATCTTTACAATTTAATCCTTATATAATAATATTTTAGACTCTTGGTCATAATAAGTGAAAGGCATTTTAGAAATGAGATTTTAGTTTTAAGAAATGTAGTAATGTTTGTGTAATTACCTTTTAGTTAAAACCCATATAACACCAGTATAAAATTTATATAACATCTATATAGTATAATTTGTAAAAACAATTAAAAAATAGTCTTGTTTTCTGTATATATTATGAACTTAACGAGTAATACTCGTATTTTTATTATAGTTGATAAATATTTATATGTATCTATTTAAAATCTAAAGACTAATCACTTTTATTTATAAGTATTAAATAAATATCAAATAATTAAAAAATATTTTTTTATTATTTTATACAAATAATAATCTTAATATTATGTTATAATTATTAATCAAATAATATAGTCATACATATACAGTAAATTTTGAATAATTAAAGATAAGTATAAGCATGTGATGAGAAGATGTATATGGGATATTATTGACAAAAGAAATGATGAACGGGTGGACTTGATAGAAAAAATAATAGGTAATAGTGAATTGTGGGAGGATATACGTGAAGGACACAAGCTTGATTTAAAACGAGACTTATTTAGTATTTTCGATCTTTTATTTTTTATATCACTAATTTATATATATTAATTTAAAAAAAATATAATTTTAATTTGATTTTATCGAAAATTACTGAGTTGAAAAAAAGATTGATCGAAACTTGCTTAAATAAACTAAAATTTGAGAATTTTTATATTTTTTAAGGAAAAATTGAAAATGTGTCAAGACAATAAATATAAAAATATTAGGTTGCCAAATTAAAAATGCAACACCCTTCATAATTAACAATTAAATAAATTAAATTAAAAAGTACTAAAAGAAAGACCTTCCCCAGCCCACCCCACCGCACCCGACCCCAAATCCATCATCAATACCACTCCAAACCGGCCTTTTTTGCCGTCTGTCACTTCTTCCCATCTCCAAAACCCATCATTTATATCTATATATACACTTATCTATATATATATATATATAAATATATATGTGTGTGTGTGTGTGTGTGTTTAGATAATTGGGGGTGTAATGGTGGGCGGCAAGACAGAGTGAATCGAAGAGAGAGAGATGGGCACGGTGGCTGCGTGGGGGGGGAGGGATCACTGATTTTGGGGGTGGCTTGGTTGAAGAAGATGATTTTTATTTTTAATTTATTTTATATTTTATCAATTATAAAAGATCATTTAGATATACATACATGTGTATGTATATATATTTTAAAATTTTCTCTTTAAAGAATTATATATGCATTTTAGTTTTTAAATATAAAAAATTAATAATATTTAAATTTTTGAAAATATGAAATTCTATTAATATTATTTAGTTTTATGAGATATAATGAGCAAACTTTAAGCCTTTAAGTTTTTATTAACAACAATTTCTTGTTTTCTGTAAATCTTCTAAATTATTTATGTTTTATAAACTAAGAAACTTATTTAAGTATTTTTTTTATTTATTAAATATATTTTTTAACTATTAAATATGAAATTTTATTAACTTCATTTTTTTTATTTTATGTAGAATTTATATATTATTTATATTTTTGAAAAAACTTTTAAATATAAAAATATGGTAACTATATTAAATTTATACTAATATTTTCTTGCCAATTAAAAAATAATCCACAAATATCATCTAAATTATTTTTCATATTGTTTATTACATTTTGAAATATTAAATTTAATATCTAATTTTTTTAGTTTATTTATTTAAAGTTTGAATTACATATATTTTATAGTCTTCAAATATTAGATTTTGTTAATATTTTAATATTTATTGTGTTTTTTGTTATAAGTAACTTGCATGTATTAGAATTATTGTAGTTTGAAATATATTATCAAATACATTGACATTCTAATTATAATGATTTTTCTTTCTAAAAATAGAGAATATATGAAAGAAACTATTAATAATTTTTTTTTATGTCCACTTGACAGTAATATTTTTCTCCCATTTTGTTTAAGTCATTGCCACATCGCTGATTTTCCTCCAAAATATAAAATTTCCCAAATTCTAAGCTAGGTAAGAATTCTGGTGCCAAGTCATTAATTTTTGGGATAAATTGAAATTTTCAATCAAAATTATATTGAAATTGTATTTTTTTAAAAGTTAGTACTGACAAAAATACTACGTAGACCACCATATATTTGTAATTTTGCCGACTTACTTATATTGTCCCCCACATTGAATAGATGGTGAAGATTGAAACGTCATTAGGTAAGAAGAGATGGTTCTCTAAAACTCTAATAGATATTTATAAAAAAATTCTTATAATCTTTCAATTATATTCTATACTTTTCTTTATATTTGTATACTTCTCCAATTTCTAGAAATATGCAGCATATTTTATACATATTGATGCAGTTAATTCTGGATATTGAGATGTAATAACTTTTTTCATAAAATAATATTCTCCAAATTATTTTTTGAGATGGATTTTGTGTCTGCAGTATGAAAAGACTTGGTTTACTATTTGTAGTATGAACATACTACCTAGATAGAACAATCTCTTGCTTTTTTAAGATGGTTTTCTGCAGCAAGAGCAGGTGGTTAGGACAAACTCTAAAGCCACTAATGTGATTTGGTCTGTTGGCCTGTAAATTTGATTGGGCTAAAATATAAAAATTAATTGAGCTTAAATAAAATATGTTTATCACATATAAAAATATCAAAATAAATTTTATTTTTGCTCCTAAATCATTCTTTTATATTCATATTTTATACATATGTCTGCGGATTCATATATTATCCATTTTTGCATTTTGAGCTGATTTTTTCACCGCAACTTTTAACAAAAATTTATGATATAATCATAGGTATAAAATACAAATACTTTTCATTTCATATTTTACTAATTGTATAAATACCAAAAGCAATATATTATTTGAAGTGATACAACGATTTTAGAAAGAAAATTTTCATTTTGAAAAAGTAGGGCAATATTTATGTAGGTATCAAAGAGGAAACATGAACATTGAGAGGGATTAAACTTGAATTTATAAAATATTAGATCTTATTTTTAAAAATAAGTTATTGAAATATTTGAATAAAATAATATTATAGAGTTTTAAAATATTATTATTGATAATTTTGTAATTAAAATTATCAAGAGTAAAGGAGTTTGTCAAAATAAAAATTTAATTTGAAAATAAGTTAGGATTTTTTTATTTTTTATTTTAAAAAATTCAAGTTAAAAATATTAATGATATGATTGGTATGTAGGAATGAAATTAGAATAGAATAGGCATTTTTAAGTCTATTTCTAAATACATGATTTGTATAATTTAGTGTTACACATACTTATTTTTAAAGAATCACTGTTCCTAAAAATATGAATTTAATCATTCATTCTCTTCCTATGGATTTAGTCATTTTCAATCACTCACGAATGAACTTATATTAATATTTGACAAAATTATCCTCTTAAACTAAATAATAATATTTGATAAAATTTAAAAATAACAACGAGTCAAGTCGGATTTGTCAAAACCCGACCCGTCAAAATTTTTTATGAACTCGAACTTGTCTCAAAGTTGAGAGTTAATGGACTAGATCCATTAAACCTAATTAATAACTTTAAAAATATTACAATATATTTTTTAAAAAAATAATATCACCATAACTTTCTAAATATAAGAAAATAATATTATCATTAAATAACTAATTATTTAACTTATATATATATATACATATTTTAATTTTTTTAAAATTAAAATTTTGAATATACTTATTACTTTTATATATTTAACTATTCATTAATTCTATATTATTATTTTAATTTATAAGAGTATTATATTTATTTTATTTTATGAGTATATATACAAGATATATATATTTTTTCATATATATATAAATATACATCACATAAATACATACATAATAAATCAAAAAATATATGTAACATTTTAAGCTATCGTGTTCAAGTTGGGTTTGCATTTTAAAACTAAAACCTAAAATCCATTTATAATTTCAAAACCTACCACAAGCGAGGCAGGTTCATGGCGGTTTGAATAATACTCAAATCTATTATATCCATAATAAAATTGAACCAATACAAAAAATATTTTATCTTTTTTATCGTCTTCTTTAACTCTTTATTTCAATCCATTTAATAATAAAAAAAATATAAAATAATTTTATGTTTTGATTTTTTTAATAAAAAAATATTTATGTCACATATATATATATTAATACCAACTAAAATCATAATAAACTCGTATATGCATAATATATCAAATAATAATTTTATTCTAAAATTTTTTTAGTGAATGGTAATTTAATCGTCAAAAATAATTATATTTCATTCATATTATTTATTTCTATATTACCAATTATGTAATTTGAATCAAACAATAAATGACAATTTCATTCAATTTTCATTTCTTGTATATACCAAGCGTTGTAAATATTATATATCATTAATTTTCTATCATCATTCCACTCTTATTTATTTCATTTCAGTCTAATTTCATTTATGAATATGAATCGCTCCAACATCTTATTTTGGATGTTTATAAGATCTGTTTTTAAAAAAAATTAATTTTTTACCAAACATGTTCAGAAATGCTATAAGCTTTCAAATATTTTGTGAGATATTTTAAAAATCTAACTTCAGAGAAACACCCTCTTAATTTGAAACAAACAAAGTGTTAAATTCTAATTCAAAAGTACAAGAGATGGAACATATTTTATTTATTGTGTTGTTAATATTGTACTTCCATTATAACAAGGTTTATTCTTTCTTTTTCTACTTCCATTTTTTTTTTTTTTGTATTCTTAATAAATTTGAGACGGAAATTATGTGATTTAACTTGCTTTGAATAAAGTTGTTCATACATTATTAAAATTTGAATTAAAGCCTAAAATATGAGTTTATGAAAGAATTAATTCCAATTTACCCCCCCCCCCCCCAACTCCTGTTAAATACCACTTTATTCATCTCTATTATCAATTGTCTCACTTTATTTACTTTATTCTTAAAAAAATAAATATTTTACCTATTATTTAGAGTAAAATTACTTTAAAATGTACTTGTATTCATATTATAATAATATTTTCACCCTAATTAATTATTATTTAATATTGATTTTATTTAAATTTATTGATTATATTTTATTAACATAATTTCTATTAAATTTATATACTGTAAGATATTTTTTATTAGTTACTACATTTTACTTATAACTTTTCTGCTCATCATAAGTATAAAAAATACATAATATATTTATAAATGTCAGTTTGTTCAATACGCTAAATAATAGTAATAAAATTTTAATTATTAATTAAATTATCAAAGTTTTATGAAAATAATTTTTGAATTTAACATAGTTTCTATGAACTTAAGATAATTTCATTAATAATAAAAAAATCATTATAATATTGTACTTATTTCATATAATATTATTTAAAAATTTAAAATAAATAGAAAATTCTTAAGTAAAGCGTATTAGTTAATAAAAAATATCATAGTATATAATAATTTTATAAAAACTATGTTATATTAAAATTTAAGTGTAATAAAATTTTAAATAAATTCACTATTAAGTGTTAATTAATCAAGTTGAAAAAATTATTAGAACATAAATATAAAATATATTAATATTAAAATATTCAAAGTAATTTCACTAACAATAATAGGCGAGGGCAGTTTAATTATTTTTTAAGAGAACAAGGTGGTTAAATATATAATGAGAGTATAATGAAGTAAAATAAGATAATTAAAAATAAAAAATAATAAAATAATATTTAAGAAGAGGATAGGGGTAAAGTGAAATTAAGGTTTGCATGAATCAATTTATACTGTCACATGGAAATTTGTCTTTTTTATCCTTGAAGAGTCAAACATCTCTATGAATATCAAAGAAGTATTGATGTGATATACCAATTATGTAACTTAATTTGACAAGGAGAGAGAGAGAGAGAGAGAGAGAGAGAGAGAGAGAGAGAGAGAGAGAGAGAGAGAGAGAATTTGTACCACATAATATTGTGTCTTTTTGTGTGCACGTGCATACATATTTTTACTAATGCATTCAAGATTTTTTTCAATTGGAAATATTACAATTTTGAGAATAATTTTAATGTGACTGATCATTTTTAGAAGTGGCCATGCCACATTTACTAGTACTAGTACTAAAAATGTTGTGTGCAGAGATACACATTAAACACACACACACACACACACACACACACACACACACACACACACACACATATATATATATAGGCATAAGGGAAAAAGGGCATTTTTGAATTTTTTGTGTAATTTGACTTCGTATAAACACAAGTTTTTTATTTATTTATTATCACAACATTGACCCAAAATATATTAGAATAAATAAATAAATAAAAATTAATTTGGGTATTATTCAAGTCAAGTAAAGCATTTTCTGACAGTATTATTTTGGTACTTTTATTTTTTTGTCATTTCTTGCTCTCTGTTTAAATTATAATTGCAGCCGAGTTTTACCACAGTGTGCTAATTTGTATGCATCGCAATTTGATGCTAATTTATTTCACTTAGCGATTAAAATAATTTAAATATGTGATAGTAAATAATTGCATGAGATATTCAAATTGATATTAAAATGTAAATATTCGGATTTATTTGGTTGAGCCTAACAAGGCTGAAGCTCCGCTGATAAATTTTTCGAGCTCAATTTGATTGCTCAAACTACTCTAAGAGTAAAAAGATAATCGCAACAACTTAACGTATAATTTGTTTTTTATATTAAATAATTTGGAATTATTCCTTTTCTTTATAATAAGATAACTCAAATTTATCCTAATCTTGTGGATCATGCAAAAATGGATTCCATACATTTCTAATGTGATTTAAATCTTTAGTTCATAAATTAAAAGAAAAAAAATTTAGACGAAGATCAAATTAAATTTAAATTCGAGTCGATTAAAATTTAATCTATTTTCAATTCTATCACTTATTGGACCCAAAGACAACCAAACCCGTTTATTTCAGTCAAGTAGACAATCCAAACAACAAATAGGAGGCCCAAAGAATGTTTGAGTATCTGCTCAAGCTTATAAGAGAATTCCTTGCAAGCAGCCCATGACTATCATTACCCCACGGATAAACCCATTCAAGGGTTACGACCTACTTAAGAATTAACATGGTCCATTTTGGATTCTGAGTGGGTCCAAAACCCAAACCCTTTTTTATATTTCAATGACTTTTGAAAAACTATAAAATTAGAAATTAGATTGTAAGAACGAAAAATGTTTAAAAAATGATTTACAAGGTTTTGCTTCCTTTTATTATTATTTTTTATTAAATCTTAGATCAAAATGGGGTGTAAGTAAATATTTTAAAAGTAGAATATATGTTGAATATCCTGAAATGACAAAATATAATTTTATTAGGAATTTAAAATTTCAAAACATTGTAACCATCTATATGCAGAATACTCATATTACTAAATAACTATAATATTCCAAAACTCGCATACTCTTGAGTTGGGCAATCCAAAGAGTCCACCTCCAAAATCAGACAATTTATTTCATATATACCCTAAAGCACTAAACATAACATGCAAAAATTTAGAGAACATAAATGAAACAAAGAAATGACAATTTCATGCCTACATTTTAGATTCATGAACTATGGATGTGCACTCATTTCAATCCCAAAAAAAAAACCATTTTGGCCAATCAAACACCAACCCAAAGCACAAGAACCTCACTCATACTTTTCTCACCCATGAACACAAACTTATGTTCCAAGATTTTCCAATCACATGGAAATACACTCTTACACACACACACACACACACACACTGATATATTTATATATAAACACATATATATCCACACTAAATCTTGCAAAACCCCTACTACTAAATTATCACAGTAAAAGTCCTTTTTCACGATGGTGAACAACACTATCTCCATAACAGACCAAGATTTACTCAAGGAAAAGCCAGTTTTACTGTTCTCCCCAAGTAATCCCATGCCAATAGAGACAATATTCCTATCCAACATTGACCAGGCAGTAACTTTTCCAGTTGAAACAGTTTTCTTCTATGAGGTTCCACCAAACAGGGCCTCTTCATCAACAGCTGATATTGCAGAAAAGTTGAAAAAAGCAGTGGAAGAAGTGCTTTTGGTCCCATATTATTTCATGGCTGGGAGGCTTAACTTCAATGGCGAGACCAAGAGACTGGAGCTTATATGCAGCAATGCAGGAGCCTTGTTTGTGAGTGCAAAATCAAGATTTTCACTTGAGGATCTTGGCAATCTTTCTCAGCCAAATCCAACTTTTCATCATTTCATTCATCGCCCCGGGCTGTATAAAAGCCTTGCAGAAACTGCAGTTTTCACTATTCAGGCAAGCAGTTCTCATTTTCTGGTCATTTTTAGATTGACTTGCTTAAATATGAACCCTGCTTTTAGATGAATTCAAACAAGAAAAGGTGAAAATTCAAGGTTAAGATCTTGTCTCATATTTTTTAGCATGAGATTCCAATGCATCGTTTTGAAGAGCATTCAGAAAATGTAAGTAAAAGACGTGTCAAACACACAGATTCTTAAGATAAAGTGTACCAGAACGTCCAAAGAGGATTTAGAGTGGTAAAACGTTGAAAGATTAGTCGATGATGACAGGTAACAATTGGTTTACTACAGGTAACCAGGTTTGAATGTGGTGGATTTGCACTAGGATTCATGACAAACCATGCTATTCTTGATGGGAAATCAGCCAGTGAAATGTTTCACAATCTTGCTTCGATATGCAGAGGAGAAGGTCTAAAAACAAAGCTCATAAACAATGACAGAACTTGCATCAGAGCAAGAACTCCGCCTCAAATTCAATTTCCACACAATGAATACTTAAAACTGGCTAAGACGACGTCCCTAGCCTCATCTTTCACCTCCCAGAAAAGAACATCACCTTCTCCACTGATTTTCTCAGACAAGTATATTCACAAGCTCTTCTCTTTCACCACAGAAATGCTCACACTACTGAAAGAAAAGGCCATGGTCAAGTGCTCAACCTTTGAAGCAATCCTAGCCCACATTTGGAGGGCAAGAACAAAGGCAAGTTTTGATGGGGAAAACCAAAACCATGATCAAGAGTCAACTGTTCTCTTCGCAGTGGACATAAGGGACAAAGTATCACCACCCCTACCGAATTCTTTCTCTGGAAATGCAGTGATCACTGCCTTTGCCAGTGCCAAAGCCCACGATTTGATCGAAAAGCCACTGTCTTTTGGTGTTGAGATGGTGAAGAAGGGGAGGGAGAGAGTGACAAGTGAATATATAAGGTCTGTGATAGACTGGCTGGAGGTGTATAAAGGGATTCCAGCAACTTGTGATGGTGCATTTTATGTGTCAGCTTGGTGGAAACTGCCATTTGGGGAGGTTGACTTTGGGTTTGGGAGGCCTAAACATGCTGGTCCAATTGTGAGTGGAAATGATGAGTTTGTTCTTCTGTTGTCTGATGGGAATTGTGAGGGAAAAGGGTTGGGGATTAATGTGTGGATGGGGCTAGAAAAGGAGAAAATGGAGAGGTTCTTGTCTTGTGTTTTTGAGATATGATCAGATCATGAGTAATGTAATGAAAAGTTATAGTCATTGGTTTTGTGTCTTAATTCCTATTCAAGCAAATATCCTATGATTATTAATTTGTTATTACATCTTATATTACATATAATATATATACATGTATATATGATTAATTCAAAATAAATATTTAAAAAAAATATTTTTTTACACAGACGTGCATGCATTTAAAAAATATACAAGTACTTGTTGTATTGATGAGAATTATGTATTTCATGAAAATATAATCAAATACCCAAATTCAAGTTTTTGAAGTCAAAAATTAGATCAATCAATGTAAATTAATCCTCAAGAAAATTGCTTGATTGTCCCCTAAAAAGTCACACATTTTCCATTTAAATGAAATTAAACCCCATACCTATGCAACTTCTTCTTCTTGTTTTTGTTGTTTTTCTTTTCCTCTTTGTTCTTTTAAATTTTAGTTAGCTTTTTAAGGGGCAGATTTCATATTAGAATAAAGAATTGATTCTATATATATACAAATATATTTTTCCCTTTGGAATAAATAAAGTGGTGAAAAGGCAAATAGAGAAAAGAATTGGGCTCTCGCCCAACAGTGGACGTTATCCGTTCTGAAAAATCTTCCAGCACTCCGCACAAGACATCTTTCAAACGACGTCGTCCCTCCTGAGCGTCCACCTCCAAAACTCCCATTCTCTCTACTGCCCTTTTGGAAAAAAGAGCTCCCTTTTGGTCGAACCTCAGGTATATCTGGGTTTATTTCAACAATTTTTTTATTTTTCTTTTTCTTTTTAAATTTTCTATGCCATAAAATTGTATGACCAGGATTACGAATAATTTTGCTTGTTAAGACAATTAATTTGGTTTTTGTACGATATTTTTTTATTTATAATTAGTTTTGCAAATGAGAAATCTAAGCAAGACTCAATTTTGTGAAGTGTGGTATACTCGGACTCTCCATGTATATGTTTGAAATCCTTTTTTTTTTTTTTCTTTTTGGCGTAGTTTCTTGGGATAGCGAAGAAATCTTGCTTCTTTTTCATACCTTCTAAATTTGGATGCATGATAATAGTACAAAGGACTTGATTTTGTCTACCCAGTTGCCCTTTAGATTTTTGATTATGGATTGTAATGTCCAGTTAGTGTATATAGATAGCCTATTAATGTTGTCCCTATTATCATCGTTTTAGGATGCTCAGTTTGAGGCATTCTCTGGCGACTATCAGTATAGGATTGGAATCAATTGAACTTGGGAAGAACCGATACGGATGTCTGGTGGTAAGCTTTTTGTTAAGGAGAGATTCTTCTTTTAGCTTTTTTTTTTTTCCAATCTTTGTATTAGTAATATTCTTCTTTTTAACACATATGAACGCTGCATCTGCTTCATCGGGTTTTGTATGCAAAGAACATTCCACATTAATCTCCCCTTCTTTTCACTTCCTTAGTGGGATGAAGTATATTGTGCTTTACGTTCTTATTTCTAGGCGTAGACTGTCCTGAGGCCAAATGAAGTTAAAGGGTTGCTGTAGGCTGTTTGATAACCTATGTAGATCTTTATTAGGTACTTCTGATTCAGTGGAAGTGCACACTTGGGGGGATTGTGTGAACATTAGGGTTACAAGAAGATCAAGAGGAAATTTGCCAGGACCATATAAGGCCAACAATGCTATGTGGGACTGATGTCGGTGAGAGGACCATAATAATAACTGAAGGAGCAAAAGCCGACTGATGATTTGGTTATATGGTAGTTGAAATGTTCTAGGAAATCTTTGGATTAGCTCATTTACTGGATAAGAAATATAGAAGGTTGTTTGTTGGCATCTAGCAGAGGTCTGAAGGTGGAAATTTATAAAAGCTTGGCCCAACAAAGAAAGTGGAAATAATAGTTACATGGCTGTGTTTTAAGAGGTTGGAAAATTCCATCAACTATTAGGGGAAGAAGGGAACAAGGAGGAAAGATTATCTGGGAGAGGTGGAGCAGCTGAATTTTTATTTGTTTCTGATGCTATATCTAATTCAATTATCAACTCAGGACACTCACTGCATTAGTAATATTTGTCAGGAATGTGCTGCTAAAGGTCCTCGACCAAGGTATCCTCGGGTATGGAGAACCAAAAAGAAGATAGGGACCATTTCAAAGTCCCTGAAGCTTGTTGAATGTGTAAGTCTTTTTTACCCACTGTGATGTCTAGTTCTAGGTAAAAAGTAGTATTTGATTAATTTCCAACAGGTATTGTAGAATTTGTTCTCTTTTCTAGCCAGTTGGCACCTTGAACAACAAAAAGTGATTCAATTTCTGTTGGCCATTTTAGATTAAGGGATTATCAAATGTCAAAGAGGAAGTATACGGTGCTCTTGATTCCTTTATTGCTTGGGAATTAGAATTTCCCTTGATTACAGTGAAGAAAGCTTTAAAAAACCTTGAGAATGAAAAGGAGTGGAAGAGGATAATTCAGGTATATTCATCCACTTTTTTTCTTTTTCCCCTCTGTTTTTGGCTTGGAATTATTTGACTCAATTACACATTGTGGCACAGGTGACAAAATGGATGCTAAGCAAAGGTCAAGGAAGAACTATGGGAAGCTATTACACTTTGCTGAACGCTTTGGCTGAGGATGGAAGGCTTGATGAGGCTGAAGAGCTATGGCGGACATTATTTTCTGGAAACTTGGAAAGTATGCCGCGCATGTTCTTTGAAAGGATGATTTCTATCTACTATCATAGAGAAATGCATGATAAGATGTTCGAGGTACATCCCCTTTTTACTTACCCTTCCCATAAATATAGATGTTTCATGTCCTCTAACTAATAGGACATTTGAGGTATTATAGTGCTTTATTTCTCCCCTTGATGCGAGTCTTTTGGTTCTTCATAATATGCCCCATTTTTTTGATTTAAAATGTATTATCATAGTTTAAGCTGATTATGTCAAGGGATACGAACTAGATTGAATTTGGCCAACTTTCTTGACATCAACTGAGCTTTTATTACATACATTGAGTTTACATGGAATCCACCCTATGAAATTGTCCGCATGTTAACATTGGATAGAGATGTAACCATGGGTTAAGATGGACAGATCAAGGAGTCTGTAGATTTAACATATAATCTGTTATAGTGTTATATCATTTATTATCGATTGTGTTGCTGATTATACTGCCCTCTTTTTATTCTTTTTCATTTTAATAATCTCTGCTAAGATTTTCATCTTACCTATGTTTGAAATTAGTTTTACTCCCACTTATTCATTTTTATAGTCATTAGACTGGGATTTTTGCTGACAGTTTTCTGTTGCTAATAATATTCTGACCTATATATTTGTCTTACACTCTGGTAAAATTGAGAAATGGAGGATGTCTTCCTCGCTATGTTCTCTACATTCAGACAGGATCTGTCTTTAAACATGTTTCTTGATTTATTATGGGACAATTTGTTGCTCACACGGACTGTTCTTGTAGATATTTGCTGACATGGAAGAGCTTGGGATCCGGCCGACTATGTCAATTGTTACGATGGTTGGAGATGTTTTCAAAAAGCTTGACATGTTGGACAAATACAAAAAATTGAGGAAGAAATATCCTCCACCAAAATGGGAATACCGTTATGTTAAAGGTAAGCGTGTTAAAATAAGAACAAAATATCATGATCAAACTAATATCAACAGTGAGGTAAATAATTCGAACATGGAACCTAGCAGTGATCCATTTGAACTGCATGAGAATGCAGAGGTTACTGTTGATGACTGTGATGAGGAAGATAACTTGTATCTGCCTGAAACTACTGGCTCCCCCAAAACTGATTGACAATTGTAGTGTATCATCCTCTATTTTCCTCTTTTCTTTCCTCTTCTCCCCACCCCAAAATCATTACGAAAAGAGATTGAAATTCCTGCTTGATATAACCATGGATGGCAGCATGTTTAAAATAATTGCCATAAAAGGTATTTGAAGGACCTACTGATGGGAAAGGCTTGAATGCAGATTCTTTCCATTTTCTACCATTTACAATTCTTGCCAGAGCAGTCTGAACGAAAAGATGTGGTAACCGGTGAATTACGCACTAAGAGGGTGTGATTGGGTGAGTTTACAAGTTTAAATTATTTGAGACTTATAAGATATAAGATGTTTTAAAAGTGAACATTTTTAAAAAAGAGTTTATAAATTTTCAAATAAAATATCAGTATCTTATATGTTAAATTAATGAGTATTTTAACAAGTTTTTTTAGTTTTGACTATATTAATTATAAAATTGTTGTTATTAACATTTTATAAAATTTATGATTGTTTTTATCCAAACACTTTAAGGGCTTATTTGAAAATAAGATTTAGCTTCTTGTGAGATTTAAAAAAAAATTATAAGATATAGAAGTTTATAAATTTTTTTAAATAAACTTAACAGATGCCGTTTAAAATTCATGTTAATCTGTCAACAAATAACAGATTAATAGAGGTCCTAACTGAAAACTTCTATGTAAAATCTTGTCTGTAGACTGAGTGCGTATTTTCTTTTAAATCTCGTTTTGCAAGAATTTGTTTGGGCTTAATGCATACTATATTCAAGTACTAAAATGTTTCTAACATATTACAATAGGGATATTCGTTTAGACAATCTATAAGAAAAGTTCCACTATTTGGGTGAAAAGAACAGCTTTTCTTATAGTAAAAAAACAAGATAATTGCTCAAATATACAATATTCCTGATGGAGTGTATATTGGGTGGGAATTTATTATCTATTTATGTCTGAATGTATTTTTATGTGTAGATAAATGACGAATGAAATATTCAATATATTTTATATATGATGCGTGTAGCATATACTAACTTCATCAAGAGTAATAATAGTTAGCACAGTGTATGAGGCAGCCAAATTGTACTCTCACTAGTCTAATTGCATGTACCTTTTTATTTTTTATTTTTAAGGATGTCGACAAATATTATTTTATTTTTTAAATAAGCAAGTCACACATAAATCATGTCGCTTTATCATTGATAGTAAACATGTGAGCAAACAAATTCATGTTATTGTGATATCTATAGCATATAATTATAATCGACAACAATATTCGATGATATCAATGCTCTATGAGACAACCCTTTCCTTCTTTAGCCCCTACATTGTCTTTATAAGGAAATTTTGAATTAGGGTTGTTTGTTTGAAGCATCTTATCCTCCCATATTTGTAAGAATGTAGGAACTACTACATTTATAAATTTTCAGTGACAGGGAGATAGATATAAAAGAACAAATAATAATAATAATAATAATAATAATAATCCATGATGTAACTCAAAGAAGTCACATTCAATGGAAAGGTATAGGTAATACTAAACTCAATTATTTATCCCAAAGAAGACCTTATAAGGATTGGTCAAACCCTAGTTGACCTAGTTCAAGATTCAAAATTTACATCCAATTATTAGATAATTAACTATGGGAAAGAGAAAGAAAGAAGGGAAAGAAATGGAATCTTCACCAAGAAAGGGTTTGTGGGACCCTGGAATATTCTTACAATTCTGAAGTATTAGTTGTTTGAGTCTTGATTTCTATTTCCAGGCTTGTTACTCTTTTTTTAATATCTACTTAATTGTGCTATTTCTTTTTAATTACAATTATGATTAAACTAATTAATTTTCATGTTGTGAATCAGACAAAAGGACAACCATGGAATCACTAATATAACCCATAATTAATAAGGATGGGTTCACTAAAAAAGAGGAATTTGTTCGTTGTGAACATGACATCTGGATTTTAATTAATGTATACAAAACTGATTGAGAAACATAAGTATTGTCTTTTCCTTTGATCTGGTTTGGTTGAATAATAAAAAACCCTTCAAATCAATTATATTGATCAGTCCGACAACCTTGGAACATACAACCATGATTCATTAAAAAGAGAACATGCAAATGCTATATTTTATTAATTTGAAACTTTTTGTCCACTTGCAAACTAACAAATGCATAATAAATGGACTTCTTATTTCTTAAGTTCAAGAGAATACTCATAATTGTTCCAATGCCATATGTGATTAAGGATTGCATGAATGAAGTCATGGATGAGGTAATTTTCCTTTTTATTTATTTAAAATGAGTATACGGCCCGATTTTTTTCCCTTATCTGTAATAGGGTTGTTGATTTTTTGGTAAATGAAACTTGTGATGCTCTCAAAGCACAACTTTCGGGATCAACTTTAGATATTATCAAATTTGATTAGTTAGAACTTATCTATTTTAGACACGTATAATTCATTTTTTATATAATTTAAGTTTAGACTTTACATTTGTAAAAGAATAGTAGTCCTCTTCTATTCGAACTCTCACTTAAACTTCCGTCGTAAAACATAATGTACTATTTCAATTTTGATATATTTATAGGTTGGGATCATCTCCACCCATTAACAAAAAATTATAAAAAATTTATTAATAAACTATCTTAACTCTCGTTGTATCAAGGATGATGTATTAATAATTAATTTAAGATTATCTTTTTATAAAAATATATTTATCAGCACAAATTATAGAATCGAACTTCTCTCATTAAACTATCAACTATTATTACGATTTACAAATTGCGGTGCATAACTCAAACCTTACATTTCAATTGTGGTTTGAAGAAGCCGCCTTTTAATCCTCTGCCACGGGATGAATTATTGTCGAACTCGAGCCAACACAATACTACTTCATTAAATTTTTCGAAGAAAAAGTTGATGCTGAGGACAAACAGCAAACCCCATTTGCTAGGATGTTTAAGATGACAAACTCGCGAAACACAGACTAATTAACTGGGGGAATCACCCTGAGAAGACCACAATTTGATTGTGTCCATTGCTGAAATATTATTATACTATATCTTAGCATTGATGTGAAGAAGTGGAATCAAGAAACAACACTTAGCATCAATAAATACAGAAAACACACATCCATATTATAAACATATGTAACTCAGTAAACATTAACTTCAACAAATTGGAAGAAGATTCGTAGAGCCATCTGATTTCATGAGTCACACACACACACACCAAAAAATGTGTTTTAAAATTGTAAAAAACCTGTCTGCAGCTGCAACAGTTATATATCAGCTACCTCAAAACTGAAAGTATGAAAAATTCATCGATATAATGTTCATACAAAAGTTGTTTGAATCATTTATACCTTAATAAGTTAGAGATGATCCCAGAAATTAAGTATTAAGCTACGAACCATTTTCTCATTATACATTAATACAGTTGTATGAAAATTCTCTCCTATGTAGAATGAAAGAGTCTACTAGGGAAAAGGGTTCAAAGAACTAAAGCAAGAACATTTTATGTTCTAGCTGGATCAGGTTTTATTTTAAAATTTTCTTAAATATATACTTAAAATTAATTACATTGTTTTGTGGCCAAAACTTTATTTTTGTAGCCGGCGCAATACTGATTAATGTTTTTTTTTTTATTTTTTTCATGAATATAATAGTCAAATTCATGTACTTCAAGTTCAGTTTCATTATTAAAACTTTGTATTATATTGTTCATTTTAGTTGACTTTGCAGGCAATTTACATGTCCTTGTCATCATTGACAGTAATATGTGTGTTTTATTTTTCCTAACAATAGCAAGAGATGCAACTTGGGAAATGAAAACAGTTTGGACTCAAACAGTAAGGGGACCCAACTATCAAGTAACCAATTTTTAAACAAAGTAACACCAAAATTTGAATTTCCAAACATGCACAATCCACATTCTTTCTCCCTAAAGAGGAAAAGTGGAGCAAGAATATGAATATTCAATATGTTTCTATTAGTTCTTGAAAGGGACATTATATATATATATATATATAAGTGGAATTTTTGTTAAAATTACGAGCATGTAAAGGAGTCATATTTGGCACACTCGTCGTATTGTTGTTACACTTATACTTGACATAATCGAGTACTTAGCGTATTTTTTATGAAATAGTTTTTTAAATATCGAGTGCGTGATGTTATATACATAGTCTTCTAAGCTTCTTCCAGCCTAATTTTTGTTGTGCAAATCTTTAGCACTTAGACAAATAATCATGCTGATCTCCCAAAAAGTATGAGTTGGAGGAGTAACCTTGAGTTGAAAGCGCAGAAAAGATGATTTATTCGGATCGACACGAGAGTCCAATTAAGATTATTGTCCACACATTCAGATAGTGAATATCCAGCAAGATCAATTGGAGAATACTAAAGATTCAATACAGGATTTGTCAAGAAAAATTGGTAAACTCATCTGATTGTCTCATATTGGAGTTTTAACGTGTCAAAAGAACCCTGTCAGTTTCCATTGTCGCACCAAGAGGTGCCCAAAGATAGCTATTTATGCCTAAAGTCATACTATATATATATATATATATTATATGGATTCGGCATATTTTCTTATACTTATCTTTATTACAAAATATAAATATAATAGACAAAAAATTTACATATACTACAGAGTTAAAACATAAAATACATAGTCACATGCCTACTTTCTTTCATAGTTTTATATTGTAGATTAAAAAAAGGTGCATTAAAAGGCCTCGGCATCTGGAATATAAACTATATTTTTTTCAAGATCGATCCCACTAATTATATGAGAAAATTAATTATACATTTTGATTAAGATCGTACTCTTTTATTATATGAATTTATTCCGATTTTATTCCCATAAAAATTTAATTTTAGGTATGGATGCATATGATGACCTCCTCTATTATCAGATATTCGACCACAGAAGAAGGATAACACGAATTCGGCTGATATCAAATTTCTCCATAAATTTACTTATTAAGTTTGATTTGAAGTTAAATGTAAATTGAGTATCGAGTAATTTAAATTTTGTTTAATAATATTGTAATTTAAAGTTTGGGTAGGTAGGCAACTTGTTTTGAACCAAAATTCGGAGCAACTAGGTTTACTTATGTGCCCTAATAGTACATGCCCCAAGTTAACAGTAAAGACACATGAAACATGACATACTAGCATATATACATGTTGTGCACAATGCATACATACACACACAAACACACACACACATTCTTGAGTTTGACCAAAAGATATATGTATATTCATATGTCTTCCTCAAACAACCTCAGCTCCAAGCCCATATTCTCCTTGAGAATGGTGGATAATTCAGAAGGCAGCCCTTCAACCGACACCAAGGAGCAAGACAGGCTGCTGCCAATAGCCAACGTTGGCAGGATCATGAAGCAGATTCTGCCCCCCAATGCAAAGATCTCCAAAGAAGCCAAAGAGACTATGCAAGAATGTGTGTCTGAATTCATAGGCTTTGTCACAGGTGAGGCCTCAGAAAAGTGTCGAAAGGAGAGGCGAAAAACGGTGAACGGCGACGATGTTTGCTGGGCTCTGGGGACTCTAGGCTTTGATGATTATGCTGGAGCCTTGAAGAGGTACTTAAGTAGATATAGAGAGGTTGAAGGGGATAGAGTTAATCAGAATAAGTTTAGTACTAGTGAAGAAATGGAGGAGAATTGGTTCTTGTATACAAGTACTAAACCACCAAAGGAATCAGGCTGAAATAAAAAAATCTGATTTTTACATGAAAAATAAGTATTAACATTTTTTTTTTAATCAGGAAGAGGTTAAAACATTGTTACAATTTCTGGGTTTTTTTATTGGGAAGTTTTTTTTTCTTTTTTTAATTCCATTATAGTTTGATTTGATTTATTTACATGAATCATGAATCTAGTTCTTGAATTGTTCTTGTTGTGTAGAAAATAGTAATTAATAATATGAACATATATAGCATATATATGAAATGAAATTTGTTTTCTTAAGTTAAGAACATAATTCTTGAATCTGCAGCAACTGAAAATTCATTTGGATTGCCTTAAGTTTGATATATATATATATATATATATATTTTATTTTCTTGATCTTGATGAAGAATATTCATCGAGTACTGCTTCATCAACTGATTTTATGCTTTTAAGGTATTTGCAGCAATTAATGTTCTTATGAAAATCCTTCTTTTTTCCAATCTAGTTTTCTTCCACCACTGCAGTCTCAACCTAAATTCAGGCAACAGACCCCTTCTTTTTTTTATTTTTTCATTTTTTTTTTAATGTCTAGCTTTTCACCTCAGGTACAGAAACTAATTCCTCCAGTAGAAAGCTATTAATCAGGTAAGTAATTGTCAATTTTTGTAAAAAAAAATAAAAATGGAGCTGAAGTTGTGCTATCTGTTGCTTAAATTCCAGTTTAGAATAACCTCCATCTATACTTTTCAAGAATATACATACATACATATAACATATATATATATATATATATATAGTTTACCTTGAAAGTTAGATAATTGTAATGAATCACATTTTGCATAATTAGTTAAGGTTTGAGCAATGTTTCATGATTTTTCATAGTTCTTTAATATGGACAGCTCTTACCTAATCTGTTAATTTCTTCCTTGGCTGGGGGACAGGCCCTTATAATGGTCCCCAAAATTGACAACAACAAACCTATGTAGCTCCAAATTTAAGTCACTTACCAGGTTCATAGGAAAACAGTTAAAATCCACACACAAAATTTGGTGCATCCACAAATGAAGATGTTGGCCTAAGTTTAAATCTTGTAAATCTTTAATGATTTCTACATATAAATACATCTCTTGAGCTTCAGGACCACAATTCTTAACAATTAAAGAAATCTACTACCCAAAAAAAAAGGGAAAAAGAAAAAGACCCCAAGAAATCTTCACCATGTTTGACTTCTTCATTTATCTATGCACTTGTGAAAAATATTTGGATTTAGGGTTTAACAAGAATCAGCATATTGTAAACTAAGACATGATTCTTCCGAGCTATGTTTGATTCTTGGATTTTAGTGAAAAAATAGTAATTTGTTATTTGTTCACATTTTGTTTTAAGTTTTTCTCACCAAAATTCAAGATCCAAACATATCCTTCAAAAGACTTGGATAAGAAATACTGCAAAAGTACTTGCCATGCTGCAGAAGATTAGAAGAGTAAGCCTTGAAGATCAATGGCTACTTATGATATATACTTCAGTTGTGTGCTATTTCGTGATTTCTTCTAACTGGGAAGGAATTAATTAATATTTTCAGACATAGAATAAAGTGCTCCCAAATATCCTTCTAGTTGGACAAGCATCCTTTGTATTCAATTTTTGTCACTTGATTTGTACAATTACAATGGTCTTGTTCTCAAGAAGTCTAATATTCATGAACTCTAACATCATTCAACATCAAATAATCTTATTGAATGATTTGTCTTCGATATGTTTGTTTTTCTATTTAACTGATGTGAAATTGCTCTAAATTACCAAAATTAATATAAGCTCTTACTTGCATCAGCCACATATTGTTAGAATGTCGGGATTTATGCAATCAAAATTCTCTAATGCTCAAATCAAAACCAAATCAAAGAAAAATAAAAGCAAATAACAAAATATTGTAATATGCCAAGAAAAATTGCATACTTGCTAATGAAAATTTAAGAGGTATTTACATATGTTCAAATGAGTTGATGATTTGGTGCGATAGGGTGCATGTACTCTTACTACTCACAACCCATTGGATTGACTAGTCTTTATACTTGAGCTTAACACATTATTGGCCGAATCATAAAATATTTTAGACAAATAAGTGGTTTATGATCTAAATATTTAGTGCTCCAAATTGAGCCAAAGTTTTTACCATGAGAATGATCATCAAGTATTCTGCAGATACACTACAAGAAATTCATAGACAGAAAAATCTGTCTTTAGATATTATATTTACGTCTATGAACAAAATTTGAGACCGACAATTATGTCAAAATAAACGTGTTAGTAATTAAGGAAGGAAACGCATGTTTTAGTACATAATACAATTCATGTGTATATTTTATTTTTTCCATGGTTTAACAATTGTATTACATTTCTTTAGATTATTGCAAGTCTATCTGGTTTTACCATTTTAAGGTTGTGAAAAATGGCATTTGATCAGTTACCAATATTTAAAGGGTGTTTGACTAAGTTTATTTAAAAAATCTTGTTAGTTCCTATATCTTAAGATGTTTTAAAAGCTTAAAAATGCTAGATTTTATTTTAAAATTAAGTAGTTGAAGTGGTTGGATAAAAATAAAATTATTGAGTTTTTAAAATATTAGTTGATGTAATTTCATAATTAAAAATATCAAAATTAAAAGAGTTTGTTAAGATCATATTTTAAAAATAAATTCAAATATCCTTGTTTTTCCAAAACAGCTTTAAGATCCTAACACATATTTTGGCAGCTTATAATTTTTTTAAAAAAAAATTATTGATGTGGATTATTGATGAAGATTGACTCATTCGACTAATTGAATCAGTAAAGGGACTCCGCCTGTGACGAGCAATAATAATCCTCCGATTATCAAGTTAGGTTTGTATAAATAATACGAATTCATTGAGTACCAATAATAAGAAAATAAATTTTTCATACATATTAATAAGGGATTGATAAAAATAGATTTGAGATTATAATCCTATATGTGGGTGCTAAGCTATTATACTGGACCTATTGGGATAATTTAAATTTAAATAATTGCTTGGGTCTAGGGAGATAATTATATTTAATTCAACATTTGAGCCTAAATTATTATAAGCCCCCATTATTTACCAAATACATCTTATAAACTCTTAAATATGTAATAAAATATTTCTTTATGATGTGATTTCATGTAAAAGCAATCAATAATTGCATTGTTGTTTGTTACATATACCAAATACTCTTAACAAGATGCATTAATTATTTTCTCTATAATTGAATAATAGTCTAAAATTTTATATTTCAATATAAATTAAGCTTATTACTTGGGATTTCTCACAACTTTTTTATTTCATTTTCAATAATATAATTTGCCCATAAATTTAGACGTGTCAATCGATATAAAGCTAAGCAAAATAACAATATTCTCATAAATTTTAAATTTATTGGACAACAAAGAATACTTTATAAGAAGATAAACACCTTAATACGATTTTATGTGATACAATTCTTTCACTAGTATAGTAATTTATTCTCCAATTTTAAAAACTTCGAATTACAATAAAATAATTGAAGATAAAATCACACACTAACTTCTTTTTCTAGATTTGAATGATAAATAACTGATTTTTATATTAATATTTGATAATCTAATCTTTACTTAATTCCTTCACATATAAATATGTTGTGCAAGGATATTGTAATCGAATTAAACTCAAATTTTTTGACGAATTTTATTAGGAGTATGAAATTTTGGCGAAGTTTATTTTCAAAATATCCTGAATAATTCTTGAATCACAAATTTAACATATTAACACTATGTTTAATTTTTAAATATTAAAAAAATTATCACTTTAAATTTGTATTTAATTATGAAGTTCCAAAACATAACATAAAAAATAGTACCTGAATTCCCAATTTGTTAATATCTCAAGGGCAAAAACATAAGAACACAAACTTTTGGGGATCTAAAAAGAATTATAAAAACTACAGTGGAGGATTTGAATAAATATAAGAAGCATGAAAATAGCTGACGAAACAGAGAAGAAAAGGAAAAAAGACGAGAGAGATTCACATCTCACCAATAGTCTCTCTCCTCTTCAGGTATTTTCTCTCTCTAAACATAAATAAATCGTATATATGTAGGGTTATTCCGTGCTTTTTTGTGGGTTTTGTGTGTTTTGGTGACTATATTCGTATATTTACATGCGATGATATTTTCTGCAATCGGTATTGAAATTGTTGCAATTGATGTAATTATGGATCCCGATGTAGAGATAATTGTAGCTATTTCCGCTTCAACTTGGGTTTGAGTTGAATTCAAGTAGTTTGATTAGGTTTATGCTTGTTTAGCTGCGATTCTACTGATTTTTAGGGTTTTGTTGCCCAAATTATTATTTTTTGTGGGTTTTTGCGTGGGTTATTTGGTTGGTTTCTATTTTCTTTCTTTGTGGATATGTACTGAATTTTATGCGGACGACTATTGGCTGGGTGATATCATCTGAGCCTATGTTGAATTTTAGTTTCTCGATGATTAGTTGAAATAACTGAGCTTTAACTGAACCTTGCTTAATCATTGTTTTGTTTTTTGCTGGTAATGAGTTACTTTGATTGAGAGTTTTGACTGTAAGGAGGACTTTAAGGAGTTTATGATGAGAAATTTTCTTAGGGTCTAGTGTCAATCTTTTTGGTGAAATCTAAGGTTGTGCATATATATCCAGTTTTGCGTTTTCTTTCATTTAGTTTGCTCATTCATGTAATGCCACATCAATACTCTCTATTCTTTTCATGATCAGTATGGCATGCCCAGTTGGTTTGCTGATTTGTTTGTTTAAATTTTGACTACTATATCTGGTTGTTGTCTTAATGGCTACCGTTTGTGGTGTATGTATTGTTGTTATTAATGAAGTTCTCACTGAGTCAATAATTTATATTTGATGTTGTATTTATTAGCACAGTTTAATGATCATGAACTGGATTATTATTTGATCCGGTTCGTTTTGCTATTGGCTCATTGTTTATTGCATCTAATACTTTATTACTTTTTAATTCCTCTTACGTAGTGATTTTAATGATCTTCAGATTGTTGTCTTTCTGTCAGTTAAGTTCACTATTTGTGTGGCAATGGCAGGTTTTGAACTGGAATTAAGTTGTGGCTCCGTGTTGATTTTGGGCTGGTACAGAAGATGATGATGAACCAGCGGAACACCATTGATTTAGAACAAGGATGGGACTTCATGCAAAAAGGAATTACAAAACTGAAAAATATTCTGGAAGGACTGCCTGAGCCACAATTCAGCTCAGAGGACTACATGATGCTCTACACGTACTGTTTCAATACTTTGTATTGTTAATACGTGATTTTGTAGGCTATTATGAGCTTGTCAACTGGTTATGAGTTTCCTTTATTCTTGTTACAGGACAATATATAACATGTGTACCCAAAAGCCCCCTCATGATTATTCTCAGCAATTGTATGACAAGTACCGGGAGTCTTTTGAAGAGTACATTACGTCCACAGTAAGGATGAATCCAGATGTTCTATTTACTGGCACGACATTATAAAGTCTATTTTGTGCATGCATCTGGAAGTACCCATTAAAGTTCAGGGTGCTGAACTTTGGAATTTCTGAAAGTCATCTTAGATGTTTGCTTTACATTTGGTGATTTATTAGTCATCTAGATCTCCACAGAAGTATCTCTTGCATTCGCATCTTTATGGACGTTAGTCAAAGTGCATATCGAAAATTTTCTTCGTAATATGAAGGTCCTGGTTGCTCATACTTGTGTTCCTTGCTTTAGATGTTTTGGGGGCTAGTAATTTATTCTACATTCATACCCTTTCATTGGATGTTGTAATATGTGTTTTCATCAAAGTGGCTGGTTGGGCTATTTACCATCTAATGTCTGTTGTCCACAAAAGTCTCTTACTAGATTGATAATTTGAATGTTTACTTCTCTTTCCCTTTTACTCATTGAGAGAGATTGTGGGCAGAGACGGGTCAGAGGGATAGTTGTTGAGTGGTTCCAAGTTGGAAGATGGCAGGAACCAAGAGAGTATTTCTGTCTGATAAAGAAATGCTATGTAAAGGTTCTCCATGCCATCCTCATATGTTGTAAAGAGTGTTGTTGCTGTGTCCTAATGATTAAAATATTTCCCTGAAAAACTTCACAAATTAGTTTGACATCCCATGCATTTTACATGTGTGGATCCCATTGTTCCTTTTTCCCTTATCATTGTCGTTGGAGTTTCCAGCATTAGTCTCGAATACTATTGGATGTTTTTTCTTTAACAGATGGCACCTCAGGTAGTAATTTTTCAGTTATAATTCTTATAGTATTATTAGCTTTATGATATATACATCCAAAAAAAAAATTTGGCGAAGGAGTCACCTTAGTATAGCATGTTTTTTGTTGGTCTGCATTAACAAGAGAATCAACTCTACCATAGTTGCATTCCTATCTTTGCTCATTTGTTCAGTCTGTTAATAATTTTTATGGAGCATGCCATTTTTTTGGTTGCAAAATTACCTGTCTTCTGGTGCGAACTATTTGCCCTTTATCGTTTTCTATGTTATGCATGCATGAGGCATTGCCACTACCATTGCTGAGCTTGGAACAATTAGCGATAGAGAAGTTCTCCTGCTGAAGTTTCCATTCCTTTCTCCAAAACCCCCACTCCCATACCTTACTATCCCACATAAAGAAGACGAAGGAAAATGTTTATGTAAATAAGTTCTGTTGAGAAAAGGAAAAGATTAAACTTTGCCCCAAGCCTATTCTGAAGAAGACATATCATGAACAACTATTACATTAACATTGTATTGAGACCCAATTAGAACTAAATAAGCCATGCCAAATGACTGTTGAGGAGGTTTTGCCTAATGGACTAGACAGCGGGTTGAACGACAAAGCGTATTAAGGAATTGAGTAGGAGATTGGGTCTGGTTGAGCTCCATCCAAACCAGCAAGGGGAATAATCAGCAGTGGCCAACTACCATGAATCCTATGGGTTCAGAGACAAAGCGTGATTGGTAATTGAATAGGAATTTGGCTCCGGCTGAGCTCCATCCAAACCATCTATGGGAATATACCTTAAATTTCTGGATGGAATTGTCACAACACGATGCAGTATTAGGGCATAGGTTGAAGAGCGCTAAGAAGAATGATTTACTGAGACAGATGCCCACTATTCTTGTTGTGAATCAATTCTATTTAATTTTTAGGGCAGCGGTATATTTGGAGTTGGTTGATGATGTATAGTCAGCATCTGTAGACTACATCAAGAGTCAAGTTGAGAACTTAGGTTTGAATCATCATTATACCAAAAAACGCTAGAATTGTGAGCTCAGAAGGGTTTCTGACAAAGTGATCTTTAGCATTTCGGTAGTCAGCTCGGTTTATGAAGTTGTTTGCCTCTATCTAAACTAAAATTTTAAGGCTGAACTTTCAGTTAGGATCCGAATCCCATTACCCTGAAAATTAAAATTAGGAGCATGGTTAAGTTTTACAGCCTATCTTATCATGGATCGTTCATATGTTTAGTTTCTAAAAATTGATTTATGTCCTTGTTCTTGCGATTTATTTTGACTTTCCTGGTTTTTATTTAGGTACTGCCTTCTTTGAGGGAAAAGCATGATGAGTTCATGTTGAGGGAGCTCGTGAAAAGGTGGTTGAATCATAAAATCATGGTGCGATGGCTTTCAAGATTCTTTCACTATCTTGATCGGTACTTCATAGCTAGAAGGTCACTTCCAGCACTTAAAGAAGTTGGTCTGGTGTGCTTCCGTGACCTGGTAACTCTCGAGCTGAACCTCGTTGCTTTCAAAAAATGGGATTGACACAATATTTGAGCCTATTTTCTGAGCTCTGCTTGTTCCTATCTCCCCCTACTTCTTTTCATCTTTTCATATCAAGTTTTTCTGGTTGTGTTTTTAAACATTTTAGAACCTGGATTCCGATTTCAGGTGTACAAGCAGTTAAATGGTAAAGTAAGGGATGCTGTTATATCTCTGGTATGTTTGTGTCATTGTTTTCCTGTATACCATAGTATCTTTTTATTTTTCTGTTGAGGTTTTTATATAAATTTTTTTCTGACCAGATTGATCAAGAGCGGGAAGGAGAGCAAATAGATCGAGCTTTATTAAAGAACGTATTGGATATTTTTGTTGAAATTGGAATGGGGCAGATGGATTCTTATGAGAATGACTTTGAAGAAGCAATGCTGAAGGACACGGCTGCTTACTATTCCCGGAAGGCTTCTAATTGGATCTTAGATGATTCATGTCCTGACTATATGTTAAAGGTAAATTTCATTTTTTGATTCAAAACCCCCACCCCACCCCACCCCACCCCACCCCTCCAGAGTCCGTTAAAGAACACACACACACACACATAGGCACCAAAATGATAGGGAATATGGTGGCTAAAGTGTCCTTGCTCAGACTACTTTTCTATGTGTTTAATAACAATCTTTTTGGAAATCCAGGCTGAGGAGTGTTTGAAACGAGAAAAGGACAGGGTTTCTCATTATCTTCATTCAAGTAGTGAGACAAAGTTGCTTGAGGTCTGTTCTTGCTCTTGGATAATCAGTTCTAGAAGTGGGCTATCTACTAGCATTCCAAGTATTGGGATGTGTTTATATTTGCTAATGGTTCAATTTCATGAAATTCTCTGATTCAATTGAATTATTTTCTTGTGATATTGTATTTAGTTAATGGTTTTTGATTCTGATAGAAAGTACAACATGAGCTGTTGTCTGTGTATGCCACCCAACTGCTTGAGAAGGAGCACTCAGGTTGTCATGCATTGCTTAGGGATGATAAGGTACTTATACTACAAAGTCTTTATTCATGTAATTGGATGTTTTATTCAGTTGTGACTCTTTGATGCTAAATCTCAGCCTTTGGTCCATTAGGTAGAGGATTTGTCAAGGATGTATAGACTCTTTTCCAAAATACCTCGAGGTCTGGAGCCTGTGGCTAATATATTTAAGCAGGTTTGTGATTTAGTTTTGCCTTATAAAAAGTGAGTTCTATTTCAAAATTTGCAGCTCGTTTTTACCAAGTTGTCATATGTGTATTAATGCATAATGGTTTTCCAACCACAGCATGTTACTGCTGAAGGTACCGCTTTGGTTAAACAAGCAGAAGATGCTGCAAGCAACAAGAAGGTTTGTTTTGTTTATAAATAAGTTCTTTGGTTTTGATGATTTTATCTTCTGGAAGTATTTTTATGAAGATTAATGTTTCTTTTCTTCTATTAGTTGTAGAATATAATATATTGATGGGATATGAAAAATTGTCAGTACAGTTTGGTCTTTCTCAAATATTTATTGTTTGATGTGGTGGTTCAGTAATTAATCCATGCATACAATGAAAAAGTAGGCCTGTTATGATCACATTGCTTTTCCATAATACGATTTCACATCCACACCTGAATTTGTAAGACATACCCGTCACGCAAAGGGTATCACATGCATGTTCTATCATATATTTCTAGAATGTCACTCTCAATTTCCTGTATGAATTTTGTGAATGTTATGGGAAATCTTGATTTGTTAAGCAAGATGGGACTATAAAGGAAGAGAAGTTGGTGCTTATCCATATTTAATAATTAAATAAATAACAGAAAAGAAGAAGAAGGGTGTTTGCAGAGCTGTAGTTTTGCTCAGGACATAGTAAAAACTTGTGAGACATTTCTTGCTAAACTATTTGAATAAGCATGTTTTCTTTGAAGGTTCTTGTAATCATTTCCCAATGGCAAAAGTTTATTAAATTTTTCATCCTTATTTTGTCCAAAATGTATCATGGAAAATTTATCCTGCTTCTGTTTTGAGTTTAATCCAACGCAGATGTGTGAAAAGTCTTGGGGCACATTGATAACCTGTATGTTTTGGTTTAATAAGATTTTCTTATTTTCATCATGGAAATCCCATAGAACACTTTTCCATATAGCTTTAACTGGTTACTTGCAATATTAAAAGGATCAAGCTAACATGCTTATCAGTGCGTAGGAAACAGCAGGATGATATTATATGTTTCTTTCAAAAGCTTATTCTTCAGAATAACAAATTTTTTGTGTTACATAAGTGGTAAAGGAAAACTTTTTTGAGTTGTTTCTCTTCTTCTGAAAAAACAGAATGCTGTCATTTCTTTTTGGTTTTCTAATAATATATGATGTAGTGACCTAACACTAAGGTGGTGATTGGTATGTATATGGAATGGGAAAGGAATGCAATCGTCATTCCTTGCTAGATTCCTATTCCATGATTGATAATTAGAAATGAAAGGTTGGAGTGGAATAAAATTATTTTTAAACTAAATTACCTTTTAGCAGAGATTTTTTAAAATAAAATTATTATTCAAAATGTTGTACATAAATGGATTTGTTATGATTTAATTCAGTGTTAAACAATATTTAGAAAATAGATAAATCTTGCATTGGTACAACTTTTTGTTCCACAAAGTACAAAAAATCGACAAATGGCCTAGTTGTCCCGAACCTGCCTCACTTGGGGCCGGTTTTTAAACCACAAATAGATCTCGGAGCGAGTCTTAGGTTTTAGTTTTTGGACTCAAATCGGATCCGAATTCGACCTAATAAAATGTTGCATATATTTTTTTATTTATTATGTATGTATAAATGTGATGTATGTTTACGTATGCAAAAAATGTGAGCATGTTACATATATAGTAAATCATAAAAATGAACTCTTATAATAACATAAGATTAATAAATAGTTTATGCTTTAAATATAAGTAAAAGTAATAAATATTTTGGAATTTTTAATTTTTCAAAAAATTAAATTATAAATAATTAATTCTTTTTTATTATTTTTTCACATCTAGAAAGTTAGGGTAATATTATTTTTTAGAAAATATTTTTAATATTTTTAAATAGTAAAATGGGTTTGACCGCTAGATCTTGAGTTCAGGATGGGTTTGGGTTCAGGTCCATAAAAAGCTTGACAGATTGGAACTCAATTTTAATGAAATACTTTTGTTATGTTTAGAAGGATAGTTTTGTCAAAAATAAATATAAGTTAATTCTTGACTGATTGAAAATGCTTAAATCAATGGGGAGGAAAAGAATGGCTAATTCCATACTTTAGAAATTGGGATTTCTATGGGAATGGAGATTCCTACCCCTAAATTATACATATCATGTGATTAAGAATTGACTTGGGAATGCCCATTCCATTTCAACTCCATTTCTACTTACCAATCATTCCATAAGTCATATGTCACTCCATTTCCCTATTACAACATCATTTAGGAGTAGAGTTTTTTTTAAAAAGTTCTGCTACATTTGGCTGTGGAATGTACTTAATGAATTTGTTTTCTGTCTGTAGTTAATTATTTGTATAAATTTTTAACTAATAGGTGTCTTTTACAGGCAGATAAGAAAGATGTTGTCGGGTTACAGGAACAGGTAACCTTTTCCCGAATTTTCTTGACCTTAAAAATGTTTTCATGCGTTGAAATTAATTTGTGGTTAGAATCCAGGTTTTTGTCAGAAAAGTAATCGAACTTCATGACAAATTCATGGCATATGTGAATGAATGTTTTCTAAATCACACGCTTTTCCACAAGGTTAGAATTATCAAATAGCTTCCTGTTTATTTTAACTTGCCTTTCACTCCAGCATTAATATGACTTTCCGGTCATTGCTTTCCAATATATAGGCTCTCAAAGAGGCTTTTGAAGTCTTCTGCAACAAGGGTGTTGCTGGAAGTTCTAGTGCAGAACTTCTTGCCACCTTTTGTGATAACATTCTTAAAAAGGGTGGGAGTGAAAAGTTGAGTGATGAAGCTATTGAGGAAACACTGGAAAAGGTGTGTTTCATGTGTATTTCAACTTTGGTTTAATATTTATTGTGATAGTGTTTTAAAAGCTGTGATTGAGGCTCTAAATATCCTTTTAGGTGGTAAAACTGCTTGCTTATATCAGCGATAAGGATTTATTTGCTGAATTCTATCGGTGAGTTTCCCAGATAAGTAGTTGGTTGTTGTGTTATCCTGTTATTGAAGGATGCATTATATTTTATTCTTTTTACTGCTGTTGTTGATAGGAAAAAGCTCGCTCGGCGCTTACTATTCGACAAAAGTGCTAATGATGAGCATGAGAGAAGTATCCTGACAAAGTTGAAGCAGCAATGTGGTGGCCAATTTACATCAAAAATGGAGGGGATGGTGTGCTCATATTATTACCTATTCTCAATCAGCAATCCTCTCTTACAATGTGATTCAAAAAAATTTACCCCTTTCAACTATTTCAGGTCACAGATTTAACACTAGCAAGGGAAAATCAAGCCAGCTTTGAGGAATATCTCGGCTATAATCCAAATGCAAATCCCGGGATTGACTTGACGGTGACTGTCCTCACTACCGGTTTCTGGCCAAGTTACAAGTCCTTTGATCTTAACCTTCCAGCTGAGATGGTAATTCTCATATACGTGAAATTTTGTGTGTTATAACCGTCTTGTTACTGACTTCGTTTCATTGTTACTTTGAACTTTTCTTCTAGGTCAAGTGCGTTGAAGTATTTCGAGAGTTCTACCAAACAAAAACAAAGCACAGGAAACTTACATGGATATATTCGTTGGGTACTTGTAACATCAATGGAAAATTTGAACCAAAGACAATAGAGCTTATTGTGACAACCTATCAGGTTATTTTTAAGGACAAGATAATAACTGATTTATGCCTGATTCCTGTGATTTGTATGTAGTGATTGAAGCTTTTGACTCCTTTTTGTAGGCCGCTGCCCTGCTGCTGTTCAATGCATCTGATAGATTGAGTTATCAGGAAATCATGGCTCAATTGAACCTATCAGATGATGATGTTGTTAGATTGCTTCATTCACTTTCATGTGCGAAGTATAAGATTCTGAACAAGGAGCCAAGCACCAAAACAATTTCTCCAACTGACATTTTTGAATTTAATTCAAAGTTCACCGACAAAATGAGAAGGATCAAGGTACCAATTCCCAACCCTCAATTCCTGTGTGCCTGTATGCCATAAGAGGGGGGAAGGTGTGGTGTTACCAGAATTATTCACTTGTACCTAACACTGTTGTTAACTGTTTTCCAAAGATACCTCTCCCTCCTGTGGATGAGAAGAAGAAGGTCATTGAGGATGTTGACAAGGACAGACGGTATGCCATTGATGCCTCAATTGTGCGTATCATGAAGAGTAGGAAAGTCTTGGGCTATCAGCAGTTGGTCATGGAATGCGTTGAGCAACTGGGTCGAATGTTCAAGGTAACCTTGTTATGTCTTTTAATATTCTTCTCAGGGTAATTGGCACTTTGCACCCTCTAATTAGGTTCATTTGGTACTTTGCACTCTAAAATAAATTTTTTGGCAGATTGCACCCTCAAATCAATATTTTCTTGGCATAACGCACCCTAAAGCAATTTTTAACCAAATTTGAAGGGTAAAATGGTCATTAGTGATTAATTCCCTTTATTTTCTCCTTATCTTCTCTTTATTTGTAATTTCCTAATTTTTTTAAAACCTAATATTTTTTTAGTTAAATTAGTTCAAAAAATCTAATTTTAATATTAACAATAGTTATATTTTTTAATTTGTTTGCAAAATAATTATTATTTCACATATATTATGTTGTTAAAAATATAGCTTATTGAAATATATAAAAATAAAAGACATAATAAAAATTATTTAACAAAAGATTTTAGTTTTACAAATAGAACAAAAAATTGTAAATAGAATACCTCTTATTTGACAAATATTAGTTTTTTATATTTTTGTAATATTTGATGATTGTTTTTATATGAATATGGCTGTTTGGAGTTTTATACCAAATAAAATACTTTACAAATCTAAATAGTCATATCCATATAAAAACAACCATTAAATACTACAAATATTAAAAAAATAAAATATTTTATTTATAATTTTTTTTGTTCCATATGTAAGCTAAAAATAATCATTTTTTGCCTATCAATAAGCTATATTTTGAACAACATATTATACATGAAATAATTTATAGGTTTGCAAATAAATTAAGAAAATATAAGTATTACTATCGTCTATTAAATAAATTTTCATTATTTTTTATTATCATCTCAATAAGCTATATTTTAACAATATTAATATATGTGAAGTACTTTATAGTTTTGCAAATAAATTAAGAAAATATCATTGTTGTTAGTATTATAATTAAATTTTATTGAACTAATTTAACTAAAATAATAATAATTTTTTAAAAAAATTAGCAATTTACATATGAAGGGAAGATGAGGCAAAAAATAGAAGGAATTAACAATTATTGATCATTTTACCCTTCAATTTTGATTAAAAATTGTTACAGGGTGCATTGTGCCAATAAAATGTTAATTTAAGGGTGCAACGTGTTAAATATTTAATTTTAGGTGCAATCTGTCAAATGAACCTAATTGAAGGGTGCAAACTACCAATTTCCCTTCTTTTCAATATTTTTATCTATTTAAATGCTATGGCTGCTGAAATGTAACTTTTGCACTATGCAGCCTGATGTTAAAGCAATCAAGAAGAGGATTGAAGATTTGATCACTCGCGACTATCTGGAAAGGGACAAGGATAACCCGAACTTGTTCAAATACTTAGCATGAATCAAAACCAGCTGGTGATCAAATGTGCAACTCTATCACTGCTGCCAGACAGTGTGAAAAGAACGCGGACACCTGTTGATCTCAAACCACTGTAAATGCGGCTGAAGGTTTCCATGACTTTTGTGAGTTTTAGTAGATGCAGGGGCTTGAGTATTCTTGTACAATTTGCCATAAAATCAGGTAAGGATCGTTTCGTTGCTATAGATTGGTCCATGTCGAGAAACAGGTGTAATCAACAGTTCTGAGCAGCGAAACTAAATCCAGGGCCCTTGCATTTCGTTCCCATGTATCTGGATCCTTGCCCTTATTTTCAGATTGATTGTTCCATGAACTAAATGTAAAGTAGTCTCCAGTTTTCTGTTGACTCTTCCTTTTATTTCCTATTACCATAGTTTCAGTAGCATCGGCTGTTGATGCTGTGTGTTATATATGTCGTATTTCAGCTTCTGTTTTCAACCGTTCAGCGCTTCCTCCTGTTTTCATCTGATATTACGTAACATTGTATTAACGTTTTTAGCTTGTAGCAAGTCCAAACAAGAAATAAAGTATCTTCTTCTTTTACAACTCTTGGAGTAGTATTAGTAAACAGAGTGGTATCTTATGATTAAATTTTTCATGGTATGGGTCGACTGAAATTGAGTTTGGCTTTTGATTTTTCGTGACATTGTAAATGAATACAACTTTTAGATTTTAAAGTAGTTGGTCTTACCATGAACAAGTAGATGAAATTGATTGTGTTTCAGTTCATCAAAAAGTACCTTGTTCATAGTACATTGCAAGCACAATGTTTAATCTTCCCAACAAGAGTCAATTCTATGTTTGTTCAATTTTCCATAATATTGGAAAAGATAATCTGACTTAGTCAAGTGATACACTAAGTTAGTCATGTGTTAGTGACATAATATTAATCTATTTTGCTGCAGGGATCAACTTAAAAACCTTTGCATAAGTGTTGGTGCACAATCTTCTTTTTCTTTTCCAAAGGGAAGGAATTACTTTAGATTACAAGGACATGAAGTGAATTTAGTGCTGCGTTTTCAATCTATTTTTTTATTGTTAAGTTTTAGGAATGAGTATCTTTCAAATGATCATTCGATTCAACTAAGAATTTTTAAAATCAAACAGATAATCATCCGATAAAATGACTTCCCAAAATTGTCTTTTGTGTTCGCGAAGTATCATTGTAATCATTAGTTCTTGAAACTGTGCTTAACCATAAAACACTTCTTTGTTTTCTTATAAACAATCTCTTTTTGGGCATCTATCATAGTTTTAGCAAATCTTGCTTTCTTTATTACATATTAAAGAATGTTGTTCGTGGAGATGTACTTATTCAAATTTTGATCGGATTAATGACATTGTGAGTAACATAACATTTATTTTTATATTTTTTACTTTTTTTTTTTTTAAAGTGTCTAAAATTTGCTATTGTTCGGTGCATTACTCCAATTCTTTGACAAAAATATAGTTTTTATTTATATACCACCAACTACCGTAAGTCTTACATCATGGTACCATGGTTAAATAAATATTAGAACCGAAAAAATAAATTAACTAACTGGAAGTTTCAGAGTCTTACATTTCCGCCATTCACCTCCTCCGCCCGCCGGACCCTTTTACTCCTCCTCTCGCAGCAGACGCCTCCCATCTTCTTCCTCCATCATTTACAGCCAAGACCGCCGCCAAATTCACACTCATTTGGCTGCCATTTTCCTCCGACCACCACAGTGGATCAGGGATCTTACTTTTGGTGACTTTCGAAACCCATTTATCATTGTTGTCTATTCAGATTTTAGTAAAACATGCCTATTTCTTGTCCACGCTCATCTCCTAGTTTAAAATGCATTCGAAATTTTCATCCTTTTGGTCGAGAGGTTTAATAAAAGCTTCAAGTGGAGTTTAATTAAAGCTCCTTTTAAGTTGCTCTATGAATTGAAAATGCTAAATTTTTATTTAAAATTGAAGGGTCGTCGTAAAAACTAAGGTTGAATCCTTTCATTTGCAATGATGGTAGTGAAGAAAATTGCTGGGGTTGCCCCTAAGCCATGTCCAAAGAGACAAAAAATATCCACACCCATACTACCAGAAACAGAGTAAACAAAAAATGGGGAGGAAAAAAAAATCAATGCTTAGTGATATATAGAAAAGTTTGAACTTACCAGAATCCGGATTCACCCCATTGAGCCCTTAAATTGATTATTCTTTTTTCTGTTTTGAGGTAAGGAAGTAGTGGCTGAGGCTCATATATAAAACCCTACTCTCTTTTTTTCATTTTTTTGAGCTTGACTTGGCCTCTCATTATATTCCCAAAAGCACTTTTTTTCTACTTTTGCTTTCTGATGGTATCTTTATCATAACATTGATAGAGTGGTATCAATGAAGGAAAAAAAGTTTAGAAATCAACACTCTTTGAATTTTTCATCTTGTTCATAGTGTGTGACAATATATAAGTTTCTATGAAGAGTGTCTCGCTTACAGAAAAATGAATGCAATGTAGGTCATCATTCATATAATGGAAGAAAATCCACACAAGCCGCGTGAAGCCAATGATATTTCTGATTACCCAGGTTTCTAATTGTTATATTCTGATTTTTTCTGTATTTTAAAATGAAAATTAATTACTGAGTGGGATTTTTTCAAGTTATCTATTGTTGCTGTTTTGTTAGATTTGGAGGAAAACCATGGTGCAGAAGCTGCAGATTCGTATGGAGAGCAGTTTCCATTTCAAGAATCATCAACTCCCAAACCTCCAGAGGTACAACCTGTTAGTTCCCTTATAGATGAATTGGAGAGTAGATTGACAGTTGGTCAAGTTATGAAAAGTGTTGAAGATGCATATTTACTATATTGTAACTATGCACATGCTAAAGGCTTTAGTGTTAAAAAAGGGGATCAACGTTATTTTCCTTGTAGTAGTGAACTCCAAGCCAAAGATTTTGAATGTTCTTGTGAAGGTGTTAAACAAGAAAGGCATTCCAATGATAGAATACTAGTCAGTCAAAACTCAATTAGAACTAAATGCAAAGCAAGATTTAAAGTTGGGAGGGAAAAAGGGGGAGAGTGGAGGGTTACTAGGTTCATGATGGAACATAATCATGAAATGTTTGCAGCTGATCAAATACATTTATTAAGATCTTCACGTAATATTTCACATGCACAAAAATCGACCTTAGAAGCAATGGTGAATGCTAGAATATCTATTGCCAATGCAGTTTCGTACATGGAAGAGGAAGCACATGGACCACAAAATTCAAACTTTGTTAGAAAATATGCATATGATTACCTTAGTCGCTTAAGAAAGCATACAACGATTGAGAATGGAGATGCTTCTGAATTAGTCAAACATTTTATAAATAAGTCGAACAAGGAACCCTTTTTTTATTGGGATGTGCAATTGGATGATGATTACAGAGTGATGAACTTTTTCTTCAGGGACTATCGAGGTAGGATTGACTATGAAAGTTTTGGTGATGTTCTTTCAATTGATACTACTTACAGAACAAATAGATACAATTTGATATGTACTCCTTTTGTGGGCATAAATCACCACAGGCAGAATGTGATGTTCTGTTTGGCCTTTATGTCGGATGAAACTGAAGGTTCTTTTGAGTGGTTGTTTAGGACATTTCGTGAGTCCATGAATGGTAAACAACCTGAAACAATTTTTTCAAATCAATGCCAAGCAATGATGAATGTAATTGAAAGAATATTTCCATGTGCATATCATCGGTTATGTCAATGGCATATTAACCAAAATACTCCTTCATATTTAGGCAATTTAAATTGTGATTCAAGATTCGAACAATTGTGGAAAAAGTGCTTGTAATATTGTGATTCTGAAGAAGAATTTGAGGCGACATGGAATAATATGATTGATGAATTTAATCTTAGTGGTCATAATTGGTTGAATGGCATGTATAAGTTGCGGCGTAAATGTGCCACTGCTTTCAGTAATCACAAATTTACTGCTGGGGATTTGGGTACATGTAGAAGTGAGGACACAAGCTCAATGTTGGAAAAAGTGGGCGACAGCTCAATTTCCTTGTACAACTTTGTCCTTAATTATGAAAAAAGGCAAAAAACTTTGCGTGCGAATGAAAAGGCCGAGGACACTCGTTGTCGCCAAGGGAAGCCTCCAATGATTGTGAAAAATAATCCATTGTTGAACCATGCTGCTGATGTCTACACCATTAACATGTACAACCTATTTGAATTAGAATTAGTTGAATCTTTGAGCACGGAATTTACTGAACAACCATCATTTGTTGGTCCATTCTTAACTCCATTCAAAGTAAAATCGCATGATCAAAACTCAAAGGTTAGAAAAATGGTGTTCGATGAGCAAAAAAATGAAATAAAATGTAGTTGTTACAGATTTGAGTCCATGGGTATATTGTGCAAGCATGCTTTGAAAGTCTTAAACTTGGTAAAAGTGCATTCCATACCTGAGCATTACATAAAGAAGAGATGGACAAAAAATGCTAGAAATAGGGTGCTTGATGAAGGAAGTGGAAGTGGCCATGTTTCTGAAATTGAATTTGTCAATCAATCAATGAGGTTGTTTTATGATCTTGCTATGTGGTGCAAAACTTATGAGGAGACAAGAAATATGTTGACAGAATTTCTCAATGGTGCCACCGGGAAAGCAAATGATTGGTTTGAACATTTGAGTTTAAATGATCTAAATGCATGCGATGATTTGATCAGTGATGAGCGTAATGACCTGTCAAATGAAATGCTCCTTCGGAAGAGCAAAAAAAAGAATAGGAAAGGGAAAGGCTGAAAGTTCAAGTAAGTTTTGATATATTTTATTACGTAACTAATTCGTAATGTTCATCATTATGTCAATTTATTATTTTTCCTATGTTATGTGTCTGGGTGATTTTTAGAGAGGATCGCAAAAGGCACGAAAAGGAAAGGGAAAATCTCTTAAGTGGCTACAAATGAATGCCCTTCCCAAGAGGCTACTCATGCCCCAATGTCACAAGAAGCAAATAATATGCAACCATCCCCATTCCAGATCGGTTATCCTTTCCAAGAGGCATCAATTGCCTCTGAATCTAATGCAAACCGACCTCAGTGGTCATATCCAATGTTGTTTGGAACAATGAGTCCTGTGACTCGCGACATGCATCTAGGGGTAAGTGAAATTCTATTTCATCATATCGATAAAAAAGAATTGAATAGATCTCACATAATGAAGTGTGTTACATGTTGTACTACATAGGCAATTAATGGAATTCTCAACATCTATTGAAATTTTGAAAAACATGCATCCAGTGGGGATCCTAATTTGTCAGAATTTGTAGTTGTATTTTTAGTTAAAAACGTCTTTTACATTTATTCATCAATTGTGTATCTTTTTGTAGGGACAGGCCAACAATAACTGGAGCCAACCTAATTGAGGTACAAAGAATTTATATTTGATGCTTTCTTTGTTCTTGCATTAAAGGCAGAAATTTGGTGCTCTGATTTGCAAAGTGGCCAGCAGCTTCAATGTCTTCATATTAATTGCAGCTTCAAAGTTTACAGAAAGTAGAATATTTTTCAAGTTGAGTTTGGAATGTCTTCTAGCTACTTTCATGATAATTTAATATCAATCAAGGAGTCTCAAGTTTGTGATAAATGTTCCTCTTACAGGTTAATTGCCACTCCAATGAGAAGTTAATTGTTTCTTCTTGATTACCAAATTTTTGTAAGAAAATATCCACCCATTGCTGTAATTATTCTCTAAAACTGGCCAAGCTTGAAATTTTGTATTCTATTGCCAGTTTTTATTATTAACATTAGTATTAATTTATCCGTGCCAAAAATGATTTCCTTGGATTAGTTCTGTTACTGCTGCAATTCTGTAACAAACATGATTGTCGGTTCTCTTATCCCCCTTCACTGATAGAAACTCCCCATTTGATCAACGCAAGCCTTTGATTTTCCTTTTCTCCAAATTTTTAATGCAAAACCTGGGGTAGTGAATGGTAATGCTCCTGATTTCCCCCCATTACTACAGGCAAATCTTCATAACTTGAATCTGGAACAGTATAAGTAATAACCTATGAGCCCTTGACTGAAAAAAAGCTCTCCCAAATGATCATTCTTGACAAAAAGAAAAGAGCTTGTAAACACAGTTCCAAGCCCACAGGCTTCCATCAATTAAAGAACTCCCAACAATCTTGGTTTACATACCAGACATCACAAACATTCTGCTACAACCTGTTTCCAAGTCCTAATATTGTCATATTGTACCATGATATACCACTTATCACAAAGTGGACAGCAGAAGATTAAGTTCAGTTATCTCTTATTTGTCTGCTTATATCAGTTGAGAAATCATTTTTAATCTTGGCAAATTCCAATGTTTTCTTGCCTTGAAGGTTGTTGGTCACATGGTGTTTGCTGTTCCCTCTATGGTTGTATCTTCTATACTTGCAAGGATTGTTTTCATCCACCAGTTCTGGCATTGGCCCCAAATTCTATTTGGTAGCTGGGAGCATAAATTGTAACAGTGGAGAGTCAATCTTTTTCTTTGTGAGTCACTGCCCCTTAAATAATTGTTAAAAAGAGAGCATGAAAAACTAAGGTTATCTTATCTGGTATTGAATAGTTTGGCATCAATATTGTACCAAATTAGAAGTGTTGTGAGTATTTTTTTATTTAATTATAATAAACACCCACTATAACGTGGGTTCAACCAAATGAAAGAAAAACAAAACAAAAGTGTTTGTATTTTAAAAATTGAATTGGATCGGTCAATTTAATTGGAACCAATTCGGTCAAGTAGACTTGAATTAATCGAAAATTTAATTAAATTAGTCAAAAACTCAGTCAAATCCGGTTAAGTAGGTTTTAATTAATCAAAAATTTAATCAAATTAGTCAAAAATTCAGTCAAAATTTTTGTTTTTTTATATGAAGTTCAAATTTGATATTTGATTATATGAACATAGTTATTTAGATTTTAGACTTTGTTAGATGTATTTTATAGTTGATTATTTATTTTTTATCTTTAATATCAATATATTAAACTTAATTTATTACATTACATTTTAAATAATATAATAAAAAATATAATTTTTATTATATCGATTGGACCGACACTTATTTGATCAGTAGTCAGAAACACTATCTATAACCATTGGTGTACATAAAAGGTCCATCTTTTAACATAATATACACAATGCATTTGTTTTATTTTTTCCACTAATTCTAACCATCTTCCATTAGGTCTGTTTCACCCTGGCTTTAATCCCTGAAATAGTTTTCTATACTCTTCCATTTTGTATCTCACTTAGATCACTTAATTCTTATTAAACTCCCAAAATAGAAGAAAAATTCAAAAAAAAAAAAACTAAATCACATTAATTTATGTGATTTACCTCAATAAAGTCTTTTTACAGCTTCCAGGTAACAAGTGTAACCATGGCTATTTAATTAAATATATTGCAAGTTACCAAACTTGCATCCAGAATTTGTATCACAATTCAAATCTTCTATCGCATTTTTATTGTCACATTTGAATATTCCACTTCAGTCTACCACTCCACTAGACTTTCAAAACAAACATCAGACCTTTGCTGATCAAATTTTACCAAATCTTTCAAAAAAAAGGTAAATCTGTCAAATTTTAAGATGCTTTGTATTGACTTCACAATAATGAAAAAATACATTGCATCACCCAAGTTCATAAAAACATTCAAATGTATTTTCTGAGAACAGGATTCTGTCAGTTCCACACATATACACTATCTGAAATGAACTCAATTTAAATTTAAGTCAGAACTAAAGTAAACAAATCTTGGTTGTCCTCAAACTATACATTCCTTCACCATCTATATTTGGTTCTATCAGCCTCTTCCTTCCCCTTGATTTGTAGTAACCATTCCCTTCTTCATGTGTGCTGCTCTAACTCGTAAAGTTTGGGACGAACGCTCACACCACCTACACATTGAAAAATTATTCGGTGAAAGAAGGTTTTAAAATGCCGACTTAAATTAGAAATCACTATCATAACAGTTAAATACTAGCTGTCGTAGAAAAAAATAAAAAGCTGTTACCGTAAGACTCTTATGTTTCGCATGAGCAGAATCAGATGGAGGAAGACTAGAGCGAAGCTATGAATGCTAGAATGAAAAAATGAAAAGTTAAATGAAAATAAAAGAAACTATGGTGGACTTGTTCCTTCCTTCTCCTTTTATGGCCTATCCGAAAGAGAATCCAGTACTTCTTGGTCGTGAATACGTGAATGCTAGCCAAAAGTTCCAAATCCGAATTACAGTACCGAAGGCCACTTCCGGGTGGAAATCTATGGAACAACATGCCAATACCGATTAAGGAAACTGTAGAAGGTAAATATTTATTAGAGCATGAATTAAAAGGTCAAAAAGATAGGTCTTACCTTATGAACCTTCTGCACTTCACGATAAGAAAAGACATAGCAAGGGCCATTGAGTTGGACCTTTGCCAACGCTAGCTTCAAGATATTCATCTTCACAGCAAAAGCATCCCGTTCCGCATCACTAGAAAAAGTTAAGCTACACTTCAGTTAACAGAGTGACAACAAAATAGAAGGAAAAAAAGTACAAATTTAATTGTACTCTACTGTACACATCATCCAAAATTTGTAAACTTTGGGAAAAAGATCCAACAAAATGCCTGGCCCGCTTCTCAAAGAATATAGCAAATTTCGAAGATCTTGCAGAACACATCCTTTGATCATCCCTTCACATACTACAGGGTCATGGAAGTGCCAACTCAACATAGCTTAATAAATCTATGAGCAGATGCACAGACATAAAACAATATGCAAATTAAAAGAAAAGACTAGAAATTAGATTACAGCTCCATGATAGCTACGACATGCAAAACTACGGTGAACCTTTTCAACAAGAGTTCCTTATTATTTTAAATGGAAACAGGGCAAAAGAAAAGGGGGCGCTTGATTTACAATAGCACGGGACAATGCCCTTAAAAATGTGATTCCTATCATACAAAAAAAATTGAAACATAACACTAAGTCCCTCATAAGAAAGGACTAGATCTAACTCCAGTCAGCATCCTCAAATGTCACCTATGTGTCCTAGATCTCTATAATAATCTCTTTTCTAACTAAAGAATAATCTACAACCTAGAATATCAAAACTGAACTCTCGCATGAGCTCTGAATCAGGACATGCAGAAAATTCATTTCTCGCTATGCCAACAATGTTGCATCCAAAGTTTTGAGCATGTTTGCCCTTGTGAAACAGAAGATGAACATTAGAAAATGTATTTGTAAGAATGGCAATCCAATCCCATTTTGTACACATGTACAGTATATAATTAGCTGTTATATCTTCTTTCTTCACCATATCGCAAGCCCGTGCCGGTATGATTCCTTCCACAGCCCCACTCACAGAGGGAATACACTAGTGAATCACAAGTATGTTCAGTTGACTACTCTCTACGGCCACCAAGACCTTGGTGGAAAATGGTATTAAATGCAAGCCATACCAAACGTATAAGTTCCTCTACATCCTGGAAGCTGAAGTCAATAGCTCTCTTGACGGGAACAATGCCTTCTTTATTCTGAGACTCTTCAAGTTTTACATGGGCAGCTGCTAATGTATCATGTGATTTTTTGGCAGCTTCCATTGCAGAATTTACATCTTTCGTCTGCAAAAGAACCCCAATTAAGAATGCATATCCAGATTTGGCAAAAGCAGTATTGCAAAAGCTACTTTTAAGTGTAGGTCCATCAATGACCCTCAATTTCTCTAATGTAACACTAACAATAGCAGATTAGAAAGTTTCAGCATCTATTGATGCTGAACACATGAAATGAGCATGAGTACATCCTATTCCCTTCACACCACAATTAGGAATGCAATGCTACTGCAAACCAGTTGAATTGGCCTTTCTCAGAATAAAATCATTAATTTACTTGATCATACAAGTTTTGAAAATCCTCAAACTATAATAGGCAACACTCGATGACAACTATATAGAAAATTTCTCTGTTTTGAAGCTTTTCTAATATCAGCAAAAAAAATATACTGGATTATATTGTTCCAAAAATATTGACAGTTTAACTTCATACTGTTCCTACTGTGACTATAATATTCATTTGAAGTGAGAACTTCTAATAACCTCATCTTATGTAATAAAAAGTTCGACCTAGCAGCCAAAAAAATTTTTAGATTTACATGTGAAACCACAACATTCAAATCAAAATCAGTACAACAAAAGGAGGCAGATAGCATAACTCTGGTCAATCAACTTACAAAGTCGAGCAGTGGAACAAAGTTGGGGCAGTTGTGAGGCACCATAACATGATTCCCAGCATGATCATTGCCTTTAGATAAAGTAGCCTTATCCACTGTTGCTAAGTTGTTTAGGTTATCAGCATCAGAAGCAGAAGATGATGGAGATTCACCTAAATAATTGGGCAAATATAACATCACCAAAAGTGTATTACGATGTAATTTAAAGAAACATGAAAAGAAATATCAACCAGGTTAGAGCAGCAAATACTAAGCAGCAACCATTCTGATAGTTGAAGATCAAAAGGGAGTATGCAAGTAAGCGTTTCTATATATAGGATTCATTTCCTGAATGTGAATTCAGTAAGAGTATAAATGATAATGGGAAGGCACCTCTTAAATCAAGTTGGTACTCTAAAGGATTATGTCGTGCATTCAAGAAAATGAATCACTTAACTATGATAACTTCCTTAAACCACATGCTACAGAGTTAAAGGGTTAAAGGGTTAAATGGTTACTGTTTATCTTGAAGTGGTGATTACACATAAGGCCGCTTGGTGCCCATTTGATGAAATATTTACCTTTGAATTACCATACCTTGCGGAAGCATCTGCAGACTTGATTGCAAATCATGCCAAACTCTAGACGTAGTTGTACTTTTGCAAGAAACTACCCTCAGGTAAGCCACCTCCATGCATTTATAGGCCAAAGCAGCAGCAGCCATTTAAGTCTTTTTCATATTCATAGGCACAGGTTCTGGAAATAATGTGAACTTTATTGTGAAGCCAGAAAATATGTAGTGATCATATGAATAAGCTTCACACAAATGGTAAATCTTCAGACTGATTCTGCAATCAGTGCTTTAAGCATGCCCATACATTATGATTTCTTGTAAACAATTCAAAAGATATACATCAAATTCTATTTCGCCATAAGATATATTCCGCAGTGAAAATATGAAGCAATATCAAGAATAACTTCAGAGAAATGAGTGAAATTATCAACATCATTTTCCCAGCTAAGCACAGGTTGATCAAACGAAATGTGTTATCCTCGTGAAACAACTTAATTATTCATATTTCATTTTACTCCATAGTAAAATTAGAAACTATATAATTAGCTCTCGCTCCATCTCAAGTTGTTTGATGTACTCCCTCTGGGCACCAAAACTAAGAAAAGTCATCTTTTATTGACAACTCAATACCATAATTTCAAACATCAAATCAACCCTCCACTTTATAGTACATGCTAAACAAGATCAGTTAAATATATATCACATAAGTTTATACTAACTTAATGGGGGCAATTTTGCAAATTAAACACAAGTATTCCACTTTTGGTTGGCATTTTCTTAATAAGACATCCAAACATGGAAAGTCTGTTGCGGAATACGAAGCGACATAAGTACTCAGGTGATAAATATCTACTTACTCGCAAAGTTTGGCAGCAGTACGATACATTTGCATCGGATTCATCTCCCATTGTTTGCTGCTTTCACCATCGTAGGCCTCTAAAAGCGACGCGCCATGAAGAAACTTTAGAGCAGCTTTAAAGTACTCATAATTACTTTCAGAACCAAAACCAGAGTTCTGTAAAAGTTTATGTGAGAAAAATAAGGACATGTATGTGGCAGGTTGCGAGTCTGTATGAACACAGAACTCAAAGATGTATGGAACCAAGCATGAGGATATAGTATACAGATCAAATAACTGACACTTCAAAAGATAAAGAAAAGATGCACACGGATTAAGAAGCAATCCAGAAAGACCTTGATTAAATCAGCATGAATTCTAAGTTCTTCAGCTTCTTTCAAAGCAGTAGATGCAGAAGCACTGGAAACATTCTTGTTTGCAAGGCTTTCATCTACAGCCACTGACTGCTCTACCTCATTATGACCATTGAAGTTGTCAGTCCAATTTCGGGGGCAGGCAATAGCTGCATCTTTTAGAGCCTTTGATGTACCAGCTACTGAATCGTCAAGTGGTCTTGAATTCATAAAAGTTTTTTTCAAGGATACTGATAATCCTAATGCATGTTTGCTAGAACACAAGGCACCTTGTTTATTTCCCTGACGTAGGTCAATGAGCAACTTTCCGCTCCGTGGCTCCATTTGGGCAGAAGTTTGCTCAACAGAACTTCTCACGAAATCCTGATTAAGGTTCTGTTGTATGGCGCACTTGATTTCACACCATTCCTATCATGCTCTGTCGCTGTAGACTGGGTCTCACTTCTATTATCACCTCGCTTTCCAAGATCCCTATTGCCAACACTCAAATTATTTTTAACAGATATGATGCTAGACTCATCAGATAAAGGATGTTTCACGTTACTTAGTACTTCATATTGGGGTGCATGATAGTTGTTGTTGACATCTGTCTCTTCTTTCCATTTATTCTTTGAATTGACGACTTCCGAGTCTGTAGATAGATTCTCTGCCACCCTCTCAAAAGCATAACCAGATGTTCTATTCTTGCCCATGGATCGCAAAGAGGAATTCTTTCTAGAGTTACGCTGAGGTAACATCGTATTAGACTGGTCCTTGCTCGTCCCCTGCTTATTATGGCTGCGACTTACAACACGTACCCTGGTGGGCCATGGGCTACATTTTTCTAAGATATTATCTTCAATACCAACCAAAGGGCTATTTACAAAATCAGATGGAAGATTGACACCTGATACAAGTTTACCAGAAGATTTGTCTCTGGCATCACCTTCCTGAAAATCAAGAACAGGGTTTTCAAAAGGCTCAGGACAATAGACACCAGAAGCTTTCTGCTTCCTAGTTGTCAACAACTCAGAACTTCTATTCATGTCCGAAAATTTCTTCAAACTCCCCATTGCAGGATCATTTAACCTAGAATCGACCTTCCCTACAGTCTCCATTGTCATTGGTGAGACCTGATTTTGATTAGTTGTCCTCACGGGAGATGAGGAAACTGACTCCTGAGGCGAGCCTTTCACCTCCATGAATTTAGTTCTGTTTTTACAGGAGTCAGAAACCTTAGAGGAGCTTGAAGTGGCAGCTGTTGACAGCTGTTCACACCCCAAATCCTTTCTCAGTTTATCTATATCCTCAATGGTAAGCCGTGGCTTCACTCTGGGCCTCCTTAACTGCTGTTCTCTCTCAATACCCCTGTTAATCGGATATTCTTTACTCCTCAACAATAGGAAACTAGCTTCTGCACCTTTTCTTTTTGATGTATCATCACCTTTACATCCATTGAACTCCTCTTCAATCTGAGTCACTCGGGATTTCTTGCGTCTCTGAAAAGCACTATCCTTGCTCCCCTCTTTCATGGTAACCTTGCTATGTTGGAGGTTACTCCCATTGTCTTGCCCTGTCTCCACTTGATGCTGACTGTCTTCACAATCCTTGAATTTTCTATTCTTTGCAGATACTTCTCTCCCATTACATGTTTTCATACCCATGGGCTCATAATTTGGTAAATCCTGAATCCGATCTTTCTTTTTCTTCACATGAATTTGGAAATTGCCCATTCCCCCAGGGATTGCATCTTTTTGTGCACTCTGCTTATTCCCACCCCTCACAGCTGCCTTATTGGGTAACCCAGATGTCAAACAGTGGCCAATCCCACCTAAGTTCCCACCAGAAGTCTGACAGTTGTCCACATTAAGTGCACCTTTAGATTTTATCTTTTCCACCCTCACAGATTCTTTCTTGCTTTTTTTCCTTGGATTTGCATCATCTGTAAGATGTTATATACAAAGGAAAAACTCATAATCAAGACACAAAAGGCAAAAAGATATGACAGCTCTAGCAAATGACACACCTCCAGTCCCATGCCCCTCTTTTCGTTTATTTAATTTTGCTACAACAACTGCTGACTTATTTGGATGCTGTGCGATGGATTTGTTTGCTGCATTTACTCCTGCAACAGACTGGTTCACCTCCTTTGAACTCCCGTTTTTCATGGCCCACCGCTGGAGGTTCTTTTTACCATCAGAAGGACCTGCATTGCTCATGCTAACTGTATTCAGTTTTTCTTTCCGTTTCTGCTTCCTCACTTGATCAGCAATTTGATCAGAAGCAAAGTTCTGGCGGTTCTGATCCAAATGATGGGCACTGGCCAAACTTACTCCAGGCAAGGTTTTATCAGCAGGAGCTTGAAAATTGTATTGATTTTCAGGGACAGGAAGTAGGTATGAAGCACGAACAGCACTTGTAGTCTCATCTTCACTAATGTCACAACAGTTCATTCCTGGACTAAAGATCAATAAAAATGTCATCAAGTCCAGGCTTCATTGCAGTTTATTTTAGCGAAATATATATGTGGGAATGCTTAACGAGGGAGATGAGAAAGAGAGATAGGTCTTTCGCATGTGCCAAATGGAGGGAGGAATGTGTGCCGGCATAGAAGCAAAAGCACACGGTTTGTAATAGCACGTACATCTCCTTCCCAGAAAAGGGATCTAATTAGATTTTCCAATAACAACTCAGATCTAATTTTGTTGCGATGCAGCACAGTTTCCTGTAATTAAATCTAAATAAATTGATATTATTGTACCAAGGAAAAGTCCAGTTAATGTATTGCCTAATAATTTTGGGCAGGTAATTAATAAAATCGAATTATAGACTACAAAAATTTAACCAAACAAAAGCTATCAAGGTGCACCAGAAAGAAACTTACAGCCAGTCTAGCATGCTGCACACCCACTTATCAGGCAGTTGCTCAGACTTCGTACCATATGGCAGAAGACGCCACTTCTGACAACGGTCACACCCAACCCAATCTTCCTGTATTACTATAGGAGCCACCACTGTCGGCTCTGACCCAGTGATGATTCCTTGGTTAGAAGGTATCACTGCAAGTGGAGGCTCTATCAAATATGTTTCAGATGTCATCTTGTCAAAAGTATTTTTTATTACTCGAACTCTCCTTCAATTTATCATCATATGCAAGTTTTGCCTTAGCAGCCTCAAGATTAGAGTTCTTTGGCCTGTCACCAGAAGGCCTTCCTAATCGCTTCGGGTTCTCCAGATGTTCTAAACTTGTATCAACCACATCTTTCTGGCTGAGATGACCGCTATGGACATCCTTCTTTCCACTGTATTTGTTTTTTGGTACCGCAGAACCACCACCTGTCAAACTTTCTGCTAAGTTTGAAGCTAACTTCCCACTACTTTGACATCCTTTTGACTTTTTTTCACCTTCGAACAATAATTTATTTACAGCATCAGTCATTCCTAATCCATATTGTTCACCAGAGGTAGCTTTCATACCAACTTTCAAACTCGAGTTATCCATGGCTACTTTAATCCTTTCTCCTTCAGAAATATTCAAATAAGCTTGAAATGAAGCACGATCTTTGTTACCTGAGATTTTGCTGCCGTGCCCATGATGAACTGAAAAGTCCTTCTGGGAAATTCTAGCTCGATATTCCCCAAGCTTCTCTACAGAACTGGCTCTGGATCCTTGCTGCTCATGCTTACCACGACTGCAGGGAGAAATACGTTCCACAGAAGCATCCTTAACCAAATCACCTGATACTACTCTTCCTTTAACCCCATCCTTACTTCCCTTCCTCTTCTTCACTTGGACATCCTTCACTTCCCTGACTGTGTCTGATAATGGTTTGAAATATAAGTCATGGGATGGCTGCACTCTGCTTTCCAGGATCTCACTTTCCGAGTTTTTCTGCTTACGATCATCAAGACCAACCATACATTCATTTTCTGATTTCTCAAAATTTTCTCTCATTTTAATGGATTTTGTTTTCTTCCCCCCAAGAACATCATTATTCAAAAGCTTAACAGAGACGGAATAACTCTTCCGGGCAGCTTCATGCTCGCTTTCTATTGAAGATTCTGTTTCTCTGACTAAGTTCAGCAAACCTTCACAAAGAGGTGAAAGCAGCAAGTCACCAGACACTGGGAACGAAGTCATTATCTGTTCCAAAGCAAGCAGGAGATACAAAAAACAAAACAGAACACATCAACCTCGAAAGAAATTATTTGAAAAGAAGTACGTGGTAATCCGAAAGAAGCTGTAGGCAAGTGATAGATGTAATGCGTTTTGGAAAGAGAGACGTCAAGGCGGCCATGCATTGAAGATGTGGTTGGTTGAAAGCAGAGAGTAAAGAAATTTCCATGTGTCTTTACTTGATATTTGTGAAGGTTTTTAGTTTCCAATCAATTTCAATATTTGGTGGGATACATGAGTTTTCCACTCCCACTCCCACCCCCACAACACACACAAAAACCAAAGAAAGACAGATAACAAAAAATATCTGATGATGTCCCAGAGTCCGGGGACGAATATACTGGTTCAAAGTTCACCTATCAACTAATCTCTTACTAGCCCAAAAAGATAGACAAGGAGGAGGACGCAATAATACCAATTTCAAACGCAAAAGGAATCATACCTGAAGAATGTTGGCAGGAGATTCATTTGGAGTCTCATCAGGACTGTTTCCAGCTGTGGAAGATGGGGATGTAAGCCCCAAATTGTATATTTCAGCATTATATTGTGCCATCCTTTCAGAACCCACTTTAATACGAACCTTCAGCGTTCTCTGGTCTGTTAGATTACCTGACTTATTTGTAGGAAGTTCAACTTTCCCAGGTTCAGCAACTTGATCAGAAGACAATGATGCTTTTTGTTTGATTGAAGCATTCTCAGAGGTAAATTTCAAGTTTCGTGATGGGCGGCACATACTGGGGGGAGAAGCAGAGCAATACCTCTGAGAAGGAGGAGGATCAGGGACAATGACATAATTAGGAGCAGGATCCTGTGTGGTAACACAAGCCGCAGTGCTAAGTAAATGAAAACTTCCCACAAACCAAATCAGCTAAAAACTCCAGCCTACCATATGAACAATAAATAGTTCAATTTTTCCCATTTACCTCAGGAAAAGGATGGTTAGGAGATCTAGACAAGCTGGGATTTTGAACTCTCAGTGGAGATTTTGGCTGCGACCAAATTGACAGAGAACGCTGATACATGGGTAAAAACGACCCATATCCACCAAATTTTGCCCCTGCCAAAGAACCAATAAGAGATCTCGACCATCATTTCCCAGTAGAACACACACACAAGTAAGATTGTTAGTCCACTTACCCAAATTTTCTGCAGAAACCCCTCCTTCAAAATCTTTCTGAAGATGCCCCAATATATTTTGAACCTTGTCTCCCTTTCAGAAACAAAAATTCAAACAATATAAGTAAAATTGTTAGATACATATGACTAGAAGAAGAAGATATCCGCAGGAATGCATCAATACATTGCAACAAAATGCCGAACTACAACATGGGTTATTAAATTAGTATGTGGCCCATGATCACCATATAACATACAAATGTGCAAAATTTTGAAATGAAAACCATCACATACTGTATTCTGAAAATATAAGATTCATTCACCCAACTGCATGGTGGCCAGAGATCCTGTCAAAACTTACATCCCAAATTCAGATGAAGTTTGAATATTTTCCAAATTATCATAATAACCCAAATACACTCAACCACTGCAACTTATATAAGAAGCATTTTTACCCTTGAGGTTCAATGATCATATCCAATCAGTCACTTACACCAATTACACTTAGCATTTCAGGAACAAGCTCAGGCGCATTGAACCATTGCACTTACTGCATAATTATTCGTTATTCATCCCCCTCGTTCTGACATGTCCCAAATTATCCAAAAGAAAACCGTCATCTCTCTTCTCTGTTAATGAACCACAATATATCTGATATATTTTATTTGGTTTACTAAAGAAATAAAATAATATTCACATGTTTATAGCACTGACCCAAAGTAATTGCCAAGAAGCAGAAAAGAAACTCTTACAATGTAAGAGAGAGCAATGTCAGGGTCTATGCTTGTGTCATCCTTGTAATAGCAAGCCTCTCCTTCTTCAAGCTCAGGTTGGTGAATCATCCCTTTCCCACTTTCCCAACCCCCCATACCAAAAAACCCTGACCCTAACCCCTCCCCCCAAATCCTCAAATTCCCCAAAACTCTAATCCTAACTCAATCCTGAAATCCAGCATATCACCCTTTAATTCAAAAATCCAAGTTCAACCCAATAAATACTCCAAAAAACCCACCAAATAACTTCCCCCAATTCTGAAAAATCAAAACCACTAACTCAATCCCTACTTGATCATAAACATATACAAACCGACATGTGTATCCAATTTATTCGTACAATGACCAAGAAAATGAGTTAATGCAATTCCAAAAGAATCAATTTTTTTTTGTTTTGCAAGTGGCGTCGATCGAATCGATTCCGAATGTAATGCTCTTTTTTTTTAATTTATTTTAGTGTATGTATATGTTCTTTTGAGTTTTGATACATACAGAGAGCATATGGGGGGGGGGGGGGGGATTGAGGAGGAGGAGGGGAGGGATGGGCTTTGGTTTTTCCTTTTCTGTTTCTTTCCCCTCTTAAATGCTAGGAGGAATTTTACTATTTTTTAATTAATTCTTTTTTAATTTTTACCCTTTTTTAATCTTTTGGGTATTTTTCCTTTTTACAGAATACTTAAAATGTGGAGAAAAATATCATGAGTCTTAATATTTTAAGTACTCTTTTTATAGTATTGATTTTATAATTATTATGAAAATAAATCATAATAATTTCAATAATTCAAAATTTAGAAATTAAAATGATCGATAACAATCATAAATAATGAAAAGGTATAGATACGAAAAAGTAAATTTGTCTACTTTTTTAAATAAATATGGTTGACATATTATCTAACCTTAACAAAGTAAATGCTTTTCAAGTATGTGCTTATGTGATATCTACTTTATTGTCTTAATGTTTCTATTTTTTATTATATTTATTAACTTGCACCATCACTTTGATTTCTAAAATTTTGCATTTAATCCCTCTTAATTTTCCTTTTTGATTTTTTTTATTTTATTTTTTACATGACAAATAAAAATTTTAAAAACCAAATGCTAGTTTATTTATTGGTATACGGTATACTATCACATAACAAGTTTATAATCGTCACTGTGATTTTTCAAAATTAGTTTTAATAATTATATCATATTTATCCTATTATTAATTATTTTATAGTCAAAATCATGAATTTTCAAAATTGATTTTATTCATAAAGGTTGTATATTAGCAATTTATCAAAATTGAGCTGGTTTTTGTAGCAATATCATGCTAATCTCATTTTTTAGGTTTTGAAATTCGATAAAAATCATATTATCTTGTAACAAAAATTGTCCTAATCTCATTCTTATGTTTTGAAATTTGGATGTATCTTTTCAAGCATAAACTTCTTTAGGATATTAATATATATATATATATATATATATATTAAGAGCTCTTAATTAGTTACTAATTAGTCGGCTAAAATAAAATCACACATTATTGTGTGTTGTATTTTCTTTTTTGTGCAAGTTATTGTCATTGACAATAATCTCAAAAATATTTATTAAATTAAGATTTAACATTTGGACGACTCCACTATCAATTATTGTAAATTTTAATTCTTATACTTTACAAATGTAATAAAACACGAGAAATATAGATATCAACTTATAAGCTACTTTTATAAATTTCTTAAAAATAGCTCAATGTTAGGGCTTAAAAACCATCTTAATGAAACTTGGCATGTCCACATGTCAATCATGTTGTCTGATTACATGATCACTTAAAATGTATTATGTGCAAACACTTATCAAAATTTTGTATTACTTTTTATTTATATGTAAAATATACCATAATATTATTGTTTGATGTGATGTTCTTTTACAACAATACATTTACATTGTGTGACATAATTAAATCGTATAATTATGAAATATATCAATTGCTAGATGCAAGAAAAGCAAGAGTATATAGTACATTAATTGGGATAAATATTTATTCCATACCATGAAGCAAAACATATTATGCTTTAAAAGCTCGTTTTTTCGCAGCATAGGGCGTTGGTAAATATTCAAGCCACTTTAATTTATTGTTTGTTTCATAATTTATGGCCTTGAGAAAATGGGCAAGATCCGTTATCCTTTAAAGATCAAAATTGGTTAGTATATCACACTTAAAAATAATATTTTTATAATCGAATCGATAATCAAATCGTCCTTTTTAATAATTAACGGTTCAATCAGTCGAATCGACTTAATAAAAATTAATTATATTTTTTTATTTTATTATATAAAATGATAATATAATAAATTTATTGTTATGCAATACATTTTAAATGTAAAAATAAATAAATAACTATATAAAAAATATGTAACAAAACACAAAATTCAAATAATCATATAAATATAACAAAATATTAAATTTAAACCACTTATATAACAAAATATATCCTACGCTGAATTTTATTTGGACAAATATACCACTTATATATAAATATGCATTTGAAATCCTAGTTTGCCTCATACTTCATTTTTCATTTATCCCCACCAAAATTCCCATCTAACCCATATTTGTCTTTCTTAAAATCAAAATGAGCTAAGTTTCACACAATACTTTAAAAAAATCTACGAACCCATGAAAATGGGTGGAGTATTTTGATTTTTTATTAAAACTTTGTGTTGCTTATTGACTTTTATGTTTTATTCTTCTTTTTGGACTATTTAAAAATAAGATTTTTTCATTTATTATTATTTCAATATTGTTCCATATTTTGTGGCGGAAGTTTTCAATAAGTTAATATATATGTTATTACATAAGTCATGGTATTTAAAAAATTTAATATTTTTATAATTTATATTTTTATATTTAGATATAAGGTGGGTTTGACGGAAATATAATGTGAAAACTAATGTATTGAAAAGTATGAAAAATATTAAGAGTGTTTTGAAATTTTTTTTTTGGTTGATCAGCTAAACAAGGTGTATCAAATATAATATTAGGGGCTTGATATTTTCTAAATCTAATTACAAAAATATCGAACTTTATTCCATCAAAATTCGGAAAACGAATCCTAAAAGTGAACAAATTGAAAAAAGAAAAAACATGATGGGATGCATAATATTAGCAGTCCAGAGAATGCTGACTTGGCAACTGAATGGGAATCCCAAAATATGGGACCCACCTAATAATTTCCTCACTTATATATATATATATATATATATATGAAAAACTTTTTCATTGTTCCTAAATGAAAATATTCAAACTGGAATATTTAGGGTTAGGGCGAAAAATTTTCTCTCTACAAATATATTCCCATTGATTTCTATTTTTAAATACCCTCAATTCTATCGATTTATCAAAAAATTTCCAATTTGATGCTCTCTGCTTGCATTTGGTTCTATTTTTTTTCCTCCTCTTTTAGGGTTTTGAATTATCCTGTTCTTAGTTTTAGTTATTAGCTTTTTTGATTCAACAAGAAGCTGGGTCTTTCCATCAAATTATGATCATGGAAGTCATTGGGTAATTCCTATGAATTTTGAGGTGTTTAGCTGAACGGTTTACTGGGTTTTTGCAAATTTTGCTTGATTTCGTTGATGCTGTTGAATTGTAATCACGCAAATGCTAGTATTTTTTCTGGTGAAGATTTTTTTTGTGGGAATTTGAGAATTATTAAGGAGTGAATGTATCCTCTTGGTATGGATTATTCGCGCGAAAGTAGGATGGTGTTGATTCCCAGGCGGTTTGTGTGGCCTTATGGTGGGAGAATTGTGTATATCAGTGGCTCGTTTACAGGGTGAGAGTTAATTAGCATTTGAAGCTTATTTTTCATCCTTTTACGTTTGGATTTATTCTTTTTTTTTGTCATAATATTTGATTGTGATTTAAGGTGTGTTTATGCTAAATTTGATGGTAATTTTTGCAAAAGGTGGACACAATGGCCAATGACCCCGGTTGAGGGTTGCCCTACTGTGTTTCAGACAATTTGTAGCCTCCCACCCGGTTATCACCAGGTTGGTGGTGTTTGTTCTTGAAGCTTTCTAGTGTTTCTTCAAAGAATTGGTTGTGATTGTTCATAATGGTCAAAAGAGAACGCAAATTTACTTGTGGATGATCTGATTTTGACTGGAAATAACCATGTAATTGTAGATGGCAATTGATTAGCAGTAAATTTGGTCTTTCCGAGGGATGCCATATTTGCCATGTTATATGACGTGCGTTTGGTATGTTATGTCACGCGCATTTGGTGTATTCTACATCATAAATTAATTGATCATGCGAGCATGTAGGATAACTGCACTGATATTTAGCTAGAATGAGACATAATTTCATCCCTTTTTTCCGTTATTCTCGCCTTGTTTTCGTCGCCCATCTTTGACCTCATGTTGTGATGTTGACTAATTATTAATGAGCTGGGAAAGTCACTAACCTTTAACGTATTCTTAATTTTGGTTTTTGATTTATGAATATAATTGGAAATAAATGATTTTGGTTAGTCCGGAGAATTAAAAAATGTGCTAGATATGATCTTGAATGCTGGTTAACCATATTATTATTTATGGTGTGGCTTTTGCATGACACTTGTCAAGACGTGTTTGAATAAAGAGGGGAATTAAGTATTCTTAAGTAAATATAAATGCCAATGGATTGTCAGTTGAATAAATGTTTGAAAATTTAGGTGGTAGGAAGGTAATTAGGTTTGGAGATTTGCTGAAAGTAAAGGCACACATATATCAATATGTGGCTGCCAGGAGACTAACAAATTATATAACTTGGTCTGATAAGAATATATGCTGGAGGTGTTAAATAATTTGTTAAGATTGCATTTGATTATAGGAGGGGGCAAATATTCTCAAGTTAATTTAAATTCCAAAAAATTTAGTTAATAACTGAAACTTGTGAATGTTTAGGTGGTCAGAAGGTGTTCAGATTATAAAATTAGCTGTAACCCTTACAGGCATATAACCTATATGGATTGAGCTAGCTAAAAATGAGAAGAATTAAATCATGCAGGAATCCCATGGGAACGAGTTTGTACTTAATTTTCGTCGTAATTTTTTTCTTCAGCTTTGTTTTGGTTGGTCCATGTTTCTTAAGTTAATGTTCACATCCCCGATACAAAGTTGTAATAATATATTTTTCCAAAATTCCCCTATGTAATTTATCTACATTCTGATATTTCTTCTTATAATATAACATGTCGTGGCTGGCTTTACACTGTCATGACTTGTTAAGGTACGGATTATATACGCAAAAACATGTGCATTTGATTCCTATCTGATAGCTGTGCCTGGCTAAATAATGATATATATTTTGCTCGAGGAGGAATATTTTTGAAAACAGAGTGATTCTGAGTAAACTCAGTATGTCAAGTACCCTAATTACAAATACCAGGGGGAAGGGTTATGTATCCTTTTTTTTTTAAATGGACCAGTTTTCCTAAACTTTTGAATTTGGATTGTAGATATTTTGTTGGTTTTCTTGGAACACTAGCTTGTGGAATTCTGTCTCATTTTTAATACCACTCCTTTATTTGCAGTACAAATTTGTGGTTGATGGTGAATGGAGACATGACGAGCATCAGCCTTTTATCAGTAGTAACATTGGAACAGTGAACACTATCCTCTTAACTAGGGAATCTGATTACCTTACTCCAATGCTAAGCCCACAAATGCCTCCCTCCATTCCTGGTTCCAGCATGGATGTAGATAACGAGGCCTTTCAGCGTGTGGTATGATATTGCTGCACTGGTCATTGCTTTTTTTGTAATTGTCTCATAATAATTTATTTTCTCTACCAGGAGTTTTGCATTATTGTGTGGATATCTTGGGCCAAAAAAAAAATAAAAAACAAAAAACTTTTATCTTTTATGCTCCTTAAGTGGATAGACATGTGTATCTATCATTTTCTTTAAATCTTTCCCTGCCTTTTAGTCCTCCAAGTTGAGCATGTGCCAGCAAAAATCCTAGAATAACAGGTTTGGGCTTTTTTTGGGTAACTCACATTACTTGTTTAGCTACTATGCCTTTAACTTCATTACTGCATGTGGCCAAAATGGCAACGACGAATCAGGAATACAGAAGCATATGACGTGTTAAACGAGAACTTGAGAACATTTCATTTTCCTGTTTAAACAATTGGAAACATTTAACGTTGACTATTTAGTTGGAAAGAAACTTGTAGTTTCTAAATCTGCAGATATTATTTTTTAGCATCAAATTGATTTCAACCATAGCCATCACCAAATGTTTATGACACTGTACTACTATACTGTCAGAAATTAATTGGCGTGGCTACGTTCACGATGATCATTGTAAAGTTAAGTTTGTCTTGTTGATAATTTATCTTGGTCACAGGTTCGAATGTCAGATGGTACATCTCCTGACGCCTTTCCAACAATATCAGAGGCAGATTTAGAGATTTCCCGGCATCGTATAGCTGTATTCATGTCGACACACATGGCTTATGAGTTGCTCCCTGAATCTGGGAAGGTCTGGGTGATCCTTGTCTGTCCTATTGTTATCTCTTGCCATTGACATTCTGTCCAAGTTCAATCATTTGATTGATTTACTTGAATTGGTTTGCAGGTTATTGCTTTGGATGTTGAACTGCCTGTAAAGCAAGCATTTCATATTCTACACGAGCAGGTACCTTTATTAATTATTGAATGTTCAGTCCACTGGTTAACGTTTTCATTGTAAGCAATAAAATCAAATTTACTTGAAAATTTTGTTTGCTAATACTAGCATGTTTTTCACCCCCTCTCAATGAGGATCTGCTGAGAATTCATCTTTGATTAATTGTTTCTTAGTGTCTATAAGAATCAGGGGCACTGTAACTGACCTACCTCAAGCAAGACAGTGTGTTGGATGTAACTGTAGTCTGTCCATTCTTTATGATGCTTTTGTTCATTTACTTTCTTTTTGGTAAATTTACAACTGTTCTGAACCAGCAATTCTTTTCAGGGAATCTCTACGGCGCCCTTATGGGACTTCTCGAAGGGGAAATTTGTTGGAGTTCTCAGTGCCCTGGATTTTATTTTGATTATGAGAGAGGTTGGTAATCTGAGCCTTTTGTCATTAATTTGTAGTGAATATAATCTATCTTGATTCAGCTCCATATCAGCACTTTTTGCTGGGCTTCTTTTCACGCTATCCCCCTATTTGTGCATTCCAGGTGGTGAACTAATCTATCACTTGTATATTACTTAAATCCTTCCTTATTATTTAGTTGATGTGACCTTGATTTAGGAATTGACATGGTTTTATTCAAAAAATCATTAACTTTCCTCATTGACATGGTGTTTTGGAACTTTATTCATATAGTAGCAAATTTAGATCTATAACCTTATATTGGATTCTCAGCTGGTTGAAGTAGGAAGGGAGAATATACCTTTTACTGTAGTGATAAAAGTGGTAAGTTATTACGTCATATATTTAGTATCTGAAACTTTTAATTTGACAGTTGTTCGCCCTTCAATTGTAATATACATGCAAAATTGGGTCATGCTTCATTTTACTTCGTCAGATGTTGATAATAAATTGGAAGGAAACTAGGATATTATCATTCAAATGACTTTGGATATTCAAAGAATTGATCATTTTTTATTGACTATCTTCATGTAAATGATGAGTAAAAAGTTCGTCTAATATTGTGTGACATGACGCTGATCTGAAGGTGCTGCAATTTTATTGGATAACATAATTATTACGTGAAAATTATGGATTTTGCTAGTTGTTACAATTGATTAGAGATGTGCTAAAATTTGATTAAAACAGTATAGCCTTGAGCAACTACTCTTTTGGTTTGTAAGTAGTTGTTCTCTTTAATGTTAAAATGGGAGAGTTTCTGGGAAAGAAGCCACTTGAATCACCCAAATATTGGTGTTTCAGTAGAAGTGCACTAGATTTTGATACATGAATCTTAGTTCTCTGTGGAACTTTCTGTCTACACTTTATGCTGTTTTCACTTCCATTTGTGTCTTATGACTTCGTTATGTGTATACATCAGTGTGGGTGTTGAATTGGTTTGTAAAAGGCTATAAATAATGCTAACTACCAACTCATAGATCTTTTGCAAATTGACATGACTTCTCTTTATTTTGGAGCATGGTTTCTCTCTGTTTTTACTGGTATCTGCTCTACAAAGTCTTACAATGTGTTTCCTTGATGTTCTCAATGTGTGTGGCAGCTTGGCAGTCATGGCTCCAATATGACCGAGGAAGAGCTGGAGACACATTCTATATCTGCTTGGAAAGAAGCAAAGTCATATCTGAATAGTCAGATTAAAGGGCAAGGAGGTGCAGTTTCCAGACAACTTCTACAAGTAAGTCTTCATATAGATGTGCTGAATGTCAGCATATGAATTGTGCACCTCGGACCAGTCATTTAGAAAATCTTGTGCACAGATATGGAATGGGTTGGATAATTGTTATTCTAGTTCTGTCTATTACACTGATGATCGTCTTCATATTTGAAACTAATACTGATAGAAAAATAAGTAGGATACTGGCCATTTGCAAGGTGCCGTCCATGCTAGAAAAGCATTTTGGACTTTCTGCCTGTTTATTCTTGTATTGCAATGATTCTGAGCATTTATATCATCTTATTGAGTTTTAACTTGTGAAATTGACAAGTCTTCAGTCACTGAAGAAAGATTAGGTTATATGTGGGCTTGTGAATGTGTTATTGTGTTTTAAGTATCTGTCATAAATGTTTCTGCTTGTGACAATTTTTGTTTGTTAAACATATTACTGAATGCCCTTGATTTACCCAAATATGCTCAGATTGTTTTGCAAAAGTTTTATGTTGTTCATTTGCAAGCAGTATTCTATCTTATACAATGAATTAGCATAAAATACTCTTTTATGTTAACTTGACGAGGTTTTTCAGGCTGGGCCAGATGACAGTTTGAAGGAAGTTGCTTTGAAGATTTTGCAAAATGGTGTAGCCACAGTTCCCATTATTCATTCTCCTTCAGCAGATGCCTCAAATCCACATCTGTTACATCTTGCTTCACTTTCTGGAATACTAAAATGTGAGTACTATGAATCAGCCTCTTATGTGTTCTAGTATATCTGTATATTATTGTCCAGAAAATAATGTGTCTCTTTGTGCAGTACTAAGTTTGAGGAATAGAAATAAGTGCTCTATTGTGTTCATGATTAACATGTTTAGTTGCTTTACAGGTATTTGCCGGTTTTTTAAGCATTCACCAAGCTCATTACCGGTACTTCAATTGCCAGTTTGTGCAATCCCTTTGGGCACTTGGGTTCCAAAAATTGGAGAGCCAAATCGGGGGCCACTGGCGATGTTGAGACCCAGTGCTTCACTTAGTGCAGCATTAAATTTATTAATTCAAGGTATCTAGATATATTCTGAAAACTGGAGTGCGCCTTAGAGCATTCTCATCTCTCTTTCATCCTTATTCCTTTTGTTCTTCTAACCGCATGCTTAGCACACTACTAACTTATTTCTGAAGCTGCTAAGTTCTTTGCTCCATGTGAAATTATTTTAATTAATATTGTGCTTAAGTACTTTAAATCTAAAAGATTTTTTTAAATTAATTTTACTTTTTCTGATCTTAGTTCTAAAAGGTTTTCAAATAGTAGTATATCAGGGAATTTTATTGTTGTACAGTATTTTGTCTTGAAAATTGATTTACTTTTTGATGAAATACTTTTCAACTGGGAGCATTCAATTGTGGGTGCATTGAAGTGATCGTGCTGCAGGAGGCAGTATTTTTAATATATGGAAAAACTTGAATTTCCTATACTTCCAGAAGTTAACATTGTCTATTTCATTTTCTGCATTTTATTTGATTGCTTATTCCTTTAATTTGTTCTCTGAACGTTATACTTCTTGAATTCCGACGGTTTTTGCTGTAGAATATGTAGATTCTGCACAAAGCAGGTCCATGAAAAAGTGAAGTACTTCAGAGTGTTTTATATGTATGCAGAAACATTTTATGAAGTATTTGGAATAACCATACCCTAGTCATTTCATATTACGTGATTCCGATTTGCAAATTTATATCCTAGATACCGACTTCACTCTTTATGTGACATGTCTCACTCCTTTGCAGCGCAAGTTAGTTCGATTCCAATTGTCGATGATAATGACTCTTTATTGGATGTATATTCACGAAGGTTAGTATTATGTACAGTTAGTCATGCTTGTGGCATGTGAATTATTTTTTCTGGCTCTTGGAGTAGTATCAATAAGTTGTCGTTTTTTTGCCAGTGACATAACTACTTTGGCAAAAGACAAAATTTATACACACGTTAATCTCGAAGAAACAACTATTCATCAGGTTAGCGCATTTATTCTGTTAGCATTATGTGCTACTTAAATGACCTGTTACAAATATTTATTCTTAGATTTCCAAGGACTTTGATAAATCTTTCCTTATGAGGAAGAAAAGACACTAACTAGGTGAAAGAACATGATTTTTAAATTCATTCCAGCTGGGGAGATAGTTGTCTCTGATGATCATTAATGCACTGTATCTAGGATGACCCCACCTTCTCCATCATTTATGCATACCCCTTTTCATAATGAGCAGTTAGGCCATGTGCACTAAACTTAAAAAATCATCTCAATTCCAAATCTCGAACAAACCTGCCACTAATTCACAACAAAATATTTCAATCAAGTGGGACTTAACGCATACATAAGTGCTGATTTACATAAGCTCAGAAAAGTTGGTAGACGTGAACTTCACTAAGTCTTTTAGCTTTGATTTATTGGTTTACATACATCACAGTCTGGGTGCCATGACCATATAATGGTGCGTTTTAGTTTGAGAACTGATCTGCTGTTGAAGGTACATAATATGTAGAAAGTGATGGCTTATTAAATGCTTGTGGAACGATTTTCTTAGGTTTATGGTCATAGGCATCATGCTAGTTAATACCTGTAAGTGAACATCTTTTACTATGGCTATGCTGTCTAGTTTTTGTCTCTGACATAAATAGTTATAAGTAATTAGTTGGGGGATGCATGTGGCAACTGTCTAATGAACTTTACTTGAAATGTCCAGCTGTTGAAGCCAGATTTGGGTAGGGAGATCTGTGCATTTATTTTCTTTGGGTAATCTAGGTATCCAAGTTTCTTCTTTTATTATGGTTAGGCTCCTCTTTTTTTTATTTTTTGTGGGGTTGGGGGTGGGGGGTGGGGTGTAAATACGAGTTATTTATTACATCTATAAGTTATTTTGGTTGAGTTTGTTGATTTAGAAACTTGAGGAAGTAAGTTGTTGCTGCCTTTATTTACTAATGCAGATGTTTGGTATTATCTTTTTATTCTTCAGTATTTCTTGTTTACTTTGTCCAATTATTAAATTTGTAGGCATTGCAGTACAGAGATGACCCCTTTTCGGCACATGGGTCCAACAATCAAAGATGTTTTATGTGCTTGCGTTCTGATCCACTCCATAAGGTCTTGGAGAGATTATCCCAGCCTGGTGATCTTTTCTTCTCTTCTTAAGATGTTCCTCATACTTGCCTATCATAATTTACTGTTCACTTAATTGTCCGCATATGCCTATCTATGTTCAGGTTAATTGCAATATAATTTTTCCTTGAATTTCCTGTTTACATGGCTCCTCCTTATTTTGTTGCTTCTTTGTTTTCAGGGGTGAGGCGGCTTGTTATTGTTGAAGCTGGAAGCAAGCATGTAGAAGGTATCATTTCATTAGGCGATGTTTTTCGGTTTCTCATGGCTTGTTGACAATGCAACCACCGAACCCGCGATGGCATCTCCTGTGTATACAGTGGATTGTTCTCTCATTCATGGCCTGGTTTTAAGTTAATAGGCTGAAAGATGAGGAATGTAAGTGGATGTTAAAGAGTTTGCTTGAACCTGTTGGTCTCCCTTAAGTTGTCATTGCCTAATTTATGTCTAGTAGCTCAAATTTTTGTGAAAAAAGGTACAGCAGATGCAAAAAAGTTCTCTGCTTCTTCTCTGCTATGGAAAGTGGGAAAAAAATAAGAAAAATGGGGATGGTGATTGGATGATTCGATTTTTTTTTTATATTTTTAATAATTATGTATAATTCTTGGCATTGCTTTGGTTCTAAAATCAGTCTTGATCACCCTCTTAATGTGGTGGGGCTTAAGCTGAATTGAAATGGAATACTGGAAAGTCAACAGAAAAGTCGAGCAGAGTTTTAACATTACTAATCTGTGGTGGGCCTATTGTTGCAGGAAAAGTTGGGCCTTATTACGGCCCATTTGTATTCAAGTCCCTGATTCAATAGGGCCCAGACAATTGTGTTTGGTCTGTTATTAACTTATATTAATGCCTTTCGAGTATGTTTTTCATGTTACAAGTTAATAAGCATTTCCAACTAAAATTAAGATTGAAAGTTTGTTCCTTATTGATGATTTTATGGGAAGTTAATTAAAATGAAGAAATAGAGAACGTATTGACGAGTCTGTGGGCCGAACAGCATTCTATGGCTTTAGCTAAATCACCTTAACATGACATGATTAAGCAAAATGATGGATGACCATTTAAAGAATTAGTTGAAAATAATTGCAAATCACAATTGAAACAAAAGAGCCCATATTAGTCTATTTACCTGTAAGATGGATTTGTTTTATATCATATATGAGTTCTTGCTTTTACACAAATAAACTTGGCATGTGATGCATGCAGTGGGGTGATTCCCACCTTTTCTTGTTTATGTATGTATTTATATGATGAAACATATATATTGGTGTTTATGTTTGTATTTATATGATGAATACAAATAAATATATATATATATATATATATGAGAAAATATGTGTGGATTTTGTATATATACTAACATAGTTTATGCTTTTACAAATTAAATAATAAATTTGAAAATTTTAATTTATATGTTAACTAAAATATGACATAAATGTATAAATTAATGGTTCTTTATTCATAGTATTATCTACTCATTTAGAAAGTTATGATCATATTATTTTAAAAAATATATATTTTTAAATAATTATAAAATAAATGTAGCAGGTCCATTGGATCCAACCCACTAAATAGACAATAGATGATAGGCCCCTGGTCCATAAAAATCTAATAAGTTGGGTTTTGAATTTTATCAAACCTATCTCAGATATTAATCCATCCCGGCAAGCAGTTGCTTTTGAAGTCAGTGTAGTTTCAAATCATCATTTTATTGAAGGGCAATGGATGCAATTCGTTTTGAAACAATGAAAAGAAAAGGTGGATTCAATCCTAAAATACAAGGACCATTATGCAAGTTAGTAACAAGTATAGGGTACATAATATAATTTATCCTAAAATTTAAGACAAAGTACTCAATAATTTAACAACAATACACTGTGTATACATACATACGCGCACACACACGTGTATATATATACACACACACATATACATACATATTTAGCATGTATTGGCTAAACAAGCGGCCACACTCAATTGTTTTTGCTTGTGTTTGTGAAATCATTAGCGGAGTACTATTATGTCGTGTGATTTATGTGTAGATGCAAATATATGTTTATCATTTGCATCTGTCTGTGTGTGTGTGCGTAGGCAGACTCAAGCTCATCCTGGGGGGCAATCAAGACCATACACGGCAGCTGCTTTGGCTAAATTTCCTGAAAGAAAGCTGCAAGAGCCAAAGAGTTGGCTTCTGTCGTTGAGTTGGCCTTAACCCTTGAATTAAATTAAGACTATAATAGCTGAAATATAACAAGTGTTTAAGAAGCAGAAATTTAAGCAGTCTGCTAACAGAATGCGATATAGTTATTTATTCAAATTCACTGTCCAAGAAAATAGCATACGACCAATTTCATGAACTAATGATGGCTCTTTCATTTGTCTCCAATTATCTTACAAATTGGGAATGGCATCTTCTACTCAGTATAAGTTGCAAGCAAGTCAAAGCAACTGCTTACAAAGTTAATAAGCAATGTCGCTACATCGTTTGCGTCTACCTTCTCCATTCATTTTACCAGAATTAGAAAACTAGCTGTTCATTCTGGATAGAATTCATACCAAGAAATGACAGAAATAAGTTCTAAAAGCAGTAATCCTTTTGACTTCTGAACGCAAGGGAAAAAGATAAAGCTGAGAGCTGAAAGAAGATGAACCAAATTATTTACAAGGCAGATCCACAAGTCGACATAGAGGGTCTGATTTCATGTGGGTTGCGGCACTATGTAGGTATTAGTGCCATTATTTGGTTCCTGATGATACCCATGCACTTCTGTATTTCAGTATAAACAGGAAGGTTTTGTGAACTGCGGGGTTGTAAGCTTGTGACAGCAGAATCTAGTATCTGTGCCACATCGGATGGAGGGAACTGCCGTTCTGTACATTTCTGCAATTATACACAAGTGATTGCTATCAATCGCCATACGAAGTAAAAGGTAACCACCTCTCTCAGAAAAATAAGACAACTTGGGATTTCATTTTTTTTTTTTTTTTTGGGGGGTGGGTGGGGGCACGGGATTGCTTTCTTCATATAATTCACCTGAATCATAAGCAAAGTTGCAACACATTTAGAGATCAGCTCTGATGGAATTTGTGCCTCAATGTTGGATGCATTCGTGGATTTAGCATCAGGTGCCTGCAACAATTTTCACATTTGAAATATCAATAGCTCATGGCAAAATGGAGAACCATGAGCTAAATAGTTAGGGTGGAAGATCTTACCACGGCCAAGCTGGAATCATCCGAGGGAAGCTGGTCGTTTACATAATCTATAGCTTCCTCAATTTTCTCAATGGTGTCCTCCCTACCCTTGAGTGATGACATTGCCTAAAAAAATGAGGAAAAATCTTGAAGATCAATCCAATAGGAAGTGGTTATTATTTCAAAAAGGTTAATAGTGGACTCCTGAAATTTATCTACATCTTTGTGATGCATGACATTGGATAATAGATTATAAAATTCATCAAAGATAAATGAGGTCACACGGGGTTATTGTCGCCTACGTAGCATTCTTGCTGGTGCAAATTTTGATATCATAATTACATTATGTTGACAATAATAATGCGGCCGCATTACGGATGCCCAGGTACAGATTTCAACTTTTGCCAATTTAATGAAATTTATACTAGTTGAGCTCCGCAGAACAGATTCTGGACCAAAAACAAATTGTCAGGACTCTGGCTTGCAATGACTTGATTCTGCAACATGCATCAGGATACATGGGGAAGCATAAGACTATAAAGGAGAGCACTTAAAACAGAGTTGAATGCATTCTGTACCTGCACGGCTGCATCTACCATTGCCCGGGCTTTTGTTCTTGAGCTATCAATGATTTCATTTGCATGTGAACCTGATTCACAAGTTTGACATGCAGAACGGTCAAAAGATAATTCATCACCAGGATCAGCAAAATTGGTGCCTGGCCTGGGCCATGCAAGTGGGATGTTTCCTTGATATGTGTTTCGTTGTCTCAAGCAATATAAAGCAGAAGAAACCTGCACCATCCAAAGAAAAAGAAAAAAATGAGCTCTAATATTTGATATTGAAAATCTAAACAAATACCAAAATAAGAAAAAAGCAGTTTTCAATTTCCTGTACGGAGCCCTATACCTGTTCATTGGCTTCATTCAATTGTATAAGTACCGCGGCATATTGCTTTTTAAATGGCTCATAGTCCTTCAAAGAGCTATCACCATCCTTCTGATTTTCCAGCACATCATCGTTCAGACGCCTCAACTCCAGAACAACAGCTTCCTGCACATAAAGCCCAATAACGCAATGAAATTCTGATAGACATCCAATAGTTAACATGCACCATTAATGGTCTGATGAAAAAGACTCTAATTTTCGAACTACAAATAAAGCCTAACGAAACAACCAAGCAGGATCTGATCATAAAGCAGCAAAGACTGGTGTCTGAACATTTATAAGTCCAAGTATGAATCATCAAACAATCAAGTGAAGAGAACACGTAAACAACGGATTAGCAAGTGAATGCTGATGACCTTTTTATCAAGAGCACGAGTCAGCTCAGCAAGAGCTTGAACATCAGCTTCCTTTGCCTGGATCTGAGCCAGTGTACTAGGATGAGAATACGCTGTTTGTTGGTAACTAGCAGTTTCAGCAGACCCAATGCTTGTTTGCACATTAGCATTTGCAGAAGCCACCTGGTGAACCAAATCATACTTGAGATACTCCTGTTTGACAATGAATTTATTATCTTCTGCTAGTGTGAACCAGAATATTAAACAAATGCAATCAAGGCAACAGAAATTAAGTTCCAATTAAGAATATTTCAAAAATTTCTCCAAACACTATTATACAGAATAATTCCGAAAATGTCAGTGACTGCCAAGGTTTGTGTCTGCCTGTGAAGCTAAACACCACTCAGGTAGAAATGATATATAATTCAAAAAAATTAGCATGAGAATTTAGGGAGAGATTCATGCCTTTGTCTGCTTCAACAAACTTGCAGGTTTAGCTAATGGGGACAACTGAGAAATACCATCGGTGTTATCCACATTGTCACCAGGGCAAAGCTTCAGAAATTCTTGCGCTCGACCATTTATTTTCAGTTCATTGAAATTTTCAAAAAAATTATCAACAGCAATTGTTTGTCTCCCAAGCAATGTGGGCATATTCTCGAAAGGATTCAAAGGCATGCAGTCAATGTCCTGCCAATGCAAAGCATTGCATAATCCGACTGAGAAACAAAAGAAAATAGGAAAAGAATGCACATAGAATAAAGGATGCAGACATCAGTGATTTGTAGAAAACAGCAAATACAAAGCATCAAAAAGTAGCAGAAGGGCTGATAATGATACGCAATTGGACCAGAAATACATGCATCAAGCATGAAATTCCTAATTTAATTTTTATTAATACAGCTACATTTGATAACATGTATGAGATATAAATAGTATAACATGCATACCAAAAAATTGTCCTTGTTTATAGTTGTAGACAGTTTAGAAACTGCAGAAAATTGTGGTACTATGTAGATCCGAAATGACTTTTTGTGGAAGGGGATAATGAGTAGATTATGCTTCAACTTCTTCATTTGCCTAGTAGGGTCCATGAGCAGATACTTGACATTCAAATTAAACCCAAACTTGGATTTTACTTATTTGGTCAAATCAATAAAAAAAAAAAAAAAAAATCCCAGTAAGCGATGAAAAGAACAAGGAGGATCATGGAATGTTTTTCCAAATGTGCCTCCTTTGTGAGCAATATGAATTAAATGATTACTGAGAAGAAGCAACTAAATGCTAAGGGCTTGATCTGAAAACTACAAGTAATATTCAGATTAACATAGTGAAAACTAATCTTAAAAGGCTAAGACAGATGTAGTTAGAGAATTTAGAAAATGGACTCAATAATTTTAGATGATACTGTAACTTAAAGTGAAAAACATCCACATACAATGAGATCAATGAGATCCGGCCACAAGTCAGGAAGTAGATTACCATGACAAATTCAACCCCAAGCTCATGACGGTCAAATTGAACCCGACACCTAGAGTGATCAACTGTCAGCACACTTCCATCATGAATCTCCCTTGTTTTTGGATGGATGGCAATGACATGCTGTCCAACTGATAAAGGCCTTGCGAGGTCGGTCGGCAGTCCTTCCCGAACACCTTCACGAAGCTCAGTGTAATGCTTTCTAACGGAATCTCGATACTGATTAAGCTTCTCCTTTTCTTCCTTCAGGAACTGCTCTGAAAATCGTCGTGGCTTTCCAAGAGAACTGCTTTAACATTAGAGTAAACAGTGATGCATTGTTAACATGCTTCCATCCATCAAGGTTAATATGATCAACAGCAAAAAAATGAACTTTTTTTTAAAACATAAAGACATATATACCTTCTTATGACACCCCATTCTACACGAGTTAATCTTGGCACATGACCCAATCCAACATGATACAGATATTCAACGAACTCCCTTTTCGCAAACCAAGGATAATCAATGGCACTGTAGAACCATTCATAAGTGCACCATCTCCTTAGACGAGGATTCGTTAAGCAACTGGACAGTTTTTCCTGTATGACAGAATACAGACAATGAAATTCAGTACTTGACTAATTTAACTTCCGGATTTGAAGGAATTGGTAAAAATTAAACCTTTAAATTAAATGATCTGTCATGGAGAGAAGCAATCGGCAGATTACTATGGTCATTTGAGATTTTATCAGGAAATTTCAAATCTTTCTGAACTTGTGGTTTTTTGAGGTCCATCTTACGCCTGCTCCTAACTTTAGTTGGTAAGTTAACCTGGTTAACCACAGGAACCTGTACAGCTGATTGGGCTGAGTCACTCGCTTCTTTTCTTAGATCAGCACTGGAAGAATTTTCTGAATTTTTCATCAAATTCGGCGAACCACTTTGTGAAGATTTCTTACTCTTGGTCATTAGCTTCTTCCCTGCATCTCCAGCCTAGAGGAAAGAAATATCATAATCCATAGAGCTCTCAACTATTGAAGGAAACTGTTTGGCAGATGAATACCGTATTATAGATCAAAAAGAATGTACCTTGTAATGACTATATTATCTCGATAAAGAGAAGTTCAAACCAATAAGAAAAGTAGAACATTGCAGCATCAACGAACACCAAAAATTTACTAAAAGAATACTCAAATTCCAGGTTTCACAATTTCAAAATTTAGGAACTGTATACTTAATATGTTCCGGTTTAAAAAGAAGAATTTAGAAGCTCCATTATTTCTGAAAGTCATAATGTTACATAAAAAAGGTACATTATAGAGCATAAAGTTGAGTACCTCAACCCCAGGAGATTCACTAAAATTAATATCAAGATGAGCTTCAGTTTTTTGAATCTGCAAAAATTTATTCGTGTAAAATAATCATGCCAAAAATCTGTTTCAAAACAATGTTGAGCAACAGAAAGAGAAGTTTTATGTTTACCTGTTTTATGTCTACCTTAGACAATTGCATCTTTTGTTTTTTTCTTCTTGTTTTGGTAATAGACTGATGAGGATCCTGTTTTTCTTCAGGAACAGAACTAACATAAAAAACAGAAGCTTTTCCAGGTCTTGATGTTTTACTGGAAGCAACTTCAGAACTTGATATTGACTGATACCCTTTCATTCTTACCCCTGGGTATCTACGTTTTCCTTTTTGCTGGTTCATGGGCAGAGCTTCTGATGACACCAACTCATCAACATGATCATCATCTTCATCTTTAAACTGCAGCCTTGAATCTGATGAAAGGGAAACTATGTGAATAATTATGACCAGAAACAATATAATTCGTTATGTAAATGCTGATGACTAAGAAATCAAATAATGGTATTAATCAATGCAGATATAATGCATAAACTGCATAATTTCATCAAATGGAAACATCTCTTCCTCCAAAACCCCCCCACACCCCCTCCAAAAAAAAAAAAAAGAAAGGAATTTGAAATTTCCAAAAGTGATGAATCTGCTTACAAGTCAGACAAACATGCCCCAGACTGCAAATGATTGCAAACCACACAAGTTTCACCTCAAATTTAACTGCTTGATGGAAAAATTAAATTTGAAAAACACTATATTCAATAAATATTTTCTGAGGCAATATCATCAATAGAATCCTAAAGTTCTAGCAAATTCTGAGGGAATTTACCAAAAGGACGAATTAAGTACATGCAGTGAATCTCAGCCATTCATAAATTATTTAAAATAGGAAAAAGTGGATGTAGATTACTTACCATCTTCATTTTCTGTTGGCATCATCAATGACAAATCGGCCAGAGTTTGCAGGGCATCAAAGGCAGGAGCTTCATCTAAAAAGATCAAGTATATCTTAATCTAAAAATAATGGCAAATAAAATAGCATATGCTATGAAAATACTATTCCCTAAGACCAAATAATTCTTCAAGAGGAAAAGGACTGCAGTCTATACGATGATATGTCTAGTCTCTCAAGTGCTAAAAACTCAGGTACCTAAGATATGCAATATCTCCACATTCAACACGGTGTTTGATCTATGTAATAATTATCTTGTGAGGAAGATTCTCATGTATTATAAATGTATTTTGTAACACCTAGAGATTTGATACAAGAGAAAAAAGAAGAAAAGCAGAAAACAGAATTTTATTATATTATATCATTTCGGAAAGGGGCAAAGTTCCCATGACCTCAGATACCAAATGACATACAAGACAATGGCCCAAAGTGACAAAGATTTGGAACATAATACAGAAAAAAATGAAAAGACTAATCATACCTCTTCTAAAAAGAACCTTTTTGGTCTTCTTTCTCTGACTCTGCATGGAGGACCTAGAAATCATGGCGTCGGTGACCTCCACATCAAGCTTGCCTCTCGTTGCACCAAACCTTTGACCTTCTTCTGTTCCACTACATTCTTCCTTGATGTCATCCAAATGATTCTCACTATTATTATCAACTTCAAACTTCCTCCCTTCAAGTTTTCTTGCCTTCTCTCTCACTGTACCAATGCTTATAGATTCCATCATGGAAGGCTTATACCTAGACAACTCACCAGTGTCAGCCTCTGTGCTTCCTTCTAAATCTTCTTCATCCATGTCAGCAGCCAAGATCTTGGTATTGGCCATTTCTGCTAGAGAATGCTGTAACCAAGACTAGGTCTATAAGTTGAGTGAAAGGAATAATGTTTCTGAAAATCAGGTCAAACCATTACCTTTCTTTGAGCATGCCTAAAAGGTGATGACATAACACTTTCAGCTCTTTTACTTGGTGTTCGAGAAATCTGGGGAGAACCACCTCTTTGTGATGCCTCTGCCAAAGCTATGGCTATTTCATGAGCTACTTCATCATCATTGGCATTAGCTTTTAGTTTCAAGCCTTGCCTGGTAGGAGAAACATATTTTTCCCCATTAATATTTTCGAATGAAAATGAAACAGGGAACCTTGGCGTCCTTTTCCCAACAGGACAAGGTCGGCTTCCTGAAGAAAAATCAATAATTGTCAATTGCAGTGAGGCCAAAGAAACAATAATTTGTGCACATAGTAAGATAACCATCAAATTAAGGATTGAACATGTATGCCCTTCCATGGGCCAGTAAAGGATTTGGCAATTAAAAAATTGAGGGATATCCAGGGAATTTCTTATGCATACAAGGATATTTAGGTACAAACTAATAATCCAGAGTGGGCATGTAAATATTCTGAAAACTGTAACATACATGCTCGTGCATTTTGAAGTTTTGTGTATTTGTATGTGCCTTCTCTCACACGTAGGTGGTCTAAGTATGAATGATACAGAATCCATGCAGCAAAGACATGTGGAGCCAAACAAAGGTTCAGCCTGTAGAGAGGGACTTTGCGCATAACCATTCATATTCCAAAATTTGATTTAACTTTGTTTCAACATACCTCCCGAGCGTTTCTTCTTTAACAATGACAGGCAACCATAATCTGGTGCAACAGTATGGGAATGCAAAACAAATTGGTCATCAGATGCTTTAGAGGTAGCAGGCTGAACTTTGCCACGAACACGCTTCTGAGTCTTTCGAGATGATCCTGCTCCATCGTTGCTTTCTTGGTCACTGTCACTTCCTGCCTGTCAAGCCAACATCAACTTGACTTAGTATGCACACGCATCACAAGAAGCCAGTAACTGTGTTCAACAACATATACCTATTGTAACTTGAAAGGTGTATGATTTTCCATGCACACAAGCCTAAGATTTATGAGCTGCAGATGCTACTGAATTCAATTGATTACAATTACAAATTTTGAACAAGAACACAGAGATCAGGAAGTCAACAATAAGCCATGCCATATAATTGGAACTCCAAATTATTTGTTAGTTTGCTATAGTCTTTTCAAATCAAACGCCACTTTTACTGCAGAGAAATGGACAGAGAATATGCATATAGAGACAGCCGGGAAGCGCACATGCATTGGGTTTGGAGTATAGAAATAAAGAGTTAAACAATTCCTAGCTGCTTGTACCAATATTTGCACAAATATTCATATTCTAAAGAACTGTTCAGCCCTTCATAACATGAATTTGACAGCAGACTTTTTGTTTGTAAATATTCAGCTTGCTCTCTGAATTAAAATACTCTCACCAAATTGCTGTAATGATCAGTCATCATAGCAATCAGCCCAGCTGCAGAAGCAGTTCCATGGGGAAGAGATAAGTACGCCTGACATTAAAAAGCAGAAAATAGTTAAAACACTTCAGTATAGTTGAAGCATGCGTGTGTGGGGCCTCATTTGGATTTTCTTTATCATGAAAATTTGCAAATTCCAGAGTTAAGCTTAGTTTTTTGTTAAATTACAAGTGCTCGCCAAATTTTTAGTTAAATTACAAGTCCTCGTCCATTAGAATGTGAAAGACCCATCTACCAATTCAGGTTTAATAGTTTACTGCCACACTAATTTCCAGTAGCAATTTGGTGATCTATATAACAAGAACCGAGAATGACTTGGTTATTTATGTAACAGACTGTCCAGTTTTCTGTTCCCCAAGGGCCTACTATGTCTCACTACTATGCATAAGACACAGACTTCCTAAAATCTTATTCATTTCACTGTTCTACATGCTATCATTGTCAAAACTCTCAAGTCACAACTGTGGAGCTATTTCACAATTATTGCAACTATAGATATGTGATAAATAACATTATCTGATGTCAACATCTTAAAGTTCTAGATTTTACTGCCAATGGATCTTTAAAAGTAAAGTTAATTTATACTAGAATCAATTTAATCATAGACCATGTAGAGTTGTGCTTTCTAGGCATAAAATGGCTGTTTGAAGCAACAACAGGCCATCAATAGGTGAGGTAAGATTGATCTTTTGAAATAAGACAGAAGTGATCTAGTCATTACTGTCGTATACATAAATCAAAGACCAAATTTACCCTATTCATTGTGTAAAGGGCCTCCACCATTTCCAAAGATCGATTTCTCACAGCACTGACAATCTGTAACCATACAAAACAGCAAAACCAATCTGTTAGCAAGCAAACAGATTATTTCATAAAGTAGGGCAATCCCTGATTAATCCATGGCAAGAATCACACCAAGCGCAGCTTTGCGTGTTATTTTGTTATTATCGTTATTGAGATATAGGTACTCGCAGCAATTTTATAAAGATCGGATTATTCATACGGAAGACATTTTTAATTAACAAATTCATACCATTCATGCACGTGACTCCTTATCAATTGATCTAATATAAAGTTGAACTAACCTTTTTCCAATCTTTACCATACTTTCGGTAAGCATCATAAAAACGAGTTAGCTCTTCCATGGTCCATCGAGGCCCAAGCATGTCGCACAACTTTCTTTTCTGGAAAAAAAAAAAAAAGAAAGAAAAAGGAAATGGTCAATCTATTGATGTAAAGATGCCCAACCAGCAGTTCTTTGAGCTACATACATGTTGCAAAAGGAAAAAAAAAAAAGTATTACTGAATTAAGGAACATAACAACCGTACATGGCTGTACAAAATTCTCAGCGGGACATCATGCCAGATACATGCAGCTTATTATAAGAACTCAAGCTGCCAATAATCCTTGAAATGACAATTTGGGTGTCTTAAAACAAGTTTCACACTAGACTGAACAGCCATTTTTATTTGTCAATGTTGCATGCATAACAAATGAAACAAAATATCAGTATATAAATGTTCAAATGGACCCATCATTTATAGACAAACTTCAAAAATTGTTGCAATTCATTGCACGTGTAAGCTTTGGCTCTTCTTTCTGAGTGATGAACCTAGGCAGAGGACAAACCCCAATAATAAAAGATCTTGTTGTAGAGTTCTTGAAAAGAACTTTCCACTATTCTACAAATGGCAAGTCTGTCTCACGTGAACGGCAAAAAAAGGAATGTAAAACTAACCCGTGTATCTCTATAAGGTAGCAGATCAAGAAATTTTATACAGCAATAAAATGATGTAAGGCATTTCAATAACAATTTGAGAATGTTTTGATAATGATGAGAGACTTCAAGATAGAAGTTTCTATTAGGTCATTGCCCCATGGGAAACTATACATGAAAAAGAGAGAACCATAAACCCTTCAAGAAGAAAATAACCATTAAAGATACGTTTTGCTCGGCAAGGAGTGGGTTTAGACAATTTAATTACACCAGGAAACTGAATAATTACACCAGAAATCTCACCCGGCTATTGCTTCTTTTAGCACTATCACCATCTTTGCTAGGAGATACTTCATCGATATACCGCCTATTCACACTTCTAGATTTTCTTGTCGGCCCCATTATCAGCTAAACCAAGAACCAAGACACAAGTAGCAAAGAAAATCAGAAAATTAAGAAAAATAATAAAGGTACACTGTTAACAATTGTAAATTGCTGAACTTCCTTATATTTATTTATTGAACCCCAACAATTTATCATCTTGAAGTATCACTTTTCAATTTCCCTCCAAAAATTAATTTGAGACCATGTCATTTGAACAATTATCCAAAAGCACAAGTAAAAAGGCGCCAAATAAATTTACATTCAGAAGAGTTCTATAACAACCACTGAAGAGTAGAAGGAGAGCAACAAAAAAGCAAACATGCACTGTTGAATCCCACTTCCACATCTAAAATTAGTTTGAAATTGAAATTTAATTAAGACCATGCGAGATAAGCAAATAAAAACAATATACGCCATATAATTTCAATAGCCAAACCATAAGAATCAAACCACCCCAAAAAGCAATTTTTATGCCATAAAAAAAAAAAATGAATATGCACAGAGAACTAGCCAGAAAAGTAATCAATTTTTTCGGAATAACTTGAAACAGAAAAATCACCACACAATTTAAATTTAAATTCCAAAGTTAAAGTAAATGATAGCTCCAATTTTACATTCAACACAGATACCACCACATGCGCACACACACACACGCACGCACACACAAAGTTCATTCAAAACCACACAGCTAAAAGAACTCTTCAAAATTCAAAATTAAACATACTTCAAATACTCAAATCAACAACCTTTACAATTTTCCAGCAAAATCACACGCATAAAATGAAATTTACAATTAACTAACCAAGCTTAGTCAGATGCAAAACAATATACAAATTCGCAGCAAAAGCAAACAAAAAATAAAAATAAAAATGCAAAAAACGACACCATTGATCAATGATAATCGGCAAAACAATCACCTAAAAAAGAATAAAAAACCAATCACTTCAAAGTCCAACTATCTAAAACTCAAATTCAAATCGTTAAAAACGAAATTAAGACAAAAAAAAAAAGCACGCCTTTTTTCTTCTTTACCTCTCCAATAAATTCAATCACCGCATTGCAGAAAGCTTCAGATTTGAAATTTATGAAGGATTGCTAACGGAAGAGATGAGATTACGATATTTTGAGAGAAAGTGAGAGCTTTTAGAGAGAGAAAGGAGAGTGTTTTAGAGAGAGGGAGGTGGGAAGAATTATGAATTTATTATTTTTATTTTTTTGGGGTAATAACCGCGAAACTCTACTCTTTGTATTTGTACTTGTGTTCAGATTTTGGTTCTTCAAAGGGCTGTTTAACTGCACATGCAGTCCCTATAATTGAATGATATTTTCATTCTAGTCCCCAAATTATTAGTTTTCCCACTTCTAGTCTATCTATTTTTGAATTCATTGGTCATTGGTCCCTATGCTGACTTTTTGTTTGGATTCAGACTTTAGTAAAAAGATGAAAAATGAAAAGTAAATTTAATAAAAGATAATTTCGTCGTATTTTTCTTTTTAAATAAATAGTTTAATAAAACATACGTTGTTCATTTTTGTTTTCTAAGAAAATAATCCATAATATATAATAAAAAAATTAAAAATAAATTATCAAACATTTCTTATTTTCATTTCACGTACGTTTTACCTTCATATTTTCCTTCAAAACTAAACAAAAGAAAATAATTTTTTTCAATACTTTCTTTGCTCAAATTCAAGATTGAAATGGAGCGCAAGAAACTCTATATTTCACGCACAATTTTATTCTTATAAAGTAAAATAATTTAGTTGAAAATTGTATATTAGATTAGTATTTATGATTTATTTTTTGTATTTTATACATATATTTCCTCACATATTATATAGTATACTATTTGAAACAATTTATTCGTCAATAGACACAAAATACATAAATGATCATTAATTTTGGACTAACATAAAATTATTTAATTTTTAAAATACAATCTAAAATAATCCCACATACAACTAGTTAAATTTATAATTCATCTACTCATAAAATGGCATGCATTGGTTATTTAAAATGTGGCTTATATATATTTATAGTAATTCGTATTTTTATATTTAATGTTCAAAGGCGGAAGCACAATTTTATATTATAAAGTTTAAATTAGTTTAAAGTCTGAAGAATATAACATAAAAGTAACAAAAAGACAAAATTGCCACTTTGCTCAAGATGGACAATAATTTGGTACTTAGCCGAATCAATGCCCTCACAATTTGGATTTGGACTTTTGAGGCCCAAAAGCTTGTGGGCTTTGAATTTTAATTTGAATCCTTTCAACTCTGAAAGACCATATTCTCATAGAAACTTATTTCAACAACACACCAACACTCATATGGGCTTAATTTCAACTTATTTTCACAATATTAAAATTGGCATATTATTTCAAATATAAGATAATAAAGCCTATAACCATCCCACTACAAGAGGGTAAAGATGGAATTATATATGGCATTAAATAATTTGTTACATTGCATTACTTATATTATTTGCGCAAGTTTTAAACAGAGTAAATAATTCGTGATTCAGATCATTTTATTGTGTCAACATTAATGGTACATAATTTATAGACATATATACACATGTACGATAGACTAAATTCCCCACGGAACATATTGGAGGATGGCAAATTCCAATCACCACATACTTAGATGACAATTTGATACGAAGGGGTGATACCATATCAAAAAATTCTTAAGAAGTATCGATCAATCACCTTGTGTAGGTGGACAACATATAATCTAGTCAAAAACCCACTAAGGTATTTTTAATAAAGTATGTTTGGAAAATAATCGAGCAATCCAAATGAGGAAATAGAAATTGTAGCTCGAGGTATGTTATTTTATATCGTAGTTTAATTTACAAAATAAATTCAAGATTCTATGATTATCTCTAACATTCACAGGTGAAGACATCAACATATGAGCTGAACTTCAAGTGTTCTTAAGAAGCTGTCAATTGGGCTTGGACATAGGTCTTTTTACCTTGGTTTTTACACTTCACTTGGGTAATCAAATGTTTGTAGTTAAGGTATTTTGATGCCACCACCTTAATGAACACTCACACTAGCAAGTATTAATTTTGTTAATTTTGTTATTGTATAATGATCTTAGATAGTAGTAAAATCTTGTAATAAACACTATGGGAATGTTTATTTTTTATTTCAGTGGAAATTTTTCCAATTTTTACTATTTCAAATGTATAAATCATGCTTATTTATTTAATCTTATTAAAAATAATTTATTTTATCTTTTAAATTTTCCATTCAAAATACTTATCAATCATATTCCCCTCATTTTTAAACTTATTCTTACACAATATCAATCAATCTTTTCGTTTTAATCAACTCATTTCTCCCTACAAATATATATTCTTTCATTAATATATTTTTATTATTATCTACATTAATAATACGAGATCCATAACTACCCACTAATTATTTTTAACATATTTTTATTATCAATTACATTATTACTGTAGGGTCCACCACTTAAAATTTATTTTATTAAAATATCTAACTCACATAAAATATTAATCGTAGATCATACCACTATCAAATAATTTAATATTATATATATAATTTGAAAATAATTTCATTAAAAATAATAAACTAAACATAATTTTATATTTAACCCTATAAACTGCATATCTAAAAATAATTATTCGAACATATTTTCAATATTACACGAAATCAATAAAATTTATCTCAAAATACTAGAAATAAAAATTCTCCCTAAAAATAAAATTAATTATCAAAATGAATGGATCAAACCCCCCAACGCCCACTAAAAAAGTGAGCACCCCTTCTCCTCCTCTGCCTCAACCTATTTATTCATCACAATCTCTCATCTATTTAATGCAAATAATAAATAAATTTACATTAGTTTTCCATGTGTTTTTTAAAAAAAAAATTATTAACTGGTACAAATTTTGGAGGGGCCAAATGTAATATATATATATATATATAGTAGTACCACAAAAAAAAATCAGAAAAAAGAGTGACTCGTTTTTATAATTAAAATCTGGAGGTGGGACCTATTGATATCTTGGGCAATAATATTAGTAACAAAATCTATGATGCGCCGACGCACGGTTGAGGAGATATGATCGAATGCGGCCAAAATACTTTGCGATTGAATGCACCCACCAAACTAAATATTAATTAAAAGAAAAATGCGATGTCTCCTATGGCGGCTACGCTTTCCATGTACTAGTCAAAGTCAAAGAAATCACGCTTTTTACCTGCTCTTCCGGTTTCTTAACACTTTGTTAGAAGCGTGTATTAAATTAGACAATGAAGAAAATAACTTTGTTTATTTGGTATAAAAAGTTTTAATTATAAACGTGTTAATTTATATTTTTAAGTACATTTATTTCTCATAGTGAAAATAAATTGGGCCAAGCAAGAAAATATTGTCCTTTAAAAATCTAATTGAAACTCAAACTTATTTTTGGTATATAAATCAATGATGAAAATTTTCAAATTCGATCATTTTCTCACAATCTTGATTACTCATTCATGTTTAATAAAGAATAATAATTACTTTTTAGATATCTTGCAGTAAATCAGTATTTATATTTAGAATGTGACGCTTATGAGCTAATTTAACACCATGCAATAGCTCTATTAAATTAAAAAATAAATAAACAATATTGATAAAAATATTAATTTGGTATTACAACTTTTTCATATTTTAAAGTTGATGTCACTCATTATTACTTTATGTCTTGTATTTTTTCGTTTGAATTATATTAAATATATCAATGTTATTACTTAAAAATATAATATATACACTACACACGTGATTATTAGTTAGCAAATAGAAGAGTAAATACTCTCATTTTGCCCTACCTTTTCTCCAAAATCTTGATAATTATAATTTTTCATAATGATCATAATTTTTCTTTCAAGCCGTATGGGTGACACATGTATAACTCCAACCAAATATAGTCAAAAATTATGTTATCCCTCTTCAATTTTTTTAACTACCACGTGTTCCTCTATTTGTTTTAACCGTATCATTAGACTTCATTTAAAATATTTCTACTATCATAATTTTAGATGCAAATATATATATTGTCCAATATATTAAAAGAGAGATATAAATAGAAATAGAGAGAGACAATTAAGCATACACCAGCGTATATTTACTTCTATGAAAAATATGTTTTTATTATCGTTATTTTTAAATGAAAACAAAGTCCCAAAAAATAATTACTAAAATTCATGGATAATTCCAAACAAAATATACTGAGAACCTCAAGGAGAGTATGGGAACATTATGTGGGACTAAGTGATTTTTTTTTTTTTTCTTGACAAAATGATTCTATTATTTCAAATATAATTAATTATCTAAATTTCATAATTACTGAGGACTAAATTTTAAATTTTGAAGAAAAAGGTTGCCGGTAGCCAGTAATACTTCCCCAAACACATGCATTTATGGACTTGACACCAACCCTGTTCGAAACGTCACCGTTTTGAGACACTGACATGTACTAGATCCTAGCCGTCACTTTTGAAGACCGAATCTGAGCCGTTGGTTTCATGAAATTAGCAACTGAAAAAACCTCCATTATGATTTCAATCACTTGAGTTAAACTTTAATAACCGATTAATTAATTCCCCCCACTCTCCTTGAGGCGTTTGTAAGACACCTTCCTAATTATTATATTTAAATGAAGCAAACACAAATAAATACTTTATTTTAAAAATGTAAAGGCATTTTTAGTGCAGATAAGTGTATATAAATTAAGTCAGGTCGAAATAATTGTGCAATTAAGCTTTATTTTACTTTCTTTGTTGGGATTAACACTAGATTTAGCTTATTTTGATTATATAACTATTTAATTTAGAATAAATAAATAATTTAATGTTTCTCTATATTTATATGAAATATAATTAGTTAACTTATAGGGAAGTTGTAAAGTTCATAAAGAATAAGTGATGCTTGAGTTTAACTTGATAATGTTAGGATCATAATTGAACACGCATAAGATTTGTTTGATTTGATTGACTTCCTAATTATGAATTAACAATTTTAGTTGTCTAGTGTAAATTTTATGAGATATTATTAGATATCAATATTTAAGACAAATTTATTTGCTGATAAAATGATAAGAATTTTAGAATATCTTGTAAAAATTATACAATATCTCTATTAGATTTAAAAATTATTTTTAAAATTAACTTATAAGATTTTGAATAATGCTCTTGCGCACAACACTTCGGGAGGATTTCATTCTTCGAGAAGAAAAGTTGAGATCATTGGGAGATAATCGATCTTCCTCTTCCATTTGAAGATTCTGCGTTGAAAAAAGTTTAATAGTATCGATTTAAAATCAATGGGATCTTGTTGGATAATTCAATAATTGATTTATACAATAATGATGTCAATTATAAAAAAAAAATCTTTATTTTATGAATAAATTATAATATTATACTTGTAATTTGAATTAATGCGTGATCACAATTTTACAATAAATTTTATGTATATTATAACAATTGAATTTGACTAAGTAAATTAAAGTGAATAATTACAATAAAATAGATCTTTCAATAAATTCATAAGTATAATTTAAAAATAACTTTTAATGATAATTATCAAATCAACAGATTATAATTTAGTTCATATTTAGCCTAAAGTACAAAATTCTTAAAATTCAAAATTTGTTTTATTAATATTGCAAGTAAGATCACGCGCGAATAATACGTAGTGGGGCTTGTTAAAGTCTGGAGTATGGGCTTTGATTAGGGTGTCTCGTTTTCATTGGTAAACAAGAAGACTTATACCTTTCTGTTGTCTGCATCTGACTTTTATTGTCATTGTTTTCAGGTTTTTATTTATTTTTAAATAAATAAATATTAAATATATATTAGGAATGATAATAAATTCAAATATTATGAATTATTTTTATTTATAAATAAATATTAAATATATATTAGGAATGATAATAAATTCGAATATTATGAATTATTTTTATTTAGGACGGTTTGAGATAGTTGAGCGGATTTGCTCTATTTGGAAAGAGTTTTGATAGTTAAACGAATCGAGCAATAAATCTTAATTTTTAACTAAAATGCAAAGAAAAAAAAGCAAGTTTTTAACACATACCTATATGTTTGTATGGTGGAATAAGATTAAAAATAAATAAAAAAATATGAGTAGTTACTCATCCACTTGTAAATTTGGGTCTTCAGTTAATAAATATCAATAGTAAAATAAACATGAGATGAAATTGACATTTATTATTAGTTATTTTTAATAGATGAGCTTGATCTTCAAATTTTCTTTAGGGGAATGATGACTAAGAGGGGTGTTACATTAAAAGATTTTACAATTTTTTATATTTTATAAAATATTTTTTTAAAATTTATAAGATGTTATATCTTATTATTATATTAAATTTTAAAGTGTTTGGATAAAATAAGAATATATAGTCTTAAAATATTATTAATGATAATTTTATAATTAAAATAGTTAAAACTAAGAAGAGTTTGTTAAAATTAAAAAAAAAAAATTTATTCCTTAATTTTTTAAAGAATCTAACATCTTATTTTAGGATATTATAAGTTTATTTAAAAAAAAATACCAAACAATTTAGAATTTTTTACAAGCTCCCAAAAATCTAATAAAATATTAAAAACTTATAAATTAGAGGGTCGTTGACTAAACTTATAAACTCTTTAAAATATCTTATAAAATGTTTTATAGCTTATAAGATCTTTTAAATTGTTTGGTAAAACATAAAAAAACAACAACTTATAAGCTCTCAAAATAAGACGTTAAGATTTTGTAAACTACTTTTAAAAAAGTAACGAGATCATAACTTATTTATAAAATAATATTTTATTTTAACAAATTAAATTTTGATAATTTTAATTACAAAACTATCATTACTAGCATTTTTAAAAAGTCATACAATCTTATTTTATCCAAACACTTCAACAATTTAATTTTAAAATAAATTCTAATATTTTATAATCTTAAAAAATATCTTACAAATAAAAATTTATATATTTTTTTAAATAAATTTAACCAAACACCCTCCTAATCCAAACATCATGAATTGTAATTGAGTTGCTTCAATTGGTTGGCAATACAAAACTGTAGGCTGAGTTATTAGGAGGTATATTTTGTCAGAAAATATTCAAAGCATCTGTAATTCCAAAGAATATGTATCATTTTAACTATAAATGGAAAGATGCCCTCTTCATTTGTCACCAAAATTTTGTCATGGATGTGTCTTTCTTGGTAACTAGAGGGGCACAAATGGAAAAACCAATCACAATCACTTCAATTCAATTGACAACAAATGGAAACAAGATTGATAGTGCTTCTTTTATATGTTGTTTCAATCTTGAGCAACATATTTTCATTTGGAAATTGCCTTTAGTACCTAAAAAAATGTTTATTACATACTTTAAATTCTTTTTCACTTACTATCAACTTTTTTTTTTACTATATTGAGTTAAGGGTTTATAACTTATTAGAAATAATTTAATATAAGTATTTATTTATTTTCTATACTATAATTTTAATTGTCGATAAAATTCTAATTTTGGTACATTACCTATATATATGCTTTATTAGATTTGGGGGAAAGAGAGATTTTTTGTAATTAGCTATTTAATTCTCTAAGTTTTCTTTTCATTTGTTATCAAATGACAGTGTAGAACATAACTCATAAATTCGATCCGTACGTGTTATCCACATAAATATTATTTGACCATTTGATTAAGGATGACAATGAGTTTGAGTTAGATTCGTACCCGCCCCACTTGGGGCGAGTTTGAAAAGTCGTAAATGAGTACGAAGCGGGTCTTAGTTTTTAATTTGCAAACCCCCCGTCCATTTATTTTTTATTTTGATATATATGTATTTATACAATATTATATTTTAAAAAATATATTTTAAAAAAATAGTGATATTATTTTTTAAAAAATAATTTTTGAATATTTTTAAAATTATAAGTGGATCTAACGGGTTTAACCCGTACCCAATGATTTTCAAAAATCTTGACGAGATGGGTCTCGAATTTTGTTAAATTCACCCCATTATTATCCCTATATTTGATATATGGATCTAATCATATAAACTTACATGAACACTTTCATTTAACTTAATATCACAATTGCCCTTGGCGTTGAACCTAAATTTATTATTTACATAACTTAATTATCAATTAAGTTATTTTATTGATAAATGATATATTACACTTGTACTCAGATTATGTGTTTATCGATATATACATGCAAAACTAACAATAAAACCAACAAAAACATTACCTCAAGGAGTAGCAAAAATAAAAAAAGGCATATTGCCACAATTTTTTTTAAAAATTTGAACCATTAACCAAAGAAATTTAACCCTTGAAAATCCAAAATAATAATTATAATTACATAAAAAAAAAGAAGCAGGGGCGAAACAGTCTTTTGATCCACCGACGCCCAACCTGTCCCCGTTAGCTGCGCCATAACCACATCAGGCGTGGGGGATTACCGTTGGGCGCGCCTATTTGGCGCGTAATAAAACTGACAAAACAGAAAACAAAGAGAAAATAAATAAATAAATAAATAAAACACAAAAAAATAAAAAAGGCCCAGAAAATCTGACCTCCAGAGATTTTTATTTATTTTTTATTTTTAAAAAATGCCCACAACAAGAAAAGCCAAAAGACGAAATAAAAATATTTAAAAAGAACGCATAAAAAGTGCACAAAAATCACTCACAGAAACACATAGATTGAGTGTGAACTGTGAGCTATATAAAAGGCTGGAGGGTTAAAAAGAAAAAAAAAAAAAAACCCACTAAAAACTTGTTTCTCTCTCTCTAAAACCACCAAACCCCCTCTCGATCAAACCACCTCCCTTTCACACAATCACGCTCGCAAGTCGCAACTGTGTATTTTTGGGTATATAGGTACAGTTACATGTATATTTTCACTCGTGTATTATCTCTGTAACTATCATTATATATTTACATCTTACTTGTATAGTACATATATTTATATATACTGTATAATATATATACATATATATATATATATATATAGAGAGAGAGAGAGAGAGAGAGAGAGAGAGAGTGAGTGTATGGAGAGGTATAGTGGGACCCAGGCAATGGAGGCGATGCCGGTGGATCCGGTGGCTGAATGGGCTGCCCCGGGCGGCGAAACCGGGCTAGAAGGCGAGTTACATTTGAATTTCATTTGAATTTCACTTGAATTTGAGTCAAAATTACTGACTTTAGCTTGAATTTTGGTAATGTTGATTGGTTTGAAGTTTGATTTTTGTGAATGCAGAGCCTATGTGGCAATTGGGCCTCGGTGGTGGGCCCGAATCGTACCCTGTGAGGCCCAATGAGCCCGACTGTATCTATTATCTGAGAACTGGATTCTGCGGGTATGGCAACAGGTGCCGGTTCAATCATCCCCGAGACCGTAGTTTGGTAAATACCCCAACTTTTTGAGTTTTAAAGTTCAAATTTGACTTTTTGATGCATGATTGGTGGGATAGTTGGGTCAAAGAGTGGAGTTTAGCGGGGTTTTATGTAGATTTGATGATAGTTTGAGTAAAAATCGAGTCTTTCTTTTTTGGGGGTCTCTTTAGTGGTTGGATGAAATAGAAGTGGAATAAATTGGGGGAAAGATTTACATTTTGGACGATCACATTAATTGGGAAAGCATGCAATGAGCTGAATTAATGGGTTTATACATGGATGTGAAGGTAATTGGGTAAAATCAAGCCTTTCTTGTTTTAGTGGAGTTTATGATGGTTTTGATAAAAGAGAAGGAAAAACATTTACGTTATGGATTATCACATCAAATTGGTTTTGGATTATCACATCAAATTGGTTAACACGCATCGAATGAATTAGGGGTTTTTATATGGAGTTGATGGTAATTAGGATAACAATGGAGTCTTTCTTGTTTTGAGGTTTATAATGGTTTTGCTGAAATAGAATTAGGAAAATGTTTACAATTTTGGATGATCACATCACTTTGGTAAACGTGCGCTAACTATATTAGCTGTTTTCACCTGATTACAGGCACTGGGAGTTTTACGGACTAGTGGAGGCGAGTACCCGGAGCGCATTGGCCAACCTGTCTGTCAGGTATATATATATATGCAGTTAAGTGAGAAATGTTTAACAATTTATCAGGTGTATAAGCAAAATACATTGACCTAATGTGGTACATATGTAGATTACTAACATAAATCTAATTAATACATATTACTTAATGAACTCAATGTGTTAATTGATTACTAAATGTTGTGGGAAGGGGAAATATGCAATTCTTAGATTGTGCCCTCTACTGATTAATTTGTCTTCTTGTTGGGTCGAGAAGGGAGAGCTTCTGTTGTGTTTTCGTCTTTTCACTTTTCGTGTTTCTATGGCGTGTCAAACTGGATGGTTGTTTCCATTATGCCAAAGTGTTGATGTTTTTTGGAATATGAAGAATCTGTTAGTCTACTCGTCTGCTTACTGTCTATTTAAGGATGCTGACCTTTGATCCATGGGGTTAAATCCTTGACATTGGCAAAAGTACATTTGCCAGATCATGCTCCTAAAGTAACTCGTCTGTTTCCTGTTTTTTTGGAATCCTGAGCATTTCTTAGTGATAATTGTCTTATGTTGTTCTTTTGTTTCATTTGGATTCAGTTTTAAAGATAACTAGTTGACTCATGTTATTTTCTACTTGTGTCAACTGTATATAATGAAATAATGCAAGATTTTGCTTTACTGGTTGATGTCAGAATTTTGAACATGGACCTGCTAGATTCTGCTGTAAAACTCCATAAGTTACTTTTTCTAGATTTAACAACTTGTTGACCATGGATTCTCTTTTTCTATTTGTTCTTTTTATGGTATGTTTAATGCTAGAGTATTCTTTTTTCCTCAATTGCAGCATCTTCTTGAAGGAATTTGTCATTGTTGACTTCATCTTTTTATGAATTCATCCTTTTCACCATGGATATCAGACTAGTTTGTTTAAATTCCTTTAAGGTTGTCTCAAATTGTAATACTCACTAAACAACTACTGCAACACAAAAAGATGTGAAGATACTCTCTCTCTCTCATGTTTTGTCTGCATATTGTCACAGCTTCCTGATTGCAATTTTGCCTTTATCTTTCTTTTGGTTCAACAAATCTTAAGGCAGTGTTTTTGGATTTATGTTGATCTAATTATTGCTATTGACTCATGTGTAATCATGGAAATTTTTTTTATTGCCTTATAATGGTGTAGCATTCGTCAGCTAGTGGCCTCTTTGAAAGAGAAATTTTCCTCATTTGATCATTCATTAATATTTTTTATTGCTTTACGTCTACATTACTTGGAAAGCTAATTCATGCTATTTTTGTTAAATCTTTCAGATTGCCAATGTTTTTCCATATATTTCTTCAGGGAAAAGTTATGATCTGGTGTTTGATGTTTTGTCCATTTCAGCCTTTTCATATTGTTGATTATGACATTGATTTATTTGTATACGGAATAAACAAAAACAGAGCTAATTATCATTTTAACTATGTTAAACACTAATGATGCTATCTATGTTGAATGTATCTTGTCATGATTGTTAATATTTTATTTGACTATCCGAAAGTGGTCAGGGATTGGCATTAAGCTTTTATACCTTTATGACATGCTACACTGTTATTAGCCTTAAGCATTTACATCTTCATGACATGCTACACTGATGAATCTACGATCCTCTACTCATTACACCAACGCATGTCCTTTTATTTGTTTCCCATAAATTGTCTCCACTCTATTTGTCACTGCCCATTTGTGTTCTTATTTTGAATTACAGATATATATTTTTTAAACTATGGTTTTTCTTCAAACCGTGCTCTTTGAACTGAATTTGTAGTACTACATGCGGACGGGAATGTGTAAATTTGGTGCTTCCTGCAAGTATCACCATCCAAAGCATGGAGTTGGATCTTCGGCCCCAATCACGCTCAATTTTTATGGATATCCATTGCGACCGGTCTGCCGTTTTGACATTTTTGGTTCTTGTTGATACTTTTGGTTGCATTATTTATGATTTCAATTAGATAGTATTCTCAAAGTATTCAGCTGTCCTTGTTGTAGGGAGAAAAGGAATGCTCATATTATGTCAAAACAGGGCAATGCAAATTTGGTGTCACCTGTAAATTTCATCATCCACAACCAGCTGGGATACAAGCGTCAGTGCCAGCCCCTGCCCCTGGACCTGGGCCTTTGGTTGCTCCCGCAGCTGTGCCTACACCTGCAGTTTATCCAACTGTGCAGTCTCCTTCTGTTCAATCTTCTCAACAATATGGGGTAATTCCCGGCAACTGGCCAGTTGCTAGGCCAGCCATGCTTCCTGGTTCGTATGTTCCTGGAAGTTATGGTCCTATGCTCTTTCCTCCAGGAGTTGTTCCTGTTCCTGGTTGGACTCCCTATCCGGTAGGTGTAGCTGAAGCTGTTTGTTTGATCTGAAGTTTCTTGTAGATATGTCCTGATTTTGTGCTAAACTATAGAAGTACTTGCTACAGGCACCAGCTAGTCCTGTGGCCTCGCCAAGTACTCAACCCACTGTTGGTGCAGGCCCAATTTATGGGATAACACAGTTATCTCCTGCATCGACTGCATACACGGGACCATACCTTTCCATTACTTCTTCTGCTGGCCCCTCAAGCAGCAGTCAAAAGGAACATGCATTTCCTGAAAGACCTGGTCAACCAGAATGTCAGTATTATTTGAGGACTGGGGATTGTAAATTTGGTTCTATTTGTAAATATCATCATCCACCAGAGTGGAGTGCACCAAGAACCAATCTTTTACTTAGTCCTATGGGTCTTCCATTACGCCCAGTAAGCATTCAATCCTTTTTTTAATTTTGGAAGAATAAGTTGAAATTACCTGTACATAGAAGAATAAGTTGATCATTTGCATACAAGGTGTCCATGTTCTGTTTTGCTTTTATGCATGATTGTAGAGTTCCTATGCATGATGATACTTGAAAACTGCTTTAACCACATGAACTAATGCCTGCTAATGGCTGGGCCTCTGAATTTTACCCTTAGATTATTTTATTGTTGAATTGTTATTCTAGCTCCTCCGCCATTCAAGAATTATACTTTCTGTATTTCCTTGGAAATTCAAACATATCATAAGTAATTTTCTTTAAGAATTGAAGCCTTTGTTGTACAAAATTACCTTTTGTTTTTCTTTAGTTATTCTACTAATATTTTAGCAGTGATTATTGCTGCCAATAAACCTAGTCCTGCATATAGATGTTCCCAGTGTAGCTTGTAATCCCAGTGCCATGATTAATTCTGGATGTTGAGGCATTTAAATTGTGGCGCGGCTTGGAGGTTGTTGGCTCATAAAACTGTAAATTTATCTTCTCCAGAGAAAGAGAGTAGTAAAATACTTCAAGCATGGACACCTGGCATGGTGAAGATATTCAGATAACAATAATAGTCTCCCAAATAAGTAAAAGAAAGGATTGATAAGAGTATGAATTTGTGGGCTGCAGTATGATCAGATGATGAAAAATTTTCTTTCAGGAAGATGCAAGATTACATATATTTGTGATCACTCCAGACTTTTCTTGTCAGCAATGATGCCAAATGGCTTTAACAAAGCACAGTAGCACAGGTCTGCAAAAATAAGTGGTGCCTGAGTTTATTTTAAGTGATAAAGCCTTCAATGAGATGAAGCAAATAAGTGAGTGAACTACAACCTATTCTCTAATTATCTTTTTGTTTAATTGAGGACATGGTGTTTGATGATTTTTCTGAACTATGATGGGAGAAATGCTGATCTTCCTCTGGGACAGTTGCTTTCACTAAGTCTTTTGTAATGGAATCTTCCCGAAATATGAGGAAAGGCTCTATCAAGTTGGTTTAAATGTTTAGCACACATCAGTATAACATTATCAATTCTACTGATCATACTTGCAGATATGCATCCTTCCTTTTCTCATTCACTCCACGTCTTGCATACCGTATACTTACAAACTCCTAGATACATCTGACATGTTTTTAAGCCCGATGTTATTGTTATTATTGGGTACAAATTTTGGATTTGTGATTGCATTCTGTTATGTCCTTTTATATTATGTATAGTTGAGAATTATGCCTATCTTTCTTAAAATTTCTTCCATTGTTTTTCAGGGTGCACCACTTTGCTCTCACTATGCTCAAAATGGAGTATGCAAATTTGGGCCCTCATGCAAATTTGATCACCCAATGAGAACTTTGAGTTACAGTCCATCTGCATCTTCTCTGACTGATATGCCTGTGGCTCCTTACCCTGTGGGATCTACGATTGCAACTTTGGCTCCATCTTCGTCTTCATCGGACTTGAGGCCTGAGCTTCTTTCTGGGTTCAGCAAAGATGCCTTCTCATCGCAGATGTCTTCTATGAACAGTTCAAGTGCTTCAGTTGGTTCAATATTCTCAAGAAGTGGGCCTGTTCCTCAATCAAGTGTTCAGCATTCTGGGCCGGGTTCTGCCTCTTCAAGTGGTGGTAGTATCACTAGTCATGGAGGTGAGGTTCGTATATCAAGCTGAATAAAAGGATCGATTCATCCCATTAACTCTGTTCAAGCAACTTTCACAGAGCAAACTTCAGTTTTTGGTGCAAATCCTCTATGGTGTGCATTGTCTCAACCAGCAAACTTCACCCACTCAGATCCCGGTAGCTATGTCCATCTGTGTTCATATTGTCATCATATGGCAATCATTTCCATTTTGAATAAGTCATACATACCGCTCAAAAGATCTTTGCAAAACCTCATTTTGCTTTTCAGTTAGCCTTTGAATAACAAGAACCAAAACCAACTTCCCGTCTAGGTAAGTCGCATCACTGGTCAAATTTTGGATGTTGTTGTATCTATTTATGCTATCTTTTTCGGAACGAAAAAGGTATGTTCTCGCCATTCTCCACATGGATTTAACGGTATTTACACCTCTCTTTCATTCCTTTTTTGGGATGAACATCCCCATTTGACTAGGGAATGAATATGAAGGTGTTCTTGCTCCCCTTTTTTGTCTTGGGGCTTTGTTGTGGAAGCATCGATAAACTCGAGAATTACGAGGCAATTTGTCACTGCCTTTTTATGTAAGATATGTAGTTATGTTGTCAATGCTTGAATGCTTCTTTTCATAAATTATCATTAATACATCAAAGAATTCAGAGAAGCTCTTTCTTTTATCAAGTATTGTTGGTTAGTTCATTTAATGATTTGCTGTGCTTATGATTTTTTACTTAAAATTGAATATTGTTTGCTTAGGCCTTATGTTGTTCATCTTTAAGGTACAATTATTCAATCTGAATTATCTATTCTATATGCTATTTCATCTCATATTTCAATAATATTAATATTATTAATGAAGTTATTTAATACACTTAGTGTGTTGATGTTATTAAAATAGAAAATAAAACACATTGCATATGGAAAGGATTTATGGCATATTGTTGTAGGATGTTGATGCATCAATTATGTTGAGAAATATTAGCAATAATTGCGCCTATTTTAGTTAGTTCAAGAACCACTCCACGTCCGAGGACAACTTATTAATTTAAACTAATTAGAGAGTTGTTGGTAATTAGCTTGTGCCACCCTTACTTTTTCTATTATATTTCTAATAAGAAGCTAGTTCCTTCTGAACATTTATCTTTGATTTGAATAATTATTTTTTAGACTAGCAAAAAAATATGTGCCTATACGATTTGATATAGAGAAATTTAATACTGTAAACATGATGTACAATGTTGGTTCATTTTCTAACTCGATTATTGTTACCATCATATGTTAATTTTTAATTTCAAGTATTTTTTAGCATAGCTTGATTTAAATCCCAAACAAATATTTATATTATTGATGATTTGTTTGTAGTAAATATAGCTAGTAAAACACACAACCTTGTTAAAATTATTGCATGACTTATAATAGACTAAGTATATGTGATATTTAGGGATTAGCCCTAAGATATTCGGCTTAAACTGTTGGGCTAAGTTGCTAGATCGTAGAACATGAATAGGTTGAAGCCCAAAACTGTAAACAATAGATCATCCTAATACACGAGAAAGGTTCAGTTGATGATCTTTAGAAGACTTAGATTTCTAGCAGCATTGCATTTAGGTCGAGTAGGATGTTGAGTTAACATGGAGAAGGTTATTTTTGCTGTATACATAATAAGTCTTCAAAAGAAATTAAGGTACGCATTCAATAAGCAATATTTTTTCTTAAAAATTTCTCTCCTAAAAACATTTTTGCAAAAATTCTTGTCTGATAAATGGGTTGTTCAACACATACGACCAATTGTCTAAATTTGGTATGCATCAAATCAGTACCATCTTTAGGAAAGCAAAATCTGAGTTAAGGAGTGAGGATATGGTAGGAAAAGATAATCAACATCAAAATCATGAAGGGGAGGAAGGATCGACTCCTATCATGCTGACTAACCCTACCCACAAAGTTATGAATTTGCCACCAATGGATCTGCTCAAGAGGTCCTTCCAGGTGGAGTAGGACAACTCACAATGGGGCAAGTGTCAAGTTTGATCGTAGCTATAAAAGAGGCTGCTCTATAAAAGAGAGAAACAATTCAGCTTGTTATCATCCCCTCATTGAAGGAGGGGGGGGGGGGGGGTGTGGAGGGCACGCAGATGAAAGGCCACTTCCTCGAGATGAAGCCCGACACGAAGAAAGATATAACTCCGAACAACACAGGTAGGGAGGCTTGGTGAGGTCTCAACTTGACCTAACGGAGAAGGTAGAAGACCTCAATAAGGAGATGAGGCAACAGATGGAGGGTAAAGTTGTCAATTGAAGGAGAAGAATTTCGTTTAGAGAACGGATTATGATGGATGAGTTGCCCATGAACTTTAGGTTGCTCAACTATGAGTATGATGAGACTACTGACCCTTGGGAGCATTTATGTCGGTTTGAAAATTTGTATAGGTATTCAGATGGGGTAAAGTGCAAGATTTTTCTAATCGCACTAGCTATAGCCGCACAACAATGGTTCAACTACTTGTCGTCCAATTCAATCCATTCATTTGAAGACTTTAATTCGGTATTTCTTCATCGATTTGTCAGCAACCGAAGATATCATAAAACAACGTTGACCCTCTTCAGCCTATATCAGAAGGAAAATGTTTATTACGAAGCTATATTTAGAGATCACCACAATATCCTTGGAGGTATCCTCGACCGCGCAGGACATGTTGACCGAGCTATATTTATGGAATCGAGCACAAGAAAATTAAAGCATGTTGATTACAAGTGTTTGAGTTGGTCGACTTTGAAATTAAACTTGGAAGGATTGAAGCTTGATTACAAGCATTTGAGTTGTCTGAGCTCGACTATTTTTTTATTATTTTTATAATTTCCAAAAAAAACTTAAATTAAACTCAAATCTTAAACTATGAATTATGTCAGAGATTATTTTCATTATTTTAAACCACTTCTCAAATATTTGGACTATGAAAAATGAATTTATTGAAAGAATTTTATTTAGAAAAAAATAATTTATAGGGTGAAATGATGGGACTCATTAATGAAAGAGGAGATCCATGCCAAATGTTTTCTTCTCATTCTTTTAAAAATTTTATTGTCTCCATAGAATTCTATTATATACTTTAAAGTAAATATAATCAATTTTATGATATCAAAGTTCGCTCTATAATTTAGCCTTATATTCTATATATTATTAATATTACAATCAGATAAATTAAGCACCTTTTTACAAAAATATGCTTTTGCAATTTAATTAAAAAAGGAATAGAAGAAGTGAAATAAAATATAAGTATTGTAAAAAATACAATTATAACACATAATGTACTGTATTCATTTTTTAGCATCAAAGTACTTTGAATTATCCTTCCTTTTTTTTTTGTTTCTACTGTAAATTCATTTATATTTTTTTCCACTAGAATTATAATAAGACTAGAGATAAAATAAGAGAAAATTTAAAAAAATCCACATATGTGTGAAGGGTAAACAATAAACAACATACTCTCTCATACAATGTTTTCTATACGCTCATGAGTTACGATTAAAAAACTCTGGAAATTTAATTTTATATGAAACTAATTATTCAAAAATTAAAGTATCCAAACAAATATGAGAAAAAAATTCACACTAAATTTTTTTAAAAAAGAATTTGAATTAAAAAAAGTAAGTTTGGTTGATGTTCATATAAAGTTCAATTTTTTCTGTGAATCATGCCTGTTGCACTGAAAGACATGCATTCAAGATGTGAAAGCTGAATGAGAAAAAAATAAATAAATCCAAAATAACTGATAATTGTGATGGACTTTTGCCAATACACATAGCAACAAAAGCCATTTTAAATTGTCAGTAGTGTTTAGACCTCCCATCAATCCCACTTTTTTCTAGCTACTTGGCTTATTTGTAGGTGTATCAACTTTTTCCCTTCTATGATATGATCCCTTTATTCTTTTTCTCTCTCTTTTTTCACCTTGTTAAAAATGAATTCACATAAGGTACACTGATGATCAGTCTTATCTCAAGCTGATCAAGAAATACATAAAACTTTAAATCAGTCAACTTTTTAAACCTATGCATCACCCCTTGAACCCCAAGCATCTTTTCACAAATTGTACACATTTTGATATGACATTGACCCTATCAAGTTCTAAAAGTGATAACATTTTTTGATATGACATGTACATGATGTAGATGATACTATAATCTCATTGATTTGCCATTTCCACTGCAAATTCAAAGAAGGGTTTACAAATATGTAGCTTTTTAATTCAAGAACTTAAACTAAAATAGCTATGTACACATACATAGTGACATGCCAAGTTTAGCTCAGTTAAAAAAGATGGGAAAAAATAGTAGAAGAAGACACAAGAATCTGAAAGAGTTAGGTCTTGGGTAAGGTGCGGGTAGAATTTTCTATTGCAAATTTTATTTTATCCGCCGTACAAATATATTAAACATAAGAAAGATATATTTATTAACCCAGAATTATCTTCAACATCAGCATTCAAAAGAGAGAGTGCCCCAAGCCAAATTTATCCCCAAAAGGAGGAGTACTGGTTGGAACCATCATCTGAAAATTTGGATAATTTCTAGTAGTTTGATTCAACTCTCCCATATTTTGAACCTTTAATAAAGGGTTATTCATGATGGCTGAAAGTTCACAAGAACTCAACTCCAATGACTGATGATGATTGTCCCAGAATCCACAACCAAGTTCTTCAAGATTCCATGCCATTGCTGTATTTGGATGAACTAGAAGTCCATTACTGTTGTCATAACATGGCTGATTAGCATCCTCTGATGAAAAACTGAAATTTGAGCTGAAAACCAGACCCTTGTTAACTTTCTTGGTGCTTTTGGTGGTGGTATTAGTAGTAGAACTATAAGGGTTCAAGTAGTTGTTGGGAACTACACAATCAAGATATCCAGAATTTGTGTCAGTTTTGGAGAGATTAAAGAAACTGTTGTCATCATTGGGTGGTGAACCATAGGAAGATTCATGAGAATGACAGGTGTCATTCTCTGATTGGGCAGGAATTGTGTTGTCAGCAGGCTGCTGCTTAGTTTGTGATGATGGTTGCCAGAAACTTTGGAATTCAAAAGGGTTCAAAAGAGAGTGGAAATCAGTTGTGTGATCAGTGTATATGAAATTAGTCCTTGCTTGAGTGCCTTTGATGGAAAGGGCTGCTCTATCATAGGCCAATGCTGCTTCTTGTGCAGTGTCAAAGGTGCCTAGCCAGTGTCTCTCCTTGGTGGTGGGGTCCCTTATCTCCGCCGCGTACCGGCCCCACGGCCTTCGCCTGACGCCTAGGAACCTCCCCGGCTCCGCCTGCTTCTTCCGGCCCCTCCTCTCGCTAGGCTGAGAGGCTGCCGCCGTGTTGCGTTGGAGCAATGTGAAGCCTGTCTCAGTGAGGATGGGCTCAAAGAGAGGGAAGGGTTTATCGTTAGGTGCTGACATTATTAATTCTCGCTAGAAAATGAAGAAAGTGTTCTTGTTTTCGACACTCTTTTTTTTTTTTTAGAAGAGTCAAGAAGATTTTCAAGAGAATAGAATTGGATGAATATGTGAGTGACAATGTGAGAATGGGGAAATGTTTTATGAGTGTGGATGGAGAATGAGTGGAAGTTGTGTGTGAATGGCTGTTTTGTAGGCACTGATTAGTGATCATGGAGACAGCAAAAGGACACTTGCAATGTCACCATCTAAAGACATTTTTTTTTTCAATATATTTTTTTTCACTTTTTCACCTTATACTCTTTCCATCTCTATTTTAAAATTTCCATTTTTTATGTGAAATTTTAAGCAAGAGGTGAAAAAATCAAAGTTTTGTATATTTTATTATTATTATTTTAAATAATAAAGTTCGAAAGTTAGTAGGGTATGTTGTTTTAATTGAAAGGATTGTTTGTAACTATAGAAATACAAATGATAACTTTGGAAATTTTATTTTTTTTAAAATAAAACCTTATATTTTAATCATTCTAAAAAGAAAATGAAAGTGACAGAGAGGGAGCATTATAACTTCTTTTGTTCTTTATTTTTGTTTATTTAGGCCATCATAATAAAATAAGAACAAAAAAGGAAAATAACTCATGTTCTCTTTCTGGAGTATCAGGTTTTTTCATATTGACTAGGATTTTTAGATTCCTATATATGATATCTCTTTAGAAATGTGTGTTTTTTTTCTTTGCTTAAATATGTTTATGGTCACAAAGTTGTAGGGCCTAGAGTTCAAGGACTTGAATGGAATAACACAAAAGTAAATGGTACTTAATCTTATGCATAAATAATTTCAGAGTCATCTCTGTATTATATGCTTATTATGAAAATAAAGCCATAGAAGAAAGTTGGAGTTACTTAGAAACATTAGAATTTCGACTTGGAAAAATAATTAATAAACCATTAAGGATAACGAAACGAATAATCGCAACACATTCTTTTTATTGTCTGCATAATTCTTGAAAATCTCAAACATGTGAAATCTAAGCACAAAATATTGTAATTGATTGTTTATTAAAATTTGTTAATTAACCCTTTCACGCATTGTTTTTAGAAGTAGACCGAATCGGCAGTCGATGGTCGGTTCGACCTGATTGATCAAAATATCAAAAATGAAGTTGATTTGATCAAAATAGGTCAAGAAACGTTCGAATCGGTCAAAAAATCGATTAAGAAACGATCAAAATCGATTTTTTTGTGTGTGTATTTTTTATATTTTTTTGTATTTTTTTTGAGGAAGTTTAAACGTTAAACTTGGTATTTAAATATATGTATATGATTATTTAAATTTTAAATTTTATTAGATGTATTTTTTAATTAATTATTTTTTTTAAAATTTAATACAAAGCAATTAATCTATTATATTACAATTTTACATACTATACAAAAAATATAATTAATTTTTATTAGATTGATTGGATCGACAATTAAATTAGTTTGATCAATTAATCGATAATAAAATTAATTTGATAATCGATACAATAATAAAAACAATATATAAACTATATTAGAAACAACATAAACCATATACAATAAACGAAAGGGGTCAACCCCTAATTTCTGTCTTTAGCACTTAAAAATTCCATGATGCTTGCCACTGGTCTCTCAAATCGTCTTTTCACCCTAATAATTAATTTAATAAAAACTATAGTAGAAAAACAAATTATTAGAAAAAATAATTCCAAAGACAAGAATTATCTGACAAAAACCATAGTACATGATTAAGATATTATTTAATTATGGGTTGCTAGCCTTTTGGTGACATGGACAATATTAATGAACCTTGACTCATCCACTAAATATTTTCTGTAATAGACAATGATACCATGTATAAACAAGAAATTTTTCTTGTATTGTTTTAGTTATATAATTATTGAGGATTTCATAAGGGTATTTGGGTGAGTGTTTATAAAACTTAAAAGTTAAATTTTAGCTAACAGAACTTTTTTGTGATTTTTACTTTATTATATTAATTGTTCATCACGTATAACGTTATTTACAAATTATATGCAACGACCATCAGTACAATATAGTATAATGTGTTCGTTAGTTATAGTCGTATTTGTACTTGAATTACAAACACTAAAAAATTGCATTTGATTCTATTTAAAAGGGCTTGTTTTTGTTCATTTTATTGTTTTAAGTTTTATCATTAAAGTTGAATACAAGCAACTAATTATTGAAAAATGAAATATCATGAAATCTATTTTCAAGAAATCATATATTCTTTGGAATAATTATTTCAAATGCCTTTTCAAACTTACCCTAAATAGACCCTAAATTGAGGGTCTTTTGTCTTAGGCACTTCCAAAAAGATAAGACAAAACAAAAGAAATATTAAACTTGTGAATGAAAACCATTGACTTGCACGGTTAGTGCACAATATTTCTAATAATTCTTAGTAGATCCTGAAATTTAAAGTCTCGAATAATTATAACTATTTATATATAATAAATTTTATATAAATCCCATCACTTAATAATTATAATTATTCTAAGATCCAAAAGTCTTCTTTCATGTGGGGAGGATTTGCTTTAAAAAAAAAAAATTAATTAGCACTAGAAAAGGATGAAGGGTAACTCATCAAGAACCATTTTAAAAGATTTAATTAATCCACTTGGGCTTCAAATACAATAGATTTATTAAGCTTGATTATCAAATTATTAATTGGAAAACTTCTTAAGATAAATTTATGATTAATTACCAAATATTTTGAGATGAAGTGGGGGTCTCTTTTTCTATCAAAAATCCCAAGGAAAAGGACAAAATTGGAAAAAAGAAAAAGCTGACAAGAGAAATTGGTTTTGGTCAAATTGGAATTGTGCACAGTCTCCAAAAAAAACGCACACACTTTTGTCTAAATAAATACAATTTATTTTTAAGGCCATCCTCAATTTAGGGAAAAAGATTATGACATTTTAATGAGAATTAGGACTAATGTCCTTGACTTTGACTACAATTGAGAATGAAGAAATTTCCTCTCTTTGCTCACTCTTTTATAATACATACCAATGACATAAGTTGGAGACTTGTAGTCTACCAATTTAATATATTTCGAATTCTTTATTTTAATTTTATATTTTATATTATATATTTGTTGTATGTATATATGATTAAAGTTAATTGTATATTAAAAAAATATTTTATACACATAACATATATTTGTAATGTATAATAAGACGTGAAATATCAAATGAAAATAAAGGATTCAAACTGATGTTTTATTTTTTTGATTATATGTGATGCGCCCAAAATTGTTGTAGCAAAAATATAAAAAAAGAAAAAAGTTAAGGATTTTTAATATTCCAGGATATAAAAATAAAAATTTTAAATTTATAATAATAATTTTATTGACCTTGCTTGATACTATTAAATTACAATAAATGTACTATTAAATTACAATAAATGTTAAATTCTTTAATACCTATTTAGGCACCTTCTTGAATTAACCTCAAAAGAAAATGCATAGGTTTTTGGGAGATTAGATACTAATAAATATTTGCATGTTTATTTATTTTTTCTTTTTTTCAGTTTGAACCAATTTATATTTTTATCTGAAAACAAAATTTTCATGATAAAAATGCTGTCAGTAATTATGAAGCACAAAACAGAATATAGAATAAAAATATTTATCTAAAGTCAACTTTTTACCGAGATTGGAGAAAATTGGAGGGAAGAGACCGGAGAGGGAGCCTGGAGTGAGGCTGTGAAGGGAGCAATTATTGGGAGGGAAATTAGATGGGCCAGTTGGGCCCTCATAAAGTCTTTGAAATTGGGTTTGGGCCGATTCGAATCTGTTTTGCAGTCCAATTTGAATATTCGTTTTGATCCGACAGGGAGTCGAGATATTAAATAATGGAATAAAAGTAATTAACTTTTTATATTTATTTTTTTGAAAATATTTATTGAGAGTGAATAGAGTTTATGATACAGCGTTACTTCTCAAAATGAATTATACCGATATCAAATACTTGGATACGATCCAATATTTTCGGATACTTATTAAATACGTACTGACAATTCAAAACTTATTCATAAAAAACAATGAAAAATAAATAAATAGATGTATATTCAACGTGTCCAATTCTATTAAAATACAACTTAATCTTATACAAAAATAGAACATGTTAATACATCGCAAATTGGATTATGAATAAGGTACATTAATTTTTATATTTATTTTAATTTATATGCATTAAATGTATTTCTACTATAATTTTAGACAATAATTTATGTCATAACATTGTTGATATGATTTTCTGTTACATACTATCATATATATTATATTCTTATTCTAATATAAATAAAATTACTTCTTTTCAGGTTACGTATTGTAGATGTGTTGTATATTATATTTTCTTGCAATTTTCATTATATCTCATCCAAATCTCTATATCCATATCTATGCACTAGATAGAACCATATTATTATTTTAATTAAAAAAAATTATATTTAGGAGGTGAAATATATTTATAGACAGAAAACTAAAAACAATTAATTTGGAAGAAGAGATAATTTATTATGTACCAATATTGGAACGGGCTGGGCCTGGTGACAGAAACTATAAGAGTTTTTATATTCATGATAATAACTGGGCTTGAATTACTAGTTTGTATCGACACATTCCTTAAGCCCGTAATATTATTTGTGCTCATTTTATAAAAAAATAAGACACTTATATGATGGATATATATTAAATATATATAATTAAAATCATTGAATTTTCTCAACGTTAGGAGAATATTGTGTTTACTTAGTTAGTCGACTGAGCTTACCAACTAGTTTTTTTGCTTCCTCTTATGCTTGTACTTTTTGTCATCTTATTTTGAATTTTTTATTTTAATTTAATATTTTATTTACTATTTACTTTACATATACGTATTAAAATATGTATGATTTATTTTTCTTCAAATATATATTTAAAGAAGCATTATATACACTTGACATATATTTATTATGTTAAAATGAATACGAAGAATGCGAATTATTGTCATCCATGTGTTGAATCTTACCCCATGTATTATAGGCTACCATTCAATCGCCTCTTTCTTGTACTTTTTGAAGGACTAGTGCTCAGTGTTAATGAAATTTGAAAATATTATTTATCAGAAAAAAAAAAATAGAAAAACCCATATTATTTATAGATGGAATAATGAACATTCTTGTATATGTTGAATTTTATTTTTTTTAAGTTTTTGGATTTAATTCTTCTGAAATAATAATTAGGAGTGTGTTAAAGAGTATAACTAAGTGGTCCATTTACCTTTCTGCTGCATCTTTCGAGGAGCTAGGCATCTGTGGTGTTGGAGAAGAAAGTTGGATTTATCCACTTAGGACCCCCCTCTCTCTCTCAAATAAAGATTGGCATCAAGTTCCCCAAAGAAGAAAATGGAAAAGGCACAGACAATGGGGATAGAATGTTGCTACCATATTGATAATATGATACTATGATACTATAATGTTGATATATATATATATATATATTATGTAGTATATCTTGTCCTTTCATATATTATGATAAAATATCGTTGTGTGACAAGTGTATACGAATAATATTATATAATACACTTGATATGTATATGTGTTGTTGTAAAAGAAAATTAAATATCAATTATAATATAAAATTTGACTGGGCCACTGACGATTTTGTCACTAAAAGAAAATGAATATTATTAATAATATGTTAAGTGACACTTGAAAGTTATCATTAGTGATAGGTATTAAGTAGAAATAATCTTTTATTTTGTTATAATAATACCTCTTACAAATTTAATAATAATAAAAATTAATTTTTAAGTTATCATTATTTATAATTAGCTATATATATAGTGAATAACAATGAGGGATAATTATATTAGCCTTTTTTAGGTTTGATCTAGTTACATGAGACTTGGGATTTTAAAATTACATCTATCTCTCTTGCCATCGATGATCATTAGAAAACCCTAATTTTTTTTAAATGACTCTTCCATCCTTTTTTTTGTTAAAAATTACACAACCATTACTTAAAGTTTGTCCAAATTATAATGACTTACCCTTAGATTTATCATATTACAATTACATCCCTTGAAAAAAAATTCATTTCATAGTTAGACTCGCTGTAGTTTATCATAATAAAGTAATAAATTATTCTAAATATTTAAAGACATTTTTATCCATGATTCCAATCTAAATTTAGATTCATTGCACTATACATAGATTTGGATCATCATTTCTTATCTTTCACTCGCAAATATCATGTTTGTCGTGGAATCTAAAAAATTCAAATTAACTTTTCAAAATGAGGTTTTTAGGCAAAAATAGTTAGATTAATTGCTCATCATACAACATCGTTATGATACTCATAAAGTTTATTATGTGTATAATTAATTTTTTATATACTAATAAGTTTTAAAGTAATCTAGAATGCAACTATTAAAATTATAGAATGTAATTTTAAAATTTTATCATAAGTTAGAAATTTTAAATATCAAGGGAAGTTAGTATATTGGATAACTCTTACAGGGATTTGTGTGAATATGGATAAAGTTTGATTGAATTTTTTTATAAATTTGGACAAGCATTATTGGATTTAAAATTTATCGTTTTTACAAAATAATAATATTGAGTGTAGTAGCATGACAACAAATGTTAGTTGAGGTTGATGTAATTTTAAAACTCAAAGGGTTCAATTGTACATAGATAAAATCTCAAAGAGGTTTATGTAATTACCTTTAAGGGTAATTTCGTAAAAAAAATAATTAAACCCTTAAATTAGTCAAAGCGAGGTAAATTTTCATTTTTCTTTGACGTTATGTTCTATTAAAAATCCTAACAATTGAATCTACTTATTAAATCACGACTAGTGTCACAGATACTAATGTAATTATTCAAATTTGAGCACCAAATCATGTCTATGTAATTATCCCTAATAATAATTTAATTGTCTCTATTAACTTAGTGAATTGTGACAGCCAATTCGATTATGACAAGACTTGTCAAGAGAATTTCACCTTTAGTACATATAAAAATAAAATAGACGATGGCAGTTCTCAGCATCCCAGTACTTATATCCATCTACCCTTTTTTAATTAAGATTGTTGGCAAGGTATATGTTTATGCCTTCTGATAAACAGAAAATAATTTTGCATTATGCCCTCTTCATTTCAATTTGCCAAAAAAATAAAAATAAAAAAATTGATATTTAATTATTCTGCCAAAATTTTGTTCAAGATTGTGGGAAATATGTATGATTCTTTTTGTAGGTAATATTAATTTTGTGATCGAAAAGTTGATAATTGCTTCATACTAGAGCCAAGTACTTCTAATGTTTTGTTAACTACTTGATAATATGAGTAATATTTAAGATTATATTAGGTTCTTGGATTTTAGTAAGTACAAATATTTAAGAACGTTTATTACAAATAATAATAGTTTGTACTTTATTTATTGATATTTTTTGTTCTCACCAAAATCTAACTTCAGATATCGTATTCTGTCTCTCTCTCTCTCTCAAATAAAGATTGGCATCAAGTTCCCCAAAGGATAAAATGGAAAAGGCACAGACAATGGGGATAGAATGTTGCAATCGTATTGACATCAGACAATCTGATACTATGATACTATAATGTTGATATATATATGTATATATGTGTATATTTTTTGTTTTTTTATGTAGTATGTCTCATCCATGATAGAATATTATTGTATGTCAAGTACATACAAATACTTGCTAAGTTGATAGGAAAGACGTCACTTGATATGTATAAGTGTTGTTGTAATAAAAAATAAAATATCAATTGTATTATATGATTCGAATTGGATTGGTTGACGGTTTGTTACTAAAAGAAAATGAATATTATGGATAATATGTTAAGTGACACTTTAAAAGTTATCATTAATGATTGATAGGTAGAAATAAATTTTTATTTTATCATAATAACATTAATGATAAAAATTTAATAATAACAAATATTATTTTTTAAATTATCACTACTTATAATTAATGATATATCTATAATAATAACTTAATTGTGCTTTTTTTTTTCATTATTAGTGACATGTATGTAACAATAAAAGATAATTACAGAAGCCTTCTTGAGGTTTGATCTAATCACAGGAGACTTAGAATTTTAAAATTACGTCCACCTTTCTTGCCATTGATGATTGTTAGAAAATCCTAAATTTTTTGAAATGACTTATTTTGCCCTTTTTGTTAAAAATTACACAAACATTACTTAAAGTTTGTCCAAATTATAATGACTTACCCTAAGATTTGTCATATTACAATTACATCCCTTGAAAAAAAATTCATTTCATAGTTAGACTCGCTGTAGTTTATCATAATAAAGTAATAAATTATCCTAAATACTTAAAGACATTTTTATCCATGATTCCAATCTAAATTCAGATCCATTGCACTATACTTAAATCTAGACATAGATTTGATCATTTTTTTTTTATCTTCACTCGCAAATATCATGTTTGTGACAAACCAAAAATTCAAGTTAACTTTTCAAAATGAGGTTTTTAGGCATAAATAATTAGATTAATTACTCATATGATATGCTCGTTAAGTTTATTAAATAAAAAGGTGGTAGAAAAAATAATATGTAAGAGACATGTATAATTAATTTTTATATACTAATAAGTTTTAAAGTAATCTAGAATGCAACTATGAAAATTTTATTATAATTAAAAATATTAAATCTCAACGGAAGTTAGTATATTGGATAACTCTTAGAGGGATTTGTGCGAATATGGATAAACTTTAGTTGGGATTTTTAATAAATTTGGACAAGCATCATGAGGTTTAAAATTTATTATTTTCACAAAATAATGATATTGAGTGTAACATGACAACAAATAATAGTTGAGGTTGATGCAATTTTAAAAACTTAGGGGGTTCAATTGTACATAAACCAAATCTCAAGGAGATTTATGTAATTATCTTTAATGGTAATTTTATAAAAAAAATAAAATTGTTAAACCCTTAAATTAGTCAAAGCGAGGTGAATTTTCATTTTTCTTTTACGTTATTTTCTATTAAAAATTCTAACAAATTGAATCTATCTATTAAACGACGACAAGTGTCATAGATACTAATGTAATTATTCAAATTTGAGCACCAAATCATGTCTATGTAATTATCCCTAATAATAATTTAATTGTCTCTATTAACTTAGTGAATTGTGACAGCCAATTCGATTATGACAAGACTTGTCAAGAGATTTTCACCTTTAGTACATATAAAAATAAAATAGACGAGGCCAGTTCTCAGCATCCCAGTACTTATCCATCTAGTTGCTCACATCCTATCTATGTTATGCCTTCTGATAAACAGAAAAGAATTTGGCATTATGCCCTCTTCATTTAATTTGCCAAAAAAAAAAAAAAAGAAATGATATTTAATTATTCTGCCAAAATTTTGTTCAAGATTGTGGGAAATATATATGATTCTTTTTGTAATTGTGATCGAAAAGTTCATACTAGAGCCAAGTACTTCTAATGAGTTGTTAACCACCCAAACTAACTATTTGATAATACGAGTCATTAAGATTATATTCGATTCTTGGATTTTAACGAGTATAAATATTTAAGAATTTTATTTCAAATAATAGTAGTTTGTGCTTTATTTATTAATATTTTTTTCTTCTCACCAAAATCTAAGTTCAGATATCGTAATTGGTGAACTATAAAAAGATTAACAAAAGAAATAAAATGTAGTGTCATTTATCAAAATCCCCAAAGTTTATTAACCAAAAAACATATGCTGCTCAGCTTCATTAAAAAACCTGAGGCACACATTATTTTAGTACGTAGTACTATTGTCGGAGAGCACATAGGCTCAATATCTCTCTCTACTATCTATCTATCTATCTATCTATTTATATATATATATATATATATATATATATATTCTTACTATGATCCATGCATGATCATTAAACCCACAAAAATATATGGTTATTTACGTATCATATACACGCACGAATATTAAACCCACAAGCCGCCAGCATCTCTGAGTTTGGGCTTGAGGGACCTGCTGAGATGGAGGCTCATGACCTCATTTGCTCCTCCGACAAACTCACCACCAATGAACACCGCCGGCACGGTGGGGTTGCAGCCGAGCTGAGAGAGCGCCTGCTCGATTTCGCGGCCCCTTGCGATCTCGTCGAGCTCATACACCGTCGGATTGACGCCGAAATCACCAAAGAGGGACCTAACGGTGTGGCTTATGCAGCATGAGCTCTTGCTAAAGATCACCACAGGATTCTTGGAAACCATATTGCTTATCCTATCCATTGATGTATTTTTACGAAATTGCCCTTGTGAATGGGAAGGAAAAAAATGGTTTACAAGATTGTAGTTCTGTAAACCTTGGATGTCTTAACACTTTTGGAAAGTGGAGATTGATAAGAGGCCTAGCTAGGTTTCTTGTAATAGATATAGGTATTGATAAGGAGTTTGATGTATTTTGGTGTGAGGAAAATGGGGACTGCATGGAGATATTTATATAGAAGTGGGGTGGGGGTGGGGGTGGGGGTTGGGGGGTGGGGCTATGGGTTTTTAATTTTTTCTACTTTTTGACAAAAGGAAATGCGACAATGGTTTGGAGGGATTAAGAATATTTTTGTACTCTATTAGGTTTGATCATTTTCATCATAATTTTAAGTTTTCATTTGATGTCTTCAAGATTAGTTAATTTTAAACAATGTCTTGAACTTAACATTGTGTAAGTATCTATCTATCTATCTATCTATCTATCTTCAATGTGAATGCGATTGTGCACATATCGATCCATTTTATTCTGCATGTGATTTGACAAAAAGAGAATATATGAAAAAAAAAAAAGAGAATAATATATTCGTATAAAAAATGAAACATCAATTGTATATTTAAAAAAATATCCTCATAATATGCATGTGTTGTAACAAATAAAAGATGAAATAATATATTAAAATAAAAGATCCGAGCAGTATGATATGGTTTTATAATAAATTTAACCTTATTGATCAACTCGTTTAAAATTATCAAAAAGTTCTAGGGCAATGTCTTTTTTTTTTTTAGTTCACATTTTCAGAAAAAAAATAAAAATCAGGCTCAAGGTGATAAATATTTTCTTCAACCTTTTATTTTTTATTTTTTTGGTGGGCGTGGGCAATCTAATTGTTTCTTAGTCATTTAGGACATCGAAAGTTAAATGTTGTAAGTGAATTAGGTGGTCCATATAACTTTGTGCTTTTATCTTACCAGGAAGAATCTGCTTTGTTGGAGATGGAAGTTGGATTTATCCATTTGGGACCCCTTTTTTTTTTTTTTTTTCTTTTTCCTTCTTCTTCTCCATCAACAAAGATTCGCATCAAGTTCACCAAAGAGAAAAATGGAAAGGTACTGGCAATGGGGATAAAATTTTCCAATAAAATTGATCACACACACACACACAACACACAACACACACTAATACTGTTCACTACACATTGTAGGTATATGTTCGGTTCCTTTTTTTGAAGAATATAATACTTTCTCTGTCCACGTTGGGAATTTATTTATTATGTCATTCGATATTGCCTACTTGATGTTGTAAAGCTATCAACTTATAGTATTTATTATGTTAGTTTTTTATTAATTAGAATATTCGACATTGCATTAATTAATATACCAACAAGACAATTTTTTTTTTAAAGAAATGGTTTTTACCATAGTGACAAGATTCTCCAAATTTTTTAATATAATTCAAATAAAATATAATATTTTTTTAGAACAATCGAATCGCGTATATGTCATTTATAAATAATACTATGACAAAATATTTTGAATTTTTGACTAATACAATGATTTATTTTTGAAATTTGTTCATATTTTAATAAAATTATATTATACTAACTTGTCTCCTTATTTTTTCATATATAAGTTTACTAAATAATGCAAATTCTATTAAACAATCTTCACATATTGTTTTTATAAAATAATTAGGTATATTGTACTGATATATTAATTGCAAGTTTTAATAACAAATTTTGTTATGCAAACAAGATTTTCTTGATCTTTTCCTTTCAAATTATCCTGAATAATGCTAAAATTTAAGAGTTAACGAATTATTCCCTAATCTCTAGTTTGTTACTATAGTGATTACATCAATGCTAATTAAGTATAATCAATAATTTTAAATTAAATTATACATTTAAAAAAAATTACTATTCAAATATATAAATACTTATACGTAGGTGTTACTCAAACCTAAAATCTCGATAGATCTTATAAATGCCGCAATTATTATACATACACTTAGTACATCATTCATTTTTTAAATATTTATTTTTCATAAAATAAAATATTTAACTTTTATTTATATACTAAATATATCATACTTTATACATTCAGTGTAACATGAATATTACTTATATCCGAACACAAAAAGAATTGCATACATATGCAACATGAGGTCACCGACCATACACAAACGTTATCCTCTTTGCCTTTTGATTTTTCATATAGTGTGACCTCATATAACTCCTAATATTTTTTTATTTTTTGGGGCAAATTTTGTGGATAAGAATGACTTCATTTCCTGTGTCTAGAGCTATTTCTTGACTTGTCCTAAAGAGTTTGATAAGTCAAAGTCTTCCACTAATCAAATAGTGGGGACTCAACCCTAATTAGATGAAGACAACAAGAAAATTACAAAAAAAAAAAAAAAAAGGGACATCCTAAGTCATTTTTACTATATATATATATATATATATATATGATGGATTCTCCCACATTATCTGTTTTATTAGGTTCTGGCTATCAGACAATATTGACTCCTTCAAAATTGTTGCTTTTTTTATAGATGCGATTAAAAAGAAAATAACTTTTTTTCCACGAGCAAATCTCAACAGTACAAAAATTGGCTTCAACCTTTCAGGCTTTCCGTCGTGACCAATTTGGAATCTTGGCCATGCATGTTGACTCACCACTTCAAAAGTGTCTAAATGTTTATCACATGTTATGTACATTTACATATATATATATATATATATATATATATATATTACTTGTATTAATAAAGTACTGTGACCTATGATATAAAAATAAATTTTTTTAGCTATATTAAGTGTTTTTATATCAAAATATAAAAAATGATGTTAGGTTAAAGTGCCAAACTGCAATAATAATGCTACATCAACAGTTAGACTTAGTGTTTTTATAATTGAATCATTGATTAAATCGATTTTGTTGTCGATTAGCAATTTAACCGGTCGAACTGGTCTAATAAAAATTAATTATATTTTTTTATTATATTATGCAAAATAATAATATCATAAACTAATTATTATGTAATATATTTTAAATATAAAAAAAAGATAAATAACCATTTAAAAAATATCTAATAAAATACAAAACCAAAGAATTGTATAAATACAACAAAATATCAAATTTAAATTTTTTTAAAAAATAAACAAAATAAGAAAAATAAAAAAAATCGATTTGACTTATTTTGACTAGTTTTGACTGGTTAAATTGAAAATCTAATTTTATATGTCTAATCGGAGCGGGTCAACCTTCGATTTTCAATTAAATCGATTGAACCGACTGATTCAATCAGATTTTGAAAATATGATTTGAACTCAGTATGTATTTGACATGATAGAATTTTTCTTATTATACTGATGTAGTCAAATGCATGCACAAAAATGGAGATCAAATTGACTAAGAAGAAGGCATAAGCAAGTGCTTACAACCCTAAAATACCCCAAAGGCTGGTTTTTTAAGGTTGCTTCTCCATGATACTGCCTACGTACTTGTCATCACATCACATATGTATTGGACTTGATCCATCGTATGATCATGTCATAAATTATGCTATGAATTTTTATTTTTAAAATGATAAAATATTTTTATTAAAACTATGTACTTCAATATCATATTGAATGATCGTAACATTCAAAATTATCGATAAAAATAGCTAGAATTATCTTAAATAACCAACAATATTTCATAAATACATACCATATATGTAGTTGGTCAGAAATCATCTGTGATAATAAGGATTTTTTTATGCAAGGCATCATATCATTTGTTCCTCGATACATAGATATGTGCCTATATATATATATATATATATAGAAGCAAGATAAGATTCAATAGAAATAATTAGTATTAATAATACGTGTAGGGGCAGAGTCATAAAATAGAGATTAGGGGCGAAATTTATTTATTTCTTAAAAACAATACATAAAAAAGTAATTTTAATTTTTTTAAAAAATAAAATTTTAAAACTTACTAATTATATATAAAATATATAATAATTCAAAAAAATTATAGAGTTGTGGGCAGCCGCCTTCCCCTATGTCGAATCACTTGGCATCTTAACAAATTTCAGTTCTATGTCTATATTCTCAGCCCGACAGAAAGACACCTATATATTTCACTCTATAATAAAAAATAATCGATTTCACTAGGTTAGCTACATCAATAATATTATAAAATAAATAATCTTGTTTAATATGCTTTGGAATAGACAGTTACACTATTTTAAGTTATAATCTTGTTAATATTCCATCAAAATCTTGTTCAAGATTTTGGGAAATTATATGATTGTTTTTTGATGAGATCGCATGGAATCAGTATCAAGATCAAACTTTCGGCCCTTTTGTAGTACAGAAGCACCTTTTCATTACTGTGGCCATGATCTGATCATTCTTCACAGTATAAGGAAGCAAGGTTATTTGTCTGTCAATTTTTATTTACAAGACATTTTCTTCTTTAATATATATATATATATCAATACACATATAATATAAAGTAAATTATAAAAACTATCATGGGTTGTTTTTATTTTATAAATTACACCTATTCTGAGAGTACTTGTAAAATAAATACAAATTGTAAGAGAGTATTTATAATTTTGAAAAATAATGATTTTTTTTTTTAAATAAATCAAACTTCGAGGATAGTTTCTATAATTTATCCTATAATATATAAAGATATATTGTCGCGTATTCTTTTTATGTTTGTATTTGAAATGTTTATATTTGAATGTGTTTAATCCTATTTGACATATACATATGATAATTGTATGATAAGGTTTAAAAAAATAAAAATAAAAATTATTATCATTGTGACACATTTGATTCGAGATGTAGTTATCGTCAAATGAGTGATCCCGTCACTATCTAATACAGTTACTAAAATTCTTCAATCAAAGAGGTGTATAGTTCACAAACTACTATTTTAATGAGTTCAAATTCACGATTTTTTTTGTGGTAAATCATCGATGGCTTTAGTTAGACTACTACTTTGATGGTGATATACAATCTCATGCAAGCATGTGTTTTACTATTTGCAGACTTCTTCCATAAATATGCTTAATAGATGTTTCTCTTTCAGTTTCATGCAACAAAAATGGGGCAAAAGTAACAATTAATTAAAAATTGGTCCCTAAACTAAATAATTGCAAATTCCTTTTGTGGTCAATACAAGCAACTTAAGAAGATAAGGGGCTTAATGCAGCAGCTATAACAAGTATAGAGACTAATGCAAAACTGGCCTATATAAAGGGACCAACATTTAAAAACATGCCATAGACAGTAGAAGTTTACAAATTCACAAGTCAAGATTCCAATTAAAGAAAAAAAGGTGATTTTTACTTGAGACATTAAAATTGAAGTGGAGTCCTCTCTTTTATTATGCACAAAAAAAAAAAAAAAAAAGAATAAGAAAAATGATATTGACTAATGAGTGTTAAACACTATAGGCCCAAATCCACCCACATTGGGCCATGCTCACTGGACTTGGTATCTTGTTATGAGATTAGGCCCCTTGGATCAATATAGTTCACATATCCTTTTGTGAGAGGACTCCATGAGGTAATAAAATCACCTCAACAAATAAAGTGGGCTTTGATTTATTGTATAATATTTGCTTCTATATGCTTAACATTCAGAACCAATAACTTCTTTATAATGACTTTAAGTTTCACCATTTTTTCATGTTCAAATATCTTGTATTCTCTCAATTATGACACCACTCTCTTCATATTTTGCACGTTTAAGTTGGGGAAAAATGAGTTTTAGTTTGCAAAGTGGAGGTTTGGGTCTTTTATGTTTTTGACTCGGACTTTAATGACTACTGTCGTTATATATTTTTAATTTTTATTTTTTTTATAATTTAGTTGTTTACGCTTGACTTGATTAATACTGAATGTGGATGATCTTTCCACTGATTCGACTATTAGGTAAATGATGACTTAACAATATATTCGATATGTTAGCTCTTGATTAAGGGAGTCGGGGGAGTCGGGTGTAGAGAAATTTTGGGTACCAAAACCTCTATAATCTCTTCCACACAATGGATTCATCGTCTTCATCCATGGGGTAGGCTTTTCAAATTAGCTGAACCACATAAATTGCGTATGATTAAACTTTTGCCCTTCATCAATTTTTCGTTTTTTCTCATATTGTTAGGTTTATTCGTAACAGTTCAACCCTTTGTGAATATACTACATAATGTTGACAGCAAAGGAGAGAGCAGCAAGTGTTTTCTGTCAAGAATTGTATTATCCATATTTCATTCTTAGTGCTTTGTCTAAAATTTTGCATTAACCCAAAAGTTCTCTACTTTTCTAGCTAGAATCTCTTTTAGCGGCAAGTCATTGTTCTGGCTAGGAGCCCATATCTTTACAATTTTGCATATCTTTGAGGTTGCCTTAAAGTTTAGTGCTATATGTTTATCAGCAAACAGATTAGCATGAAAACAATGAGAATTTATCTCAATAATTCTTAGCTGAACTAAAACTATTGAAGATACCACTTGGGGTTAAGAGCATTACATATTTAGAGCATGCCAGCATCTATTCTTGATCTCAAGGAATTTTGACCTTTTTCTCAATATCCTTTGCCTCAATTTGCATTAAACAATTCACATATTCATATAACCATCTTCACTTTCTAGTATAAATATCAGCAAATCAGAACCTCAACACCATCACAAATCAAATCTACTGCCTCAAAACTTCATAAGCAGCAATTCAAGATTCACTGGTTTTCACCTCCCCATATTGTCTTCATTTTGACTATATCAGTCACTTGTGTGCATCTATAGCTGCAACAAAAACATTTTCCTCAATCTTCCTCTCTGATTTTTCTTTGGAATGGAGTGTGTACTAAAACTGGCTGCACAAAGGGCGGTAGTGATCTTCAGCAAGAGCACGTGTTGCATGTGCCACGCTATCAAGAGACTCTTCTATGAGCAAGGGGTGAGTCCTATGGTCTACGAGCTAGACGAGCAGATAGATGGAAGGGAAATGGAGCGAGCTCTGATGAGGCTTGGGTGCAGTCCATCCGTTCCATCAGTGTTTGTTGGTGGAAAATTTGTGGGCTCAGCTAACGACGTATTAACTCTTCACCTTGATGGATCACTAAAGAAGATGCTTAAAGATGCTGGAGCTCTGTGGCTTTGAACAGCAGTAAAAGATCAAGATGTGGCTCAAACAAGGCCAACTAATTATATGTATTGAACATTTCTGTCCTTTTTTACCTTCTTTTTGTATGTAGCCATTGGCTTTGATGAGTTACAAGATGAATTATAGAGCTCACTTATCTTTTTGAGCAAAATGTAATACAACTTCACTTGACACATGAGTTGTAGTTTTCGTTTATTTTTACCTCAATCGATGCTGTCCTGTTTGAGCAGTGACAAACTCCTTGTGTTTCAAAAATCTATCCTTCCAGTTTGAAAAGACTTTTTCATTTTTTGTATTACATTCTAGAGTATTTCTTGCTGCAATTTTTTTGACATTTGCTAAAATATTATTCAATACCATGAGGTAATGGAATCACAGACAAGTATATCAGCTGCTGATAGGATAAGGGTAACTGAATTCTAGCTATTTCCATACTCAAACATTAACGAAATTAAACGAAATGAGTTTGAAAACTCATGCTAGATATATATGTGTGGCATCTCCCGGGCTTATCAGTATCTAACATTATTAGAATAACAAACTGAATAACCAACTTTTGTGGATTATTATGTCATGTAATATACTAAAACAAGAATTTTACGCAACTTAGCTTTGCTGTTAATGTTATTTAACTAGCTGTGTCATTTTAGCGCCCTTACTGATCCAAAAATGGCTTCAAAGTTAGGACAACATTCGATGTCAAATGCCTTTACTCTTGGTCATGCTGTCACCATATCATCACTAAAAGTATTTACAGTGGCAGAGTGTCGTCTTGATTAGACTTTTGCTGTTTTCCAACATAACCATATTTACTTTGTTTTTCTCTTAGCAAATTGGAATTTGGTTTTTGTATTCTGCATTTATTCTCTACTAAGACAACTTATTCATGCAAAGGATATTGGGCGGCACAAGTGGGAGCAAGAATGTCCATATCTTACACGTATGCGATGAATAGGAATGTTTTATGGCGATTTCATGTCGTCACAGGAATCAGGGAGATTGTGTATGTGCATGAACTTACAGATATTGCTCTTTTGTTCTTAAACAGGGAAGTGAGAAAAGAAAAGGAGAGGAACAGATTACATTCTCTGTTTCTAACTAAACTTTATCACTTTCCTCATGTGGCATGAGAAAATAGTCCTTCCACATATGATCGAAATCGAATTAAGTTTCAAGTGGATAAGGTCAGCCACAACTGAACTTTTCTTCCACAGTTTCCTTTTCCAGTGGTGCATCTTCAGTTAGGCCAGTATTCTGTGCATATGATTCTTCTTCTTGTCATTTTACATAAAGGAGGTATAATGCTATATCCATGCAAACAGACAGCTGAATATTGTTGTGGATGGACTTCAATCACTAGGTTGTATAAACTTTCTTTTCAAGATTTTGGAGGGTGTGTGTGTGTGTGTGTAAGCCCTCATATAAGATCTGACATCATCAATGGCAGCAAAAATGTCTATAAATGATCATCTGTCAGGAATGAAAACTTGAGGACTTTTTCTGTGTTTATGAACTTATCATAGTTACTTTTCTGACATATATGTGGTTCATCATTTATCATTTTCAGTTAAAATTTTGTAGACACACATGCAGGATGTTCTATCCAATCCAACATGCAAATGGATCACTTTGCAGCACTGTCCTAAAGCATTTTCACCGCGTTTCGCCATCAGCTGATGCAAGTGTGTCCACTTCACTTGTATGTCTAGATTTATCAGATTCTCATCTATCATTTTCTTCGAATATCAAAGTTGACATTCCCTTTACACACTCAACAAATCACGAGATAGCACGTAACACACCTTATATCCACATAAAAAGACAAGGAGAAAACTAGTTGCCGTACTTCTTATATGGTTAAACAATATGTGAATCTGCTTTTGGTAAAGTCTGAATAGTTATCTGTATATTTATATAGTCTCAGAGATTCCAGGCAGAGCTATGTGATAACATGTAATGAACCACAGAGGTCATTTCAAACTAGGGAGTCATTTATTTTAGCATCTATCCAAATATCTGGAAGAACCTTCATCTTTTCTTATCAATCCTTTTTTCTTTTCAATTAAACAATTCTATTAAGCAAACCACCACCTTCACTTGCCTCTATAAATACAATGTCATGAAGCCTTACCATCAGAAACCAAGTACAAAAATTTCTCATTGTTTAAAGCCACAGTCGCATCCAACTCTTCTCATTGTATACTAAAAAGCTTCTGCCTTTTAAGGGATAGAGTAAAGGTTGTGATATATAATTTAATCCATGGATCACATAGCAAAAATCTCTTCACAGAAAGCAGTGGTGATCTTCAGCAAGAGTTCATGTTGCATGTGCCATGCCATCAAGAGACTATTCTATGAGCAAGGGGTGAGCCCTTTGATCCACGAGCTCGATGAGGACTCCAGAGGAAAAGAAATGGAGTGGGCTCTGACGAAGCTAGGCTGCAGCCCTTCAGTCCCAGCAGTATTTATTGGTGGAAAACTCATAGGCTCTGCCAACACCGTGATGACTCTTCAGCTCAACGGTTCACTCAAGAAGATGCTGAAAGATGCTGGAGCCTTATGGCTATAGTACTGAAAATATGAATCAGAAAAGCTTTGACCTGAATATATATGGCCAAATCAATTGTACTGATTTTTTGAACTTTTTTTTTTTCTCTTCTTCCCCTTTGCTAGGCGCGGCTTTTTTTATAGAGAGTAATACTGTATGGAGGGAATCAATAGAGTCTTTCTTGTACTCTTGATCAGCAGTCTATAAACTATTGCACTAACTCTCAGTTTTGCCTTCTGGTTTTCTTTCCTCTTTTTGCCACAACCATTTTTCTCAGGCAATAACTATATCAGCAAGCAGCTTTCACTAAAACCTTCATTGATTAACTATGAGCAACAGCTTATAAATCAGTTTTTTCTTTGATTACAGCTCTCTTTCAAGATTGTTATCAGAATGTGATTATAGTAAGAAAAGCTTTTATTAACAACTGGACCAGCATTCCGCCTCACAATTTCTCCAATCTTTCTTTATGGTGCAAAGTCATTTTCTTTTCACTGTACTAATTGAAGAGGCTACTCAAATCTGTTCTAGAGAATCACTGGCCAGACGCCTTATATCCGACTATGCATCACAAAGTAAACAGACAGGAACCGATAGCCTTTGGCTCACACACTCATTCTCAATCATGCCAAAATGTGAAGATTCTGAGCTATCCAGATGAATGCACAACACATGCTTTGCAATGAACTTTGAAATTCGCCAACTTCTACGTGGCTTGAACTAAAGTGATTCTGCAAGATGATGTCATTTCTGTGAAGATATTGCAGTGTCATTTCAGTGAAGATATTGCAGTGTCATTTCAGTGAATGAATGAATATATTCTCTGATAACAAAAACCAAACTGAACTGACACTGAATACGACATATTCTTGCAAGTGTTGTCCCATGTATGTGACCTTTCAAGACTCTTGGGGCATATATATGGTTATGGTTTTAGTTCTTTTGCACAAAAGAAACATGTCTCCTTTGATTCCCTAAAGAAAATGCTGAGTACTCTCAAGGGAAAAAGATCAAGCCATAACAAACTTATGCCAAAAACACCTGATTCCACCACCTCTTTGGTTAGTGATTCAGTGGCCCTGTCAGGAAAAAGATAGATTCTTTGCTCACTAAGACCTTTGTCTCCAAAAGAAGGATATGGTTCCTTCATATTCATAATTTTTAGCTATTTATAAAAGCTTGTTTTCTTGCTTTTCTTCTATGAATATATGCTTGCTCAACAAGACCATGTACTCTACACAAAACAGTACAATAAAAGCATATTCATCTAACTAAGTGAGCTATATAGATGTGAGAAACTTGTTTACATTCTTCAAGCCAGGTAACACTGCTAAGGGTCTTAATATTGGGACTGTAACATACATATTATTGCTCAAATGTGAAGTGGGTTTTTCAAGATTTATAAAATAATAGCACCATGACCATGTGAACAAAAAAGATCGACAACAAATTTGCTATTTGATCCAGGAGAGGACTTGGTTCTCACGCGATATTATATTATACATTTTATGTATGATCAATTAACTTTTTTAGGTAAAAAAAAGGTACTAACTAAATGTACTTACTAATAAGGATAACTTAGTTTCGAGAGGCCCAATGACTTAATTATAAAAGACTTAGTATGACTCGACATTGATAATAGCATTTATGAATTTTAAGGCTCAATATGGACTATATATTGTATACACCAAATAAAAATTCCAATCAACAACCCTATAAATACTCCTATTGACACCCAACCCATTTACTATTCTAAGAATTCCTAATCATTTGCTTTTTATTTTTATCCTCCTCTTGGTTCTAATTTGAGCGAAAAAAATAACTTAATATTTTTATCGATCCCAATACATAAATACCTATATCTTAATTATTTTTCAACTCACAAATCGAGAACTCGAAATAATACTGTATCAATTTCCATATTAAAGATCACCTTAAGAAATTTTTGAAGTCCAAATCAACACTTGCAAGAAGACTTGTTAGCATATAAGAATAGCAGCACTCAAATTATAATCCATTTCCAAGTGCCCCAGTGCACATAAATATCTACAAAATTGTTGTTCATGGTGCGAAGTCGCTGCTTCACGAAATGCGACTTCATCATATCTGAAATTCGGTTGAGATGGAGAAGAAAATCACTCTCTTTTTCAAAACTCAGTGAAATAACCGTCATATTTGGTCTTCCAGGTACCCTTTTTGCCGTTTCTTTTCTATTAATTTTTTCGTGAGATTAATGATAATTTGTTGAAAATAACTGAAATGTGATGTGAAATTGTTGAACCCCGTGATAGTTTTTATTATTAAGTGCTGAGATTCCTGGAATTTTTTCATAATGAGAAATCTAGTGCTGGAATTCATGTTCATGATATTAAGTCCTGTAAAGTCACTCAATCACGATTTTTTTTCGTAATATAAGTGCAGAAGGTTGTAGAATTTGCTGAGATTAATTAGAACTACTGGAATTTGCTGTGATGGTGCTGTATATTTGCTGATTTTGGTTAAATTCCTGCTGCTGACATTCATTTATTTTGTTGTAATTTGCTGGTATAGTTTTTATTCAGGATTTGCTGAAAATATGGCGACTGGCAGTTGAATTTGCTTTAACATTGCTGAAATTCGTGGAATGTGCTGAAATTAATTGGAATTTGCTTGATATATGTTTAGTTGGGCAGACTAAGTTATATTATTTGTTCTCTTGAATTTTGTTTGTTTAGATCGAACATTTGTTAAAAGTTATCGATATTGTTGATAAATAATTAAAAGCAAGCATAAAGCATATTTGCTTTTCCCTTCAATAAGACGATCGCGCCTTGATTTTGTTGTTATATACAATCAATTGAGCTAAGAACATATTAGGAAACTTTTGCCTCTTGGGCTAGGGCCAGTTTAGATTTTGAAGTTTATTGCCACATAGCTTAGTTGTTTTGAGTGTGATGAAGAGGTCTCTTGGGCAATAATGCATAGTAGCAGTGCATATAGTATCATGATTTGTTTAGCAAAGTCGAAATTATATTGCACAATCATGTCTTTATTTGGGTTTTGTAGGGAACTGGGAAACTCTACATGGCCCTCCCTGTCATCAGCTCATGGAACTGTGCTATGTCGTAACATTCGAGCATTAATTATCATACTCCTTCTTTACAAACACTGTCCTCCCTTCATGAAACAATTTTAAGGTCTGTTTAGACCCACCGAGGTAGTAGTGGTTTTAGAAGAACCATATGGCAATTGTAGTAGCATCCTCCAACCTCTTACAATTCCTCCCTGCCTCCTCCGATCCACCCTACAAACTCCTCCAAATACATCCCTCTCTTGCCCTCCTCTCCAAATGTAAAAGTATCAAAAACTTTAAGCAAATCCATTCTCAATTCATCAAATTCGGCCTTCACAACACCCAATTTGCACTAAGCAAACTAGTCGAGTTTTGCGCCGTTAGCCCTTATGGTAACCTTTCTTATGCCTTGTCAATCTTCAACTCCATTCACAATCCCAATCATGTTATATACAATATGATGATTCGTGGATATTCTCTAAGCTCTTTCCCAAGTTTAGCTCTACGTTATTATGTAAACATGTTGTTCTTTGGTCTTCAACCAAATTCTTACACATTCCCTTTTCTTCTTAAATCTTGCACAAAGCTCCTGACCGAACATACAGGAAAACAAGTTCATGGTCAGGTATTTAAATTTGGGCTTGAAGATGATGTATACGTACATACTTCACTTATTAACATGTATGCTCAGCATGGGAGTTTAGATGATGCCAGAATGGTGTTTGATAAGAGTAATTTTAGAGATGCAGTGTCTTTTACAGCATTAATCACAGGGTACATATCGAGAGGCTATGTTGATAAAGCGCGTGAGTTATTCAATGTTATTCCCATTAGAGATGTTGTGTCATGGAATGCCATGATATCAGGATATGCTCAAATTGGTCAGTTTGATGAGGCTTTGAGTTTGTTCCAGGAGATGAGGAAAGCGAAAGTTACTCCTGATGTAAGCACATTGTTAAGCGTTCTTTCTGCCTGCGCTCACCTGGGCGCAATTGAAACTGGACAATGGGTTCGATCTTGGATTGAAGAGCATGGGCATGAATCAAATCTTCAGCTTGTTAATGCAATGATTGATATGTATGCAAAGTGTGGCGATCTTTACATGGCACGGAATTTGTTTGATAGTATACAAGAAAAAGATCTTGTCTCATGGAATGTTATGATTGGTGGTTATACACATATGAGCAAGTATAAAGATGCCCTAGAAATTTTTCGTCTACTGCAGCTAAATGATGTGGAGCCTAATGATGTAACTTTCTTAAATGTTATTCCAGCATGTGCGCATTTGGGTGCTCTTGATCTTGGTAAATGGATACATACGTATGTTGAAAAGCATTATCAGGACTTTCCCAATGAGACTCTTTGGACAAGTCTCATTAATATGTATGCCAAATGTGGAAATATTGAAGCTGCCAAACAGATCTTTTATGGTATGAAAACCAAAAGTTTAGCTTCCTGGAATGTCATGATATCAGGGTTAGCTATGCATGGAGATGCAAGTAGGGCTATTGAGCTTTTCTCAGAAATGGCTAAAGAAGGATTCCGACCAGATGACATTACCTTCGTTAGTGTTTTATCAGCTTGTTGCCACGCAGGTTTGGTGGATCTTGGTCGCGAATGTTTTAATTCAATGATCCACGATTATAATATTTCCCCTCAATTGCAACACTATGGATGTATGATTGATCTTTTAGGGAGAGCAGGACTGTTTGAAGAAGCAATGGAGTTGGTAGAAAGAATGGACATGGAACCAGATGGAGCAATATGGGGTTCCATTCTTGGGGCTTGTAGAATCCATAGAAATCTCGAGTTGGGTGAATATGCAGCTAAAAACCTTTTTGAACTGGAACCTGATAACCCCGGTGCTTACGTGCTTTTGTCAAACATATATGCAGGAGCTGGCAGATGGGACGACGTAGCAAGAATAAGAACATTTCTAAACGACAAGGGAATGAAGAAAGTTCCCGGTTCCACCTCCATTGAGGTGGATAGCATAGTACACGAGTTTCTTGTCAGCGATCGAACACATCCAAAGAGCACTGAAATATATAGGATGCTGGATGAAGTTGACAGGCTTTTAGAAATGGCTGGGCACGTGCCTGACACATCTGAGGTGTACTATGATGTGGATGAAGAGTGGAAGGAAGGTGTCTTGTGTCAGCACAGTGAGAAGTTGGCAATTGCTTTTGGTTTAATCAGCACAAAGCCAGGAACAACCTTAAGGATTGTTAAAAACCTTCGAGTTTGTGGGAATTGCCATTCTGCTACAAAGCTAATATCAAAGATATTCAATAGGGAGATCATTGCTAGGGATCGAAGCCGTTTTCACCATTTTAAGGATGGTTATTGTTCTTGCATGGACTATTGGTGAAATTTTGTAGCTAAGAAAGCTGGCTATCTGATATGTATAGTATGATTATAAAGGAACATATCAACATATTTTTATTGCAGTATTTTTTCAACTCGTTGATTGTAATTAATTAATTTTTGATATTTTAATATAGTGAATAATATAATTACCATTCATTTGAAAACAAATAAAAAGAAAATTGTTGGAATACTAAGATCTAACATTATACATGAATAAAGATCGAACTGATTATTTTCATATTTTTTTCCGTCACACTCTAAATTTATTTTCAAGCAAAACAAGAAATAGACTTTGTCCACATGGGTATGACGTAATGGTAAGACGGTTGAAAATTAATTGAGAGTATTGGAGTTTGAATTCTGGTAACTGTTGAAACCATGAAATGTCTTTATTACCCATTTGGTGTCTTTAACGCGATAGTTTGATGGGTGAGTTGATTTTGAACGAAGGTTCTACTTCAATCGTGTATAAATTATGATTACATCTACTTTATTTTAAAAACGAACCACAGGAACACCGTGTCTCCTATAATTAATTTGATCAACATTGGACATTTTTGTTAAAAAAAGAAAAGAAAAGAAGGCATTAATGTACTTCTTAATTATTTATCTTTTTTTTTTTTTTTGTCAATCTATCAGAATAAATAGATATTCCCTTTAAGATAAGTACGAAAGTCAAGATCTATTAAACATGATTGAAAATATAAATATGATTCCTATTGTCAAAGAACATTCTAGAATAATGAATCATCAGACAAATAGGCTCAATCTTGTCATAATAAAATTGGCCAGATATAAAAGATTAATTTGATTTTGACCCAACAAAATAAAAGAATAAAAAGAGGTAATAAAAATAAAGGCAATTCAAGAGTTTAGGCAAGTGTTAGGCCAGGACAATCTAGGCGGCGGCCCAACAACAGTCATCCAGGTCACGTAAATTCCTAAATAAGTTAGGCCAACGGTCAATAATCTTATTTATATAATTGTTTTGGTATAATAATATCATGATCATGATCATGATGTTTAATTATAATAAATTGGAAAATGCTATTTGTGATTTTTTGACTCATATATCGACTTTTTTTATTCTCTTTTTATGATGCAATTATTATATTTATTTCTTTCTTGAATTATCTGATGGTAAGTCTAGCAAAACTTTTGAAAAGTTAAAAAAGTAACTTGACAAACAAAACCCTTTTTTTTTAACTACATGATTTTTATCTAAATATTTTTATAACCATAACCAAATTAACAATGTTAAAAAAAACACATTTGTTATCTTAAGAGAAATTTATATATTGTGAATTTCTAGTTGTTGTTTTTTTATATAATTTTCACCTATAAATCTTTTGTGAAATGCAAATACTTTTCTATGCATAGTTGATATTTTTAACATTCAGGTTTGTTAAGTTCATACACTGAAAATTCTATATTTCAATTTCTTTTTAAACAAGTTGAATTTTGTATTTCTCGCAAATACTTTTTTAAATGTGCCATGAGAATTGAATTGAGTAACGATATAATTTATTTTTAGTAATATTCAATCAATACGTCATTCAAAAATAACTAATAATTGCATCACTTAACAAAATAAATAAATTAATAGATGAAAATACTACACAAATTCGACGATTAGTAGAGATTTTCAAGTGAAATTTCTTGTTAATTCTTATATGAATGTCTTACACGTCTTTAAAAATGGTTGCACATTACCTACACATATATTACAAGTAAAAGAAAAGGACATACATGTTCTTAAGGATTGAGAGAATGTCACACACTTTTGATGACAACTAAATTTGAGGACTGCAGAAAGTAAGCTACTTCACACAAATAATGCCCTAGCTTAGATTAAAAATTCTATAGGATTTCCTAATAGATGGATGAAAATGCTGTCAAAAGGGCTTGGGTGGGATTTAAATTTAACCAAAAAATTAATGTTACTAGAATTTGTTAAAAATGCCAAGTTGGATTTTTTTAAGTGAGTTTTACGACTCTAGGTGGTGTGGTCTTTTTACGATCTTTATTGAATTTTTAAAACTCTTTATATACTGATAAGGTGAGTTCTTATTTTTTGTACGAACAATCTCCGAACTTAATGTGATGATACCAATCTAATATTTAATTCAGTAATAAGATGATAGAAATGAATGTTCCAAATATAAAAGACATACTTATAAATGGTGGTAAATTGAACTATTTATATGTGAACATCAGACGGTGTAATTTAATGTATTATGATGCATAGATCATTGGAGTTTTATGAGCTATGAGCTTGAAATATCACTATTGCACTTCATGTATTTAGTTTTTAAATCTCTATTAAATTATATCATATATATAAGTAAGTCTTGAAAATTTATGAGCCAATAAGCTTAGAATATCATTATTGAACTTCGCAAACTTAGTGTTTAAACCTCTATTAAATTATATCATATATAACCAAATCTTGAAAAATCATGGTCATCTATATATGGTGAATACAACAAATGAACTACCACAATTTACTTGGACTTGTTTGTCCTATGAGTTTATGAAAATTTATGTAAAATTCACTAGGAGGTAAGTTATAAATATATTAAAAGCATATTGTAAAAGGTATCTTTTAAAAGTGATTTGACAAGTCATCTTAGTACATTTACAATACATTGTGGACATGCATTAAAAGCATTAATGGTCATAGGTTATTATTGGCACCAAAGATTGTACCAAGCCACAATTGCACTGCCCTAGATTATTTATGGGCACAAAGTTATAAAATTGGTGTTTTCAACTATTGAATTGTAATTTCCATTTTAAAATGAATTTATAACAAAAGTCCAACCTTGAAATTTATTATATAAATAAATTTCTTTATTGAGTAATTTACATGAATCATATCAAAAAAATAAAAATAAAAAATCTTAATATATTTTGTATATTTTGAATTACATTGATTTATTCTTTTAGATTAAACTCGAGTTCATTATATGCATATTAGGTTCAATTGTATATTTCGAACTTACACCCAATAATTTGGCAGTTTTAAATCGATCATATTATGCCAATCTAAAAATGATGCATAAAAGTCTCATATGAATATTGTCAGAAAAACTCGTGATATTGGATTACTTATTGAGGTAAATATGCAATATTTGCAAGTTGAGGGGAGCCAAATTAGTGTATAGTCAAAGTATTTAAACAAAAACAATACTTTTTAAAAAGGGTGCACAATTTAGTCAAAACATTTTCACTTTTGCCCCCCATCCCCTCAACTCCCCCACCCCCCACCCCAAAAAAGGCATGTGTTAGTTAAATTTGAAACAAAGGTGAATTTGTTACAAAAAAATTTCCCTTCTACACATCAACACAATTACAGTTATGCCCCTAAACATGTAGTTAATTCCATCCAGGCCCCCTAAATAGTTTACACATGGATCAACACACTTGCACAGCTCCAAGAGGATTATGCAGACAAGATATTCACCTAATTTCGCTGTTACAAAATTTAAAATTACCGAAAAAGATAATTCCTCCTTTTTTGACTTTCACCACTATCATATTTCTTTATTTCCACATATAAAACCCCACACCCCATCGAGCAGCATAATTATTTTTTCTATAATATTTATTGATTTTTTTTTCTTCTTCTTCAACTTTTCTCTCTTTCTTTACCTTTCTCTTGAAGAATCAAGATTTTCTTCGATTTGTTGATCTGCTTTTGTCTTAAAACGATCAGTGTGCTGATCTCAAATCTTGAGCTAATTGGGATGATAGATGAGAGTTGCTTATGGCTAAAAATCTCTCGAAGAAACTTCAAAAATTGGATTTTTATGAGATGGGCTGCTTTGAAAAGCTGGGAAAACACTGTTGATGTTGATAGCTTGTGTGCATGAAAATATACATATAGATATAGAGAGGGATTTTTGAGGTGGGTTCATTGTTTTGAGTTGATATGGGTGGGTGTTTTCCCTGCTTTGAATCATCAAAGAAGGAAGGAAATAGTAATAACAGTAGTAATGGAGTGAAAGAAGTGGCAAAAAAGGAGTCTTTTAAAGAAGGTTCAGCTGCTCACTCTAATAGCCATGTGAATAGAGTGAGTTCAGGTACATAATTTAGCATTACCTTTTTTTTTATGTTTATTTAATTTCATTTTGGGGATTGATAAGTGTGGCTGAATGTCTTGAGTTTGAGTTGTTATGCTTGGTTTGTTTGTTTTCTTGTGATGGCATGATAGGGAGATCTATTCTTTTTCTTGATCTGTGGTTTTTCCAATTTTGGTGATTTTGATGAATTTGAGTTAAGATTATGGTTTTTGAATCATAGAAAAAAAATGTTTGTTGGTTAGTTTGATTCTTATTTTGTTTGTAGTTTAATAATCCAGCAACTCATGGTTCATTTGTTCCACTTTTTTAACTTTTTAGTGTAAATCTGCGTTTATTTGAGGTTCTAAAGATGTGTTATCATTTTGCTGGTTTTGAACTTAACCCAGATTCTTTTTGAATATCATAGAAAAGAATGCATAACACTCCTGTTGGTTAACTAAAGAATAATTTCCGAAACTTAGTTTTCATCATCTATCAGAGAGGTGGAAAGAGTAGTGCCAATGACTAATTAGTAGTTGGAAACTTGGAACACCAGAGGATTTGGTATGCATCTATTCAACATTGCACAAGTAGGCGAACTAAGGCATTATTGGAATGTAATTGCACCGAGATCTTGAATTAATTTTGAAATTGTTAAAGGCAGATCAAGGATGTAAAGTGAGAAAACAGTGCACAAGTGTTCAAGCTTCGTTTTATAAAATAAATTCTTTTTTCCATTGTACCAAAATGTCTTGATTTTTCACAAATTCCATATCACTCAAGCCTTTTTAAAAAGTATCCTGTATTCTTACTCTTATGGCATTTACCTTTTGTTTTCTAGATAAATCAAGAGCTCGGAATAGTAGTGATTCTAAGAAGGAAGCAGGAATCCCAAAAGAGCCAACAGCGCATATTGCTGCACAAACATTCACATTTCGTGAGCTTGCTGCAGCAACGAAGAACTTTAGACCAGAGTGCTTGCTTGGTGAAGGTGGGTTTGGACGAGTTTATAAAGGCCGGCTGGAAAGCACGGGACA